>JARHVA010000257.1:4167500-4587500 GCA_037957365.1 Torreya grandis
CTCAAAGGTATGAGGCATCTTGATTACCTCCTAGAGGTTTGAGGCATCTCAATTATCTCCCAAAGGTATGAGGAACATTGTCTATTACCTCCCATAGGTAAGAGAAATACCTATAAATTACCTCCCAGAGGTAATACAATAACTACATATCATCATATGTAGTAGTGTCACAATACAAATCAACTAAACAAATCATGTACATAACATCCTAGTTCTATAAAAGTAACAAAAGTAATCATATTGTCTCACATCCCTGATAGTCATGTAACCAAATTGATGTTAACTAACATAGTCCATAGAGGGCAACCATGCCAAAAACATAACTCATTGAAAGTATATAGACAAAGTACTATAAAGTGAAATTTATATGTGTCTGAGTGTTGCCCACTGACCCTTACCATTTTCTATAATATCTAAATTATCAGAATGGGATAACCACTAAAAATCACCATGCTTGGAATTAGAATTTCCATTGATAACATGTAGTATTATCTATCTCAACCCACAAAAGATGAAACCAAATACAACTGAATTCATTTCAAGTATATTGAACAAGGAGAAGTATCAAGAATTCCTGTAACATTTCTAACTAATTAGAAGACATGACATGTTCCCTATTGTTTTAAATACTAACAACACCAAATACCCTATTTAACATAATTTCCCTATCTTGATTTTACTTCTTGGAAATGCTTATGCTAAATCTAAGATCATTGAGGCTAGGTAATTAAGGTAATCTACCATATTTTATGACCCCTTATGAGGTAATCACCTGTTAAAAGTAGATCAAATTTCTTATTTGATCCAATAATTATGTTTTCATTTACTCTTATCAAAATTTTATTAGGTCAATTTTTATTGTTAGACTTAACTCATATTAATAAGTGCCTTCAATGTTTCCAAATATGAAACAATTTGATTCCTAGTTGACAACTATGACTGAATCTAGGTTCTAGAATGACCACTAGAGGAAAATTTACTTTTGCATAATCTTAGACAAGACTGATAAATTTAGGAATCATCATGATGAGCTATAAAGTTTTCAACTTAAACATAAGCCAACATAAATAACGTGGGTTTAATAAAGGCATAGTTGAGAACAAGGTTAACTCTACACATCACAAACTCCACTTAGATGTAATCATAGAAATCACCAATCTCATTGGGAGATTAAAAACATTTTTCTGTTAAAACTAAAAAAATGAATGGTTATCAACAAGCATTCCAAAGAAGCACGTAGTGACTTATTCCAATTTTACCCCTTCCATACTACCAAGTGATAAGAGTTAGATATCATATCAACAAATAGCCAAATAAATAATACACTTATTATTACAACTATAATCCTTAAAGGTATGCATCACATCCTCTCCTTAAAATATCATTTTCATAGCAATACTATGTAAGTAAAATCATGGTTTTTGGAGAGATAATATCTAAGGAATTCATTATTATTATTACATGTATCCACAACTATAGTATGTTATCTATCACTAAATGAAATTAATGTCATGTTAATGGGACATTTTATTTTATTTTAAAATCTAACCTCAACATTCAAGATGAGCTAAATGAGTCTAATCCAAAAAAGTGCACTATTAAACCTTAACAAAAGGTAAACAAGAATTTAGGATGTTGTTAGCAAATAAGGATAGTTATAGGAAATATTTACCATAATTCATGTATCTAAAACATAGTAAATAATCACAAAATCACATTATATAATCATATTTGTATCATGGCACAAGCTTAGGGAAACCATTCCTCTACTCCCCCTCTAGAACAAAGTTAATTATCTATTTCATAATAATAATTAAGTTCATTTAGATAACCATACCTCATAATAAAATATATAATAATATAGTGTTAAATACACATTACCACATAATCCTATATAAAAAAATATATCACATAATACAAAACATCAACCTGAGGAAAAGACATGAAAATGAAGTTATCAATCCAAAATAGATGGAAACTTTACCCAAAACTCCATCAACATGTACAATAATTCAACTTATAATATTAGTTCTATGAGAGTGCAAACAAGTATTAAATGATGAAAATGAAAAACTAGTTATTGCATATCCAAAACCAAACTCAACTTACTTAATAGGGAACATAAAATCCAAATGCACCACCACCTTCCCTTAGATATGTACATGGTAACCTTATACCACAACCCCCACTTATTAAAAAAACTATTAAGCACTTAAAAAATGAACCTCTTATTCCTCAAATTGAAAACATTGACATATGGGGTATAATCCCGACTACCACTTATAATGGATCCATAGATCCAACTTTGCATTTCAAAACCTTTATAAATCTATATAAAGATTGGGTTAAACTTAATACCTTTGTTTCCACCAAACTCTTAGCCAAAACCTTTTTAGGTGATGCTTTAAATTGGTATAATAAACTTAAAACTCATTCAATCACTAGCTTAGAGGACTTAGTTATTGCTTTGGTCCAAGAATTTCAAACTAGTGATCTTCCAAAAAATAACTCAACCCTCTTTATCAATTTTAAACAATTATAATTTGAAATGATACAAGTATTAATTAAATGACACAAAGCCTTGTCTAAAAAATCTGAACATAATATGTTAGATGAGAACCTATTATAATTATTCAATAATTCTATTCATCCTAAATTCCAATAATGTGTTTGGATCCTTTCTCCAAAATCCTTGGAAAAGGCCCTCAACTAAGCCAAATGTCAAGATTTCCTTATATGTCAATTTGTGCCTTCACACCCTTTCATGAAAACTTAAATGTTTGTGAAAAATAGAACTCAAGATTCAATGAACAATGGTGTTATAGATACTTATGACTCCATACACACTATCCAATCCATTGATCAAAACAATTCCATGGAGCATAATCCTCTAATTCTAAATAATAATAATTCTCAACCTAGTTACATATTTTATAAATGGCATAATATGGATGTATACAAACCTATTTCTTTAGTATATATTCAAAATCATCTTCCATGACCTTCCCTATGATATCTTGATCCTACATACCCTATCAAACATTGGTATGATCACCATAAATTTTGTTGGTTTTATGTAAACTAGGGCCATTCTCATGAAACTTGTTGCCAATTACAAAATTTTACTATGGATTATCTCCTTGGACATAAATTTGATCATGAATCATTTATACGTAAATTTCAACAAGATTATTAAATATTAGCCAAGGATCATGAAACTAAAACAAAAAAATGAAGCTTTAAATCAAGCCAATGCTCACTTAGACATTTGCAAAGATCCTATTCATAACCATAAAGATAACACTAATAAAACTCCTAATAATAATAATGTTCAGAGTAATTTAGATCCTAACATAAAGGATGAGAATGTTATCAACATGAATAACATGAGGAGAGTAATTTATTATATTGATAAATATTTGACCTCCAACCATAATGATTTTCCAAATTTATACACTGTTCAAGACTCTTACCCATCACATCTCATAGAATTGGGGCATGTAGAACCAAAAAACATGCAAATATCAACTCCAACAATGAAAATTAAGAAAAAACTCTAATACCCTTGATATATGCTCTACTCTCCATACAACTATGACACCTCAAGTGGATCCCTCAAAAACATCAATTTGTATTTTTCCACTCAAACACAAGAAATTACCAAAGATATAACCACATCAACTAAGATAGCACAAGCACCTACAAACAACCAAACCATATTAACCAAACCTAAAGAAAACATACCTTATCAATATAAATTTCAATGTAATTCCAACCCACATTAAAAGGATTTATTACAACATTATTCACCTTTATCCAAGATTACTCTAACAAGTTATGATGAATGGGATCCCATAGCAGAAATTTCACAACTCCTATATCAAATTCCTTTCTTAGAACTTATGATAACTTCTTCTTGTTATCATAATCGACTAATTAAGTTAATATTTTAATTGAACATCCCCATCCTTCACCCATGGGGGAATAAGTTACCTTATCAGGATCTAAATATAGAATTCTTGAGAAGTGAGAAAAAATGTCTATTCGCATTGATAAAATGGTAAACACTTCTCTTTCACTCAAATCTACTATCTCTTCCATGATTCTTGATGAGATATTACTTTGTGTATAAGACACGCCATTATTAATTAGTGTAAAAATAGGATATATCCAATTCAAATGTGCTTTAATTGATGAATAATTAGGAATTTGTGTTACTTCTCTTGATTCTATTAAAATGCTTGGATACTTCAAATGCAATCTTAAATCCATGTAAAATACATGTCAAGGTTATGATCGAATACAAACACTTTCTTAATTTGTGTTTGGATTATGATCATAGTTCCCCAAGTCATAGTATGTGTTAAAGTCATGGTATTTAACTTTCCATTCTCTTAAAATATCTTACTCAGTCGACTTTGAACACACTGCATGAAGACAGTTGCCTTGTCAGCATGTCAATGTTTAAATTTCCATATAATGGTAGTATATGCAAGATATAAGGAGACATCTGTTGAGAAGTGTTATCATTTATGTAATTTTATGTCATGGTTGATGTCATTTATGTTGAGTTACATCTGGTAAAGATGCATGGTGAGTGGTCTGTGAGATATGAGCTGTGTGACAAGAGATAATTTGAAGGCAATTTAATGTCTCTCTATTGAGATATAATATTAAGGAAACCTAATGACTATTATGAGGTTGATTTAGAATGTATATAAGGTATTGGATCACTCATGTGAGTCTCAAGGTGAGCCTATAGGGGTAGGGCCTATAGACCCAACATGTAACTATACCACTTTTAGACCCTACTTAGCCTAATGAGGTATCATGATATGTTGTCAAGGCATATGAAGGATATTTGACATTGTTTTAGCATTAGAGATGTTGTGTGAGAATGTAATTAAAGTGGAGAGTGCATAGAAAGAGGCATAAAGGTTAGTTTCAAGGCTTGATGTGATTTGTAGGTCAATGTCTAAGCAAGTAAAGAGAAAGAACATGTCCTAATGAGGTATCAATATCAGTTTTTAAGGCATGTGTGAGTAGGTGAGCATTGAAAAAGTTAAGTCAAGTTTTTTAAATCATTTTCATGAAGTTTCAAGTTATGGTTTACAATAAAAAAGGCATGAAAATTAGTTTTAAGGTCTCTTGAGTGAACAAAATGAAGGGTTCTCAACCTGAAAATGAATTTCAAGTGTTTATTAGCATGTGTAACTTATGCATGGGAACCCAAGATATTAATAAAATATGGGGAAGGATCCTAGATAATATTTCTAGGCATTAGCTTTGGAAATGAGGGGCAATCCTTTATGAATAATCATTAACACTAGAAATAGTGTTAACCCTCTCTAAAAACCTAATAATGAACTGAAGTGAAATATCTTATTCAAAATAGCCTAGAATGGTCTCAAATGACCAAAAGAACTATTGGATCATGTAGTAAACTCTCCCAAGCACCTTTAGGTGTGATTGTTTTGTCAAGTGAGTGAGTGGAACCTATAAGAAAGGCCTTGTTTCTCAGAGATTTGATGTAGTAGTTAGATTTGACCAATTCAAAGTTACTAAATGGATGGGGGATAAATATTAAGACTTGTATTTGATTTCCATGGTGGTTTTTAAGAAGGTTCTAGTCCTCAGGTGTGTTAAACTAGTCATCCAAGACAACCTATCATTAATAGGCCTAATAGTGAAAATATTGAGAAACCTAGCTAGAAGTGAGAAGGTGATTAGGGATGTTTTATAATGGAATAGGGATGAGTCCAAGTTCATGTAGAAATTTTTCAATACATATACAACATGTTGATTTTGGATATAAATTTTGGAGGTATGTAAATATGATGAGAATGTTGCTCATAAGTTAACCTATCTAGTGAAGATGAGACAATGAAGGTGTAAGTTTATGAGATTGGTATGAAATAAAAATATTTCCATTTGATCATGTAAATATAAACTAACTATATTTCACCATGACTATGCTTTAAGATAAACTGACAGTTCTAGGTAAGTTAGTTGTAGTGATGAGTTTGAGGCTCTATGCTTTGAGTTAAAGCATATAATGTACATGTTTTTTATCTTTTTTAATTTTATATCATATTTATTATTTGTATAATATCTTGTACTCAGTGAAAGTAGTGAAAATGTTGAAGCCAAAATGGGTTGTCTAGCAGAGTAAGGTTTATGAGAGAGAAGGTCAACAAATTGGTCTGCAAGACTAATCATTGACATTATAGATTATGATACTTTTATTGTAGGTTTTACTATGATGCTTTAGGATAATATTAATGAATTTTAATTCCTTTATTATTTTTTAAGTTTCCATGATTGTGTTTTGAGGCTAGTTGACAGTTTTGAGTGGGTTATTTGCATAAAAGGGTTTGAGTTCTTTTACCCTAGGTTGTGAAGTTTAAATCATATGGTGATGACCTTGAGGTAATTTATATTTTATATATGTTATTTTTTTCCATGGTTATCTATAAAAATTGTTTTTATGCTTTAGTTATTTAAGACAAACTTTTTGGGTACACACATGCTTAATTATGAATAGTGCTAATGGTGTGCTTCAAGTGGTGGTTGAAGCTAAAAGGTGTTATGGAGCTTATACACATTTATCAAGGGTATATTTTAGTGTAATTTAATATTTTAATACCATGTGATTTGTTTTAATGTGTTTTAAGGAAGACAAAGTGTAACATGTCCCAAAGTAGACCTAATGGGATTAGGTCTCCATGAGACCTAAAGATGAATTAAGGCCTAATTGACATATGTCAGACTTAAAGGGACTCAAAACATGATTTATTAATGCTTATAATATGTCCTAATATATATTTTATGACTGACATAATAGTGTAATGGTATTTGGTATACCAATATGGATATGAACAAGAGATTTGTATAAATACAAGATAGTTTTAGGTCTATTTGAGTGTGTAGAGTGTAAGCAAATGGAATAGAACATTGGTAAGTAAATTAAGGTATTTTATACCATAATATAATTTTATAATACTTGTGATTAAGTATTTATATAAATTATATGTATTAAAATCAAGGTCATATGACCTAATCAAGTCAATAAAAGGACTAGTTGAGCGAATAAGCATAAAAGGTAGTTTGAGAGAAAAGATATAAAGAAGGATATTATCATATATTATATGATAAATAAAGTGTTATAAAATTTATAAATGGTTTTAGGTGGATGATTTTATTCTAAGTCATATAGGGGGTTAATGCCTCCTTACAATTGGGTGCTTACTAAAGCATAACTGAGTTGGTGCCTAGCTAGTTAGGGTTGTTGCTCCATGTGAAGTGTGTGATTCACTAAATTTGATGTTTATCTTATAGGAATATATTGAATTTGCATATATCAGTGTTTTTTCATCCCCTTGATATTTCCCATATATGTCATGTGTTCTTGTGTTTCATACTTATATAGATAGGTGTTTATGTATACTAGATCTATATGATTGTTTGAATGATCTATAATTAATTAAGTGAAATTGATAAAAAAGTTTTTTAAGAATGATTCACCCCTCCTCTCAATCATTTTTATTCCAATATTTGGTATCATATCCTAGTCCTTTGAAGCAAGTTTAAAATCCTAAAGGAGATCTTAGAAGCAAGGATGTCTAGTCAACAAGCTTAAGGTCATTTCTCTATTAGTAAGGCTCAGTTATTCAATAGATCTAATTATGCCTTTTGGAAAATCAAGATGAAGATATATTTGATGTCCTAAAGTCATGATATTTGGCAGTCAATTTTATATGGCTATAGTACTCTTATTCCATTGAATGATGCAATAGGTAATAAAGCCAGTGAAAATAACTCCAAGGCAATGAATGCCATTCTTTGTGGCCTATAAGAGGTATAAATTGTGAAGGTGATGCACTATATATCAAACAAAGAGATATGGAACAAATTTAATACTATCTATGAAGGAGACACCAAGGTGAAGATGGAAAAGTTGTAAACCCATCAAAGATAGTTTGAAATTCTAAAGATGAATGAAGATGAAATAGTTACATCTTACCTATTTAAGGTTGATGAAGTTGTAAATGTCAATAGAGGATTGGGATAAGAAATTAAATCATCTACAATTTTTCAAAAAGTGTTGAGATCACTAACATCTAAGTTTGAATCTAAGGTATCTGCAATGGAAGAGATGCAAGATTTGGACAATCTTGAAATGGATGGGCTTCATGGCATTTTGACTACCTATGAGATGACAACTAATAAAGGAAGACCTTATAAGAAGGAAGTAGATTTAAAATTTGAAAATAATTCAAAATCCAAGAAGTTCAAGGATGAGGAATGCTTATATCTTGATGATGATCAATTGATAGCCATGTTTACAAGGAAATTGAGGTTTGGATCTAGTAATTACAAGGGTAAGTTGATATTTAAATGTTTCAACTATGGTAAGATTGGTCACTTTGAATATAAGTGTCCTAATAAGGATAATACTGAGCATGATGAATAACATAATTTACATCATGGAAATGATAGAAAGGTCTATAAGTCTGACAAGAACAAGAAAGATTTTAGGACATATACATGTAGGAAAAGGACATTCAAGAACAAAAAATGTTTATATACCAAAGAACACAAATCATCTGATGTAAGTGACACAATCACATCTAATAGTGATGATGAAAATGATGAACATGAACATGAAAATAATGCAACCTTATTAATGTCCATAGAATCAAATAATGAGGGTTGCTGAAATGGGAAATTCCCTATGGTTGATATAGAATTAAATAAAGAAGAAGTTAAAGTGAAATTTGAGGTAAAATTGGTAAGTGCCCTAGAGGATTTGAAATTACAAAAAAGAAAGAATAAAAAACTAAGATCATTAGTTAAGGACTATGAATAACACATTGGTTTATTTGAGGAGAGACTAGGTAACACTTCCAAGAAGTATGATCAGATCATTAATCAAATTAAACCATGAATGGAGATAGTCAATGCAAGACTAAAGGCTAAGGAGGAAGAATGCACTAAGTATGAAAATAAATTGAAATCCTTAAAATATAAGTTATATCAAGTATCTATAAAGGTGAAGAGATTTTTGAGGTTTGAAAAGAGCATTGAGGCTCTAGATGACATCTTGTGTAGTCAAAAGTTTGCATGTGATAAGACAAGTATTGTTTCAAATAAGAATAAAAGTTAGAAACTCAAGCCAAATAAAAGGATATTAAAGACAAGAAGTTCAACATGAAAAGACCTATCAAATATCCTAATGCTATGAGGTATACTAGTTCATTTAATGGTTAATGTTTTGCATGTAGTCAATTTGGTCATAAAGAAAGAGAGTGTAGAAGACCCTCTAATAATGATTACTAATTGATGTTATGCCATTAACATTTGGTGTATCTAGGGATATGTGTGATTTACTTGTGGCTTACATACTTATTTAAAATTCTTGTTACATTTCTCTATGTTCTTACTTAGGTTAACCTATGGAATAACCATGGCTAAGTAAACAATATATAAGAGGCAGTGATTAGTTTTTTATCATATTAAGTATTCTACTCTTATTGTATTGTTATGGAGGTTTGCCCCTTGAAATGGCTCTATTGTATTATCTAGTATTATTCTCTACTATCGATTATTGCTATTTGATCTCTTATCATTGCTTATTCAGTGTGATATATAATTATTCTATGTGAACATCTAAGTAATTTCCTTAAAAGTGGTATCAGAGCTTCAATTTGGGAAAGTTTATTATTTAATTATTTTATATTTAGAGAGGTATGACTTCTTTGAGCAGGAGTGAAAAAATATAACCTATAATTTGGGAAGAATTAATTTTTTGTATCAATGAAGTATTGTTTGGCCTACATTTGTAGTCATTAGATTCATCTCGGTGAGATAATAGTATATTATATTGGTAAATTTTTTTAGTGCTAAATTTTTTCACCCTAGTACATAAAATTAGTCATTGGATTAATCTTGATGAGGTGATCACAATGGTACCATCTCCTGGTACACTTTTTTTGGGGCAAAAACCCTCCTAGGGTTTGTGCATGGTGAGTCTTACTACTCAATAAAAAAAGGGGAGAAAGAAACTCCTAATACTTTATTTAAGGATGATATAGAATATATAACTTTAGATCTATTTATTTTTCAACATTAAGCAGACACAAAGATCTTGATATGATAGGATGACTTTGTTGTAGTTAAAAATAATGTTTTATTGATGCATGGAGAGATTAATGGGGTGCACACTTAATTGCATCAGATCACTATGTAATTGGATACCATTTCATCTTAGTTATATCCAAATAAGCCTCCTCTTAATCATTTGGGTCTTCCTCCTCTCAACACTAATAAATCCAATCCTAGTATGAAACCAATGTTGGAAAAAGTGGATATGCGTAAGTTTGATGGTAAGGATCCTCTCACTTGGATTACCTAAATTAAGAATTTATTTGATCCACACCAAACTCTTGATTCTAAAAAGGTGATAGTGGCATCTCTGTATCTAGAACTTGAGCAATTCATTTGGTATTATAGCCTCCACCTAAGTTCAATTCATAGAGTGGGTGGTTATGTCGACATGGTAGTGTTCATCCAAGGCTTGTACATATGAGGGATCCTAGTGTATAAGTGAAATATAGCCCAGATTCAAAGCTTTAGAAGCGTGGTAGGATGTTATGATCCTAATGGGTGGATTTCACTAATGCCTTGAGGTTTTATGGTTTGTATGGTTCTCCTATTACATGGTCTATTTTCACTGATGAGTTGTTAGATCATTATTGGAATAATGTATCTGAGAACTAATTCATCTAGTTAGCCACACTACATCAAATAAGAACTATGAAGGATTATATTTATCAATTTAAAAATCTATCTTTATGGGTAAAAGACATCATAAAGAGAATTTGATTGATATTTTTTTGGGTGGACTCAAAGATAACATCAAATTAAAGGTTTGGATGTTTAAACCATCTTCTATATCATAATCTATTTGAAGGGAATGCATGGAAAATAAAAAGAGATGGTCAAATGGAAAACTTTCACTACTAGTCATGATCACACCTTTCTAGCACCATCATTTCTTCAACCCACTAGATTGATGTCTCAACAAATTGAGGAGAAGAGAGATAAAGGGTTGTTTTATGGTTTTAATATAAAATGGATCAAAGGGCATCATTATTCTTAAAATAAGTTGTTTTATATCAAAGGTGCCAATGAGGATAAAGATAATGAGGAGGCAATTAGTAAGGATGTAAAAGGACCTAAGGAGGAATCTAAAGACTCTCAACCTACTATTTCCTATCATGCCCTTTCATGTATTAGTACTCCTCAAACTCTTTAGGTGTTGGGTTTCCTTAAGAAACATAAGGTCACTATATTGATTGATTTTAGGAGTACACACAACTTCATTAGCAGTAAGTTGGTTGATCATTTAAACTATTTCATTTATCTCACTCCAAACTTTTAGGTCATGATTTTGAATGGTGGTACTATTATCTATTTAAGAAAATTCCATAGTATTAAGATGGCCATGTGATATTAACTATTAAATTCTCCTACATTTTCTATTACCATGGGTAGAGATGACATTATTTTAGGAGTATAGTGGCTCACCACTTTGGGCACTATTGAGATGAATTTCTAGGAATTATTCATGTACTTTCATTTTGAGTGAAGGACATTTGAGATAAAGGGATTAAGGAATAAATATACACAAATTTTTAGCTCCCATAAAATGACCAAGATTATTTGAAAGGGTGATAAGGTATTTATATCTTACTTATTTTCCATTGAAGTCCAACCAACTCAACCATCTACACCTCCTGATCTACAATAAGTGAATGATAGTCATTATGTAATTTTTGGTGACATGTCGAAAGGAATTCCACCTAGAGGTGTGCATGATTATGACATAAAACTTATTCTTGGTAGTACACCACCCAATATTAAGCCATACAGGTATCCCTATGCCCAAAAAAGTGAAACTAAAAATATGTTTCAAGACATGTTGGACACATGAATCATTCACCATAGCTAAAGTGAATATTCTTCACCAGTTGTTATGGTGAGAAAGAAATATGACACTTGGAGGATGTACCCTTAATATAGAGATCTCAATAAGTACAATATCAAAGATAAGTTTCCTATTCTTATCATTGATGATTTTCTAGATGAATTAAATGGTGCTATTTGTTTTACCAAGTTAGATCTATATTCTAGGTATCATCAAATTCAGATCTGTGATGAAGACATACCCAAAACATATTTCAAAACTCATGAGGGCCATTATGAGTTTATTATTTTGCCAACAAATGCACCATCCACATTTTAGATTTTGATGAATACTAATTTTAGACTATTTTTGAGGAAATTTGCTCTGATGTTTTTTTATGTTATCCTCATTTAAAGTAAAAATTGAGAAGACCATTTGCAACATGTGAAATATGTACTATTAATTCTAGAACAACATCATTTATATGCAAAACCTTACAAATGCACTTTTATATCTCATGAGATTGAATATTTGGGTCTTATGGTTTCACATGAAGGAGTGAAAGTAGATCTTAAAAAAATCCTAGCAATGGTGGACTTGCCAGTTCCTATGACACTCAAGCAACTCAGGGGATTTCTAAGGCTAACTAGTTATTATCATAGGTTTATTTAAAATTATGGTATAATTTAAGCCCCACTCACCTCTTTGTTGAAAAACTAATCCTTCTATTTTATTGATATAGGTACAAGAACATTTTAATAATTAAAACTAGCTACGTGCACCACTCTAGTGTTAGTCACTCCTAATTTTTAAAAGACTTTTGTGGTTGAATGCAATGTATTTGGATATGGTATGGGTGTTTTGATCATGAAATAAGGTATACTAGTTTAATTTTAAAGTCACCAACTAAAGGGAAAAAATTGGATCAAGCCATCTATAAGAAGTAAATGATGGCCATTCTGCATGCAGTCAAATAATTGAGACCTTATTTGATGGGTCATCACTTTTAGGTAAAGACTAATCATGATAGTCTCAAATATTTTTTGGAATAATGGTTATCATCATAAGAACAAAATAAATGGTTAACTAAGATGTTAGGTTATGATTTTGAAATAGTCTACAAGAAAGGCAAGTAAAATGTGGTGGCAGATGCACTATCCAAGAGGGATGAATCAATTGAGACATTCCTGTGTGCTATGACCATTTAACAAGTAGATTGGTTAGAGGAAACAATATTACTATGAGAAAATGATAGTGATATTCATGATTTGATTCATAATATTTAGCAAAGTTTGGGTGGATTTAATAAATTCACAGGGAAGGGTAATGCATTATGGTATGAACACAAATTATACATATGTAATAATTCTCTTCTCAAATAAAAAATCCATCAGGAACTTCATGCAACTCCACTTGGGGGTCATTCAGGATATTTGAAAACCTATCATATAACTCAAGGGGGATGTCCAAAAATATGTTGTTAAATGTATGATCTATCAAAAAAACAAAAGTGAACCCATTCAAACCCTAGGTCTATTTTGGCCTTTATCCATCCCTAGCTAGTGTTAGGAAGATGTGTCTATGGATTTCATTATAGGGTTTGTGAGATCTGATGGTCAAAATGTTATCATGGTATTTTTGGATTATATTAGTAAGTATTCTCATTTTTTTCTAGTATATTACCTTCTTTTCTTAATACCATTTAGAAACTCCATGGTACTCCTAAGATCATTGTCAATGATAAAGATCCCATTTTCACTTGTAATTTTTGGACTAAATTATTCACATGTTTGGGCACCAAGTTGGCTCATAATTCATCCTATCATCCTTAATTAAATGGATAAACTAAGGTAGTCAACACATGTCTAGAAGGATATCTCCATTATTTTGTTTTTGATAAATGGGATAAATGCATTCATTAGTTGTCACTTGCTGAATAGTGGTATAATACTTTTGTTCATAGTTCTTCTAAAATGTCTCCCTTTGTGGCCTTGTATGGATACCACCCTCCATCCATCACTTTAACCTTGAAGGTCCATCCTAAGATTCATGTAGTTGAGGAACATATTCACCATTAATAGGAGGTCCTTGCAAGTTTGTGTGAAAATTTAGCCATGACCCAGAATCACATAAAGCAATAGGGAGATCAACAAAAGAGTGTGAGGAATTTTAACATTGATGATTGGGTCTTTGTTCACTTATAACCATATAATAAGATGTACTTAAAGTAATAAAAAAATGATAACAAGCTATCCCCTAAGTATTATGGGCCTTATTAGATCTTGAAAAAAATTGGTAGTGTGGCCTACAAGTTAGAGTTTCCTTCATCCACTTGTACACATCCAATATTTCATGTATCATGCCTAAAGAAAGTCATTGGACATAGAGTTGATACTCAAACTGAGTTACCATAATTGGATGAGGAAGGGAGAGTTTTTTTTAATCTTGAGGTAATTTTTCAAATATACACTAAGTAGATGTAGTCTAGAGCGATTAAGGAGTATCTGATCAAATAGAAGAATTTTCGATGTGAATTTTCCACCTAGGACAATGAATCCTTTATGTAGCAACATCCATAATTGATTTAATGTTGTGGAAAATATTGTTTTTAAGGAAAGGGGTATGCTACACCCTTAAAATTTGGCATATCTAGAATATGTGTGGCTGACTTATGGCTTACATAAATTTTTTATATTCTTGTTAAATTTCCCTATGTTCTTAGTTGGGTCAGCCTATGGAATAACCATGGATAAGTAGACTATATATAGGGGTAGTGGTTAGTATTTGATGATAAAATTAAGTATTTATCTCTTATTAAATTATTATGGAGGTTGCCACCTTGAAGTGGCTCTACTATATTATCTAGTATTCTAATATTCTATCAATTATTGCTATTTGATCTCTTATCTTTGCTTATTCTATGTGATATATAATTATTTTGTGTGAACATCTAAGTAATTTCCTTAAAATGGGACCATGGAAGGATAAAAAAATCACATTAGTCAAGAGGTATGTATGAGGTGGTTTTCTATAGTTGTCATAATGTAGGACATATTTCAAGATTCTATCCTAATAAAGTTAGAAGGTCATCAAGTCAAAATACAAGGTTTGAATCCCCTAGATTGAAATAAAAAAGGAAAATGAATGTGTGGAAACACAAGATAGTAAATGTTAGTCATGATCATTATACAAGCTCAAATGGAATGTTTGTTATGGTAGAACATACTTCAGATGAGAAATCAAGTCAGCAATGTTTAGTGTCAGCTCATATTGATGATCAAATGGTTGATGAAGAGTTCAAACCTAAAAGGATATTGAAGGATATTCAGTCTTGTGAGAGCATGGAGATCTAGGAATCTCCTAAAATTGTATTTTTTAGTACCCTATAGAAAGAGGTGACTTCATTAGTCTTCATGAAGACACCATTAAGTCATTATAATCATGATGGATGCTTGATTTGAGGTGGAGCTATTCAGATTCTTCATGAGCTCCAAGTGAAGTTGATGACAAGAATATGGTGGCATAATGTGTGATCAAAGATTTGTATCATATCAATCATAATAAGAACAAGGTGAGTAGTCTTGAGTTAATTTTAAGGAGGTGTACATGAAGTATGTTTATGTAATGTTTCATATTTTATGTGTTGAGATCTTGTTGCAAGAAGGTGTGGTTTTAGATGGCAATTTATGGAAGACCCTTTATCATTAATGTTAAAGGGGGAGAAAAGTTTTAAAAGGGAGATTGACCGAAATGGGGGAGATGATAGTGATCAGATTGAATAATTTTTTACCATCAATGACAAAGGGAAATTTTTTTGAGAAGTGTTATCATTGATGTTAAGGTGCATCCGATAAAGATGCATGGTGAGTGGTCTATGAGATATGATTTATGTGACAAGAGGGAATTTGAAGGCAACCTAATGATTAGTTTTAGGTTTATTGATCATGTATATAAGGATTTGTAACACTCATGTGAGTCTCAAGGTGATCCTACAAGGATAGGAACTATAGACCTAACATGCAACTAGACCACTTCTAAACATTGCTAGGCCTAATGAGGAATCATGATCTATTATAAAGGTATATGAAGGAAATATGACATTGTTTAAGAATGTGATATGGTGTGTGAACATGTAAGTGAAGTGGATATAACATGGAAAGAGGCATAAAGGTCAATTTTAAGGCCTGATGTGATTTACAGGTTAAGGTCTAAGCAAGAAAATAGAGAGAGGATGGCTTAATTAGGTATCAAGATAATTTTTAAAGGAAGATGTGATTAGGTTATAATTTACAAAGGTAGTTAAAGTTATTTTAAGAATTTGCATGAAGTTTCAAGTCATGGTTCTCAAGAAAAGGCATGAAAAGTAGTTTTAATGTCTCTCAAGTGCATAAAATGAAGGTTTCTCAACATAAGGACTTTCAAGTTTTCATTGGCATGTGTAAAATATGAATTGGAACTTGAGATATTAAGGATATATGGGGAAGGGTCCTATATGTGATCTCTAGGCATTAGTTTTGGAATGAGGGGCAATCTCTTATAAACAATGATTAACACCAAAAATAGTGTTAACCCTATCTAAAACCATAAAAATGACCTGATGTAAAATATATTGTTAAAAATAGCCTATAATAGTCTAAAATTACTATAAAAACCATTGGAGCATGTATTAAACTCACCTAGGAACCTCCAGGTGTGATTGGTTTGTCAATTGAGTGAGTGGACCCTATAAGAAAGTCCTTATTTCTCATAGATTTGTTGTAGCAATTAGAATTGACCAAGCAAAGTTGATAATTAGATGGAGGAAAAATATTGAAAATTTTATTTGATTTCCATGGTGGGTTTTTAGTGGGTTATATCCCTCAGGTGTGCTAAACTGGTCATCCAAGACAACCTATCACTCATAGGCCTAATGATGCAAATAGTGATAAACCTAGGCAAAAGTGAGAAGGTCAATATGGATGTGTTATCATGGAATAAGGATAAGTCCTAGTGCATGGATAATTTTTTAAATAAATATAATACATGTTAATTTTGTATATAATATTTGGAGGTTCGTAAATATGATGAAAATGTTTCTCATAAGCTGACCTATCTTGTGTAGATGAGACAATGAAGGTGTAAAGTTATGAGATTGGTCTATAAGACCAATATTTCCATTTAACCATATTATATTTTTATCTTATATTTTTTAAATTAACTCATAATATCATTAAAATTCATTTTAATTCTCTAGAATTTGTCATATAGGGGTTAAAGGTCATTTTCACTATGATTGTGCTTTAAGGCAAACTGACATTTCTGGGTAAGCTAGTTATAGTGATGAGTTTGAGGCTCTATGCTCTGAGTTGAAGCATATAATGTACATTGTTTTTTTATTTTTTGATTTTATATCCTATAAAAACTTTTTATAATGTTTGGTACTCAGTGAACATAGTGAAAATATTGAAGCCAAATGGCTTGTCTAGCAGAGTAAGGTTTGTGAGAGAGAAGGTCAACAAATTCGTCTACAAGACCAATAATTGACATTAGATCTTATGATATTTTTATTTTCGGTTTTTACAAGGATTTTTTAGGAAAATATTAATGAATTTTAAGTCCTTGAGTATGTTCCTTAAGGTTTCATAAGTTTAAGTTTCCATGATTGTGTTTTGAGGCTAATTGGTAGTTCTAAGTGGGCTATTTGCAGAGAAGGGTTTGAGTCCTTTCACCATATTTTATGAAGTATAAATCATATTTTTATCACCATGAGCTAATTTATATTATTTATATGTTATTTTTTCCATGGTTTTTTGGAAAAACTATGTTTATGCTTCAGTTGTTTAAGACATACTTTCTAGGTATGCACAAGCGTAATTATGAACAGTGTTAATGGCATTCATCAAGTGGTGATTGAAGATAAAAGGTTTTATGGAGCTTATATGAGATTAAAATGGGTATATTTGAGTGTAATATAATATTTTAATACTATTTAAGGTGTTTTAATATGGTCTAAGGAAGATAAAGTGTAACATGTCCCAAACTAGACCTAATGAGATTAGGTCTACTTTATAAACATGAATCAAATGTTATTTTAGTCCCTTTAGGTTTGAAATACCTTAATTAGGCCTTAATTAATATTTAGGTCCCAAATTAGACCTAGTGGGATAAGGTCTCCATGAGACCTAAAGATGAATTAAGGCCTAATTAAGGTATGTCAAACCTAAAGGGACTAAAATAACATTTGATTCATGTTTATAATATGTAAAAAGAACTATTACATGTAAAAAATAAGAGTTTAAGGGTATTTATATGACCAATATGGATATGAACAAGAGATTTGTATAAATACAAGGTAGTTTTAGGCCTATTTGAGTTTGTAGAGTGTAAGCGAATGAAATAGAACATTGGTAAGTAGAACAAGGTATTTTATACAATAATAGGAGTGTATAATAACTATGATTAAGTATTCATACATATTATATTCATGAAAATCAAGGTCATATGGCCTAATCAAGTCAAGAAAAGGACTAGTTGAGCGAAGAAGCCTAGAAGTCAGTTTGAGAGGGATAAAATAGATAAAAGAGCTAAAGAAGGAGATCATCATATTTTGTATAAGAAAAAAAGTTTTATAAAGGTGATACTTTTTTTTTTGTGTCTAATTTAGTGATGACTCATCTATTGGGTTAATGCCTTCTTGAAAGTGGGTTCTTGCTAAAGCCTAGCTAAGTTGGTGCTTAACTAGTTGGGGTTAGTGCTCCATGCAAAGTGGGTACTTCACTAAATTTAATGTTTGTATTATAGGACTATATTTAATTTATATATATTAGTGGGTTTTATTTCAATTGAGGTTTTCCCACATATGTGATGTTTTCTTTTATTTCATACTTATATGGATAGGTGTCTATGCATAACAGATCTATATGATTGTTTGAATGGTCTCTAATTTCTTACGTGAAATTGATAAGAAAGTTTTTGAAGACTAATTCATCCACCCACTCAGTCATTTTGATTAAAAACATGAATCCTTGGAATTTTAAACAATTCCAAAAAATAGATGTTTTTAAAAATACCCACCCTTGAACCCTTACCTAGCATCTTATTTACCAAATTGTAACATTTTAATTATCCCATGAAATCTACTAGAGGTTATAATGGTCATCCTGAATTAGTAAGAAATGTATGACCTAACCTTTTAGATTCATATAATGATGAAATAGATGACAAAATTTTAAAAATAAAAACTTTTGATCTCTCCTAACATAATTTCTCAATTATCTCCTTTATGACCTCAATCTCATCAAAAACTATGTGACAAAATTCTGATTACCTTATCAAAAACTAAGGATTACATTCACCATGCCTCTTCGACTGATAAAATAATTTATGCATGTATTATTGATATTTATACTCTTGTTTATGATGATGTATATTATTTAGATGATCCCTTTTTATCTAGATTTACTCAAGCTAAAAATGTGTAGATACTTAGATATCATTCTTATTTATAACATTCACTAATTCTATTCATATAGTTCCTTCCCTTGATATAGAAATTGATATTATTTATTCATATAATGCTCATAGGTCCAAGATAAATCACATCCACACTACTCTAGTCATTATTGAGCCTCTTCAAAGTATTATTATGGACTATTCCATGATGTTACATTACTAGTTTGCTAGATTCCATGACAATTCTAGCTTACTTCTTCTAGAGATATTAGCTACACTACTTTGATCCATTGTGAGTTCATCCCTTCATATGGTCCAACCTAGAATTGATCCTATTCTGAGTTATCCTATTGGTGATGGTATATTACCTTTGTCTAAGCTTGATCCTCTACCAACATGATGGGTAGATGAGCTTTATTTTGAGATTCATAAAGTTGGCAGTCATTGGGCCAAGGATTATAGTACACACTAGTATAAACAAGCCTCTTCTTATGCTACCAAAAGTAATTAACCTTCACCATATGTTAATAAATGTACTTGTTGTTATCATTGTACATGTAACCTTTCTTATACTCATTATCTACATCTGAGGAAATACATTGATACACTTCATCCAGTTATATCATAGCCAATATACAAGATTATACCACCTCTTAAGGTAATTATAGAGTATATTATTTGATATGGGAAGGTTTATTATCTTTTGCATCAATGTGATTCAAACCATACTAATATATTTTGAGTGCTTCAATCATATTTTTGGGATTTTTCATGGCCTATGCCTTCACTAGCTTAGCCTCATGTTCCAAGTCATTCGTGGACAAAGTCTCTTCCTTATTTGTAACCTATACCTTTTCATATATTTGTAGATACCATTCATATTTTGACACCTCTTCCTTTCATTGAGTATACCACACAAGAGGTAACTCAGGATAATCATTTTGATTCTAGTATACCTACCTTATCTATAGAGTTGATATCGTAGGAAGTCTTTTCATGAATTTATATGAAGATTGATGAGAATCTGATTATCATCAAAATTTAATTACATAAGGATGTGTTAGATGTTATGAATAATATTTTATGTGATATTTATTAATATTTTTAAACACATCACGATTATTTATCACACTATTATGATTTGGAGTTGATTTATGAGTATATATGGATATTATGTTTTGCTTATTTTTTATGTCTCATGAGTTATTTTATTATCTATTTCACATATTTTGATTTAAAATTAATATCTAATGCATTAATCTTATGGTTTAATTTATATTTTCATGGTTTAATTTTTCTTACACTTGTTACATCATTTGAAAAACAAGATAGTCATTATTGTGACATGATTCTTAAACCCATATCCCTTGATTATCTTATCTTACCATATGATTAGTTTAAAAACATAATTATCATTTTATAATTACATACATATATTTATTTTTATCTCTATCCATTCCCATTATTCCTTTTTCATACTAAGCACACAAGGTTAAGACTTTAGATCACATGCTAGTTTTTAGGTAAGCCAAATTGTTTACAAATACATGTCAATATATCTAGGTATTTTTTCTCCTATAAACAAAGCCTACAACTTTTTTTTTTTCACTTATATAACTCATGATTTCTTATTCCAAATCCATATGGAGGAGGAATTAAAAAATCCATAAAAAATTAAAAGCCAAATGATTAAAACAAAAGGTAATGCTCAAAAGGTAAAAATGAACATTCAAAATTCAAAAGCACACTAAAATACATTATTATTATCTTATCACATATCATACTTATAATATAAGCTCAAAATACACATTTGGACTCACAATAAAGTTGAGGTCCATTGGGGTGCGGTAGGCCAGTAGATTGGGATAGGATATTTCAAAATTGTCTATAGTGCTACCTACTTTCTCACGTAACTACCCAATATTCATAGTAGACTAACAACTCTATGAGGTGTCATGAGGAATAAAAAACTTGATGTGGTAAGGTAATCCCATTTTAATTTTCTTGTATAACTAACATTTATGATTTTATCCTAGTAGCACACTTATTTTCCCATAATGTTTTATGCATATTCTAAACAAATACTTTTTGCATTTAGCATCCACTAGACTTTTAGTGTGTCATTATTTACCTAATATGTCTCATGATTACTAATATTTAATTACAAACACATATGTCATGATTTTTATTCTCCTTATTTCATTAAAACAATTCCAATATTCCTCCTTGATGAATATATTTTGTTAACTGATCATACTCCTAGGGATTTCCTTTTGTGAGTTGCAATATAAGACCTTGAATAGGACCAATGATTCCTCACAAACATTTCCTTTTTTCCTAAAAATATTACCAATATTATCACTTAGCTCATTTATTTATATTTTA
Organism: Torreya grandis; assembly: GCA_037957365.1. Lineage (NCBI taxonomy): Eukaryota > Viridiplantae > Streptophyta > Pinopsida > Cupressales > Taxaceae > Torreya > Torreya grandis. The sequence continues at coordinate 4,189,285 of JARHVA010000257.1, forward strand.
TGTGTTAAAGTGTAAGACCTTGGATAAGACTAGGCCTTCCTAACAATACATTCCTAACACCCCCATTCCATGATTAGTCACAAAAATAACTATCAATCTTGACTTTCACATATTAATTTACATTAAATTTTGTGTTAAATGCTTAAATATTTGATTTAATGTGTCTTACATTTTGATTTTCAGATCATGTGCATATTTCCAATGATGATTTCGTATGTTTCATGTTGTCTTAAGCTTCAAATCTATCTTTGTTTTCACACTTTTTCCAAATATTTGATATATTGTGTTTTACATTTTGATTTGTTTTACATACTTTCCATCTTGATTTAGTATTATTTATGTTATTTATTTTCAAATTTTTACATCTTACACATTCCTTAGCTTGATTTAATGTGTTTTTATATGAATTTCATTTGTAATACATACTTTTCAAATATTGATTTAATTGTATTTTATAAATTATTTCCTTTATTTATGTTATAAATATTTCCCATCATGATTTAGTGTGTGCTACATTTTATTATTATTTTATTTAATGTATATATTTTTACACATCTTAAAATGTAATTTATTCTATCATTATTAATAACCATGCATTTGTTCACAAATTGATAGAAAATAATCCAACGTACATCAAATACTTTATCATAGAATTTAATAAAAATTAAAAAAACATATTCTAGAAATAAAATATACATCCATAATCAATATAAAAAACAAATGTAGAAGACATATATATCAATAGATAAAATGTATGATATAATAAAACATGATAAAAGTATAAAATTATCAAAAAATCTAAGGTTGTGCTCCATCATGTCTATCTAGTGGATGAGTTAAACTACCTATAGATGCATGGAATTATCCCCTATAAATAGTCTATTGTAATTACTCCATATAAGATCAAATGTAATAAATATTTACCTATAGATTGGTCACCTAGGCCTATACTTATTTTATCTACCTTGTTGTTTCCATATGAATAGCTTACTCCTTGGTTACTATCTATCATGCCCATAACTCTCCATATTATAATTCGAGTGGTATTTGTGTAGAATCTCCTCATGTATGTAGCTCTTGTGTTGTCTCATAAACCAATTAGAACCAAATAGCATACTCTAGAGTAGATGGTACAATAGGATCATTCATAATTGTAGTATCATGATGTGATAGTACACCATCCAAAATATCATGATGAACAACTCATACTACATCACCCCATATAAACTCTCCTTAGTCATATCTACAAAACAAAAACCAAATGTACATTATATCACACACACACACACACACACACACACACACACACACACAGAATATTCAAACATCTATCTAAACAATTATATATAGAACTATATATCTAGTCATCTATTTTATTACTCAAAATAAAAACAAACCCCTACCAACAATGGTATCCCCCATAATATTTTATCCATTAAAATGACCTCCAAGTACATCCATAGGATCACATATTTTAGGTGATACAAAACTAGGAGTAGGAACTTGATCACATTGTGGTCCCCTTCATGTCTAATGCTCTATGAACCAAATTTATGCTGCCTATGTTGTAGGATATCCTTACTCAGCTACCTCCTCTTATGTATCTAATACCACCTATCAATGTCTCCATCATCATGGTACTTGCATTGGTAAATGTAAAACATATTGTATCCTAATAATATCCATGTCCACATACTCAACATAAACTATAACCATTTACACATCTACAACTACTACCTCCTTGGTAGTAGCTCTCACTTCTCTCAGTTCTCATCACTAACTAGTCCAAGGTATCAATCATCATAGTTGAATCATAGGTACATCAATAGGTAATCATATGCCACCATTACCTTTTCACTCTCTAACATGATGTGACAAATAATTAGGCCCTACTATCAAATTTGCTAATGTGGAAATCCCAACTATATAGGTAAGTGAGCAATAGGATGTGGGTTCACCCATTATGTATACTCTCTAGTAATATGAACACGAGCTAATCCAAAAGTAATTATAGGTCAAGTTAGCCAATTACATGTAATATATACATAGGGATACTATACATTGTCACTATGAGAAAAAATACACAGTGTTAGAGAATGTGGTATAAAATGTATTGCATGGTCATGTCACCATTTAAAAATATGAAGTACACTATCATTAATAACATGAGGCAACCCAGTTGGTTGATACATAGGAAATATCTCTTAAATCCAACTATAAAAAAATAAGGACCATAGTATTATATCCACAAGATAAAATGTCATACATGTCATAAACTAACTACAACTAGATCACTGACCCTAGGTCATGTAAAGTGCCCTTCTCTAAAATAGACTAACACAAGGCAGGCACATATAATGACACTTTCCCATATATTTTGTGACAAAGTACACATGATGCCACAAGTCCTTTAAATACCCTCCAAATACTAGAATGGTAGATATATACACATAAAATAATCTCACACACAATCCCTCAAAATATCTCTTAGAGTTAGTCACCCATAAGATAGGGATCGTATCTCTAAATCCAACTCAAGAGAGTTACACATAATAAGAGTCCCAATAATAAAAAGTTCAAGTAAAGCATGGACATGTTCTAAAGTAATACCAACCTCTATCGTATCCCCATCCACCTCCCATAGGAAAGTGTTGGTTAGTCACTCCCATATCTTAATAACATCGTGACTAAGTCAACACTAAAAGGGATCCTATGCATCTATATGATACCACTGAAATCCAATGATGCAAAGTTTGTATGATTATCTACTATCAATGTATCTAATAAATTGGGTAGCCATGCTATAGCTATAAAACACCAGAGTCTCTATCATATTTTTAAAATGCCAAATATTAAAATATGTATTAGTTATCAATCTAAGATAATCAAGAAAATACACTCTAAAATTAATTACACATATGCTTAATTAAAAAATAAACTACTTCATCAACCTATTTTTGAAAAATTTCTACCACTTTATACTATATCAGCTACACACTTCATTATGTTAGTAAAAAATAATAAATATTATACTAAGTTGGCTAGGAAATAAACTATGTCAACCACTATTTCAACATTAAAACTAAGTCAACCCATTACTGAGCAATCAACTAGATCATAAAACTAAGATGGCCCACAACTACATAGTTGGCCATGCCATTATACTATGTCAACCACTTCATACAAAGTCATATGTTATTTAAAATTATGTTAACCACTTTCATATATTACTAAATTGACTAATATGTACACATTCAAACATTTAAAATTTACAATCTAGATCAACCTTACTATACGCAATTGGCCACCTATAATTAAACTACATCAACTACATGCAACACATTTGGCCATCCTTTTACACCTTTACATTCTAAACTAAGTTGTCCTAGCTAACTCCATTCCTTTTCTACAACAAGTATTTACCTATTTATCATTAATGGATTAAGAATTAATGACTAATTATGGTACATACCCATTGACTATCCTACTATCTACTCTACCCTAAAAATTCTTGGGAAAAATTTTATTATACGGATTTCCCCACCACCTAATTTTTCAAACAAAAAGTTGTAAATATTCAAAATTTAAGGCATCACTTTCTTGATCCATGATAGCAACTATTGTTATGCATACCCAAATTCACACTCATTTTCTCTATGCCATAGTCTCTTTCTTCACTCTTTTGGGTCTCTCAAATATCTATTTTCACTCATAATAAAAAAGTAAAGAAAGAATAGTTTAAAAATCTTATTTATATTTTAATTATTAAATTATTTAACTATAAATTATTTTCTAACAATTATGATTTTTGCTCATAAATATTTTTTTAATTACTATTTTTTTGAACCAATAGATATTCTAGAATCTTGATATTATAAAGAATGTTTCTACATATAGCACATGTTTTTGAAAAAAAAAATCTCTTATTCTCAAGGTCTGCCTAATGTCCCCTACATTAGATGCCTCTTAATTTCTCTCACATAACTTATCTTCTAAGAAATAAGGTAATTAAATGTATATATTTTTCAAAATTTTCCTTTCAATTAATTTTATGATTCATACTATAATTTATTAGATCAGTGTTGTGAGTTTCTATGTTGTTTTCCCAAAGCACCATCCCATCTTACAAATTTGTATCATGTGATGAGATTCAAGTGGGGAATATTTATATATATAATATTTTTAAATTTTTTAAGTTATTGATGCTTTCTCTCTTCAAGGAACCCATCAAATATCAATCTCTCTAAATGCATTCCTAAAAAAGTGCATTGGGAAAGGTGTTGGCAGACCTTTGGTGCTTCATAGGATTGTTGGCCCCTATACCACCATATAAAACCAATACAAGTTACTCCTATCTATTTACATATGCATTGAAACCATACTTAAACACTTCCCTAATTAGCTCACTGACCAAAATTGCCCCTACCTAAGAAAAAACCACTTTATACCACTTTTCTTACCATGTCAACTGAGTCAAGCCTGTTCTAGGTTTAATGCACATTATGAAACTATGTCAACCCAAGATGACATAACTCAAGACCTAATGACTCTATTTCCTACCTAACAAGGTAAATTTTTTTGACTGCATCAACTAAATTCCTAGGAGGGTTTAGGGTCATTCCATGATACATATACCCCCTTTAATTTCATTTTTAATAGAGGCTCATTCAATTGTGCATCATTACTACTCATAAATCTACCTATACAATCAATAGGAGGTTTCATTGCTTAGGTTTCTTCCTTGGAAAAGTAACACTTGTCCTATAGAGGTCTTGTATGGATAAGAGAAGTATTATAGCTTGAAGATGATTTGTCCTTGTGATCTTTACAATCCCATAACAACTTCTTGCAAACCACCATTGACTAAGGGAGATATTGAGTCATAATGGGTTCACTTCAACAATGTAAGTATATTCCTATCCCTTCTTATTTTGATAAGATTTTTTAGAGTTAATATATATTGAATTGTATCTCTCTTTTCTTAGATCATTTATATGTTATAGATAGATTTGTCTTTGCATGTTTATTATCTTCCCCATTTATGCCACAAGCTTTGGTGAGCACTATGTTAACTTTCATATGCATTTAATAGATTAGCTTGCATATTTATTTAGTAAATTAGCTTACTTAATATTATTTACAATCATAAGACCTAGATAAGGTTATCACAAAGTTTCATTTGATCTAGGCCTTCCAAACCTCTACTTTGCCATTGTCTGAGAAGATATCACTTAGTGTAGGTTTAATGGATGCATTATTGGTCATGACCCCAATTTAAATGTATTACCAAGCATATATGTTATTTGATTACTATTGTCATAAAATTATGCACCCTAGGATACTCTATGAAACTCCTACAATTTGATGCAACATGGAATCATCTCTCAAGTTGTGGGTAACCTATAAGAGGGATGAATCTCTAGATTATAAGGGCTAGCTCCCTAGATTCTTCTTGAAGTGCACATCACCTAATCTAATGCTTGTTTATGGGAAAAGGGTTAGGAGTTTGAATGAAAATTAAAATTACACTAAAGAGGTGATACACGAAGACACATTTCCACATGACTATCACATTCCTTACTAAACAACAAGGCTTTCCAATATCAACTCTAGGAATTGAAAGACTCTAGCATAATTGTTTCAATGTGAAGGTAGCCTACATAGGATAACCAACAACATAAATGATAAAGGGGTATATTACACACCATAGAGTTTTTATGTTATTTTATTTATTTATTTTTATTTTTTTATTTTTTTTAATAAGATCATAATATAACCAATACAGTTCACATAACCTAATAAAATCAGAACTTTTTCTCAAGTATGAAGGATAAAGAGGAATAAGGATGATACCAACAATTAGCTCTACCATTCATCACTTGCACACTTAGATAAATATGTTCACAAACTAGAAATAGACTTTTATTCAATGTTTAAAGAACATAATTTAGTGTCATACTAGTAGGGATTTTGCCATACTAGTTGTGGTCTCTTTATAGTAGCCAAGATGGCTCACATTTATAGAATTTGGAAGAAAAGAGAGAGAAGAGAAGTTGAAGAGGAACAAGGAAAAGTGTCCAAATGTGAGGATAATTTAAAAGAATATAAATAATGTGGAAAAGGAGTTATGAAACTGATGTAGGCATGTGTCCATCCAAACTGAGCACCTTCCTCACATGTGGCATTGAAACTCTTCACAAACATCTTTGAGTATTGAAATTCCTCCTTGACAAGTGGAAAAAGAAAATATTTTGATCATGAGGTATCTTAGACAGTTACATTTTCATCATAAGGACACTTTTAAATCATCTTCAAGCATCTCGATCAGTTACATCACCTAAAATCATCAATTATTCTCTTAGGTATCACAAGGCTCCTTTGTCCCATTAAGCCCAATTTGGACAAAATAGCTAAAATTTGGAATTAGATCAAATGGTGAAATTTTTATTCATGAAATGCATATTTTAATTATATTATACTGAAAAAAATCCATTTGGATTCATCAAGCTTTCAACAAAATCCCATTTTGCCTATAGAGCCTTCACTAGGCCTAGTCTTCTTGTAGCCCTATTTTTGCACAAATCCACTAGTGGAGGAGAATGTACAGACTTAAAGGACTAAGTAAAACCTTTTTTTAGTACCATTTTTTCTAATTTTTCTTTTTATATGTTTAATGGTTCAAAACTCATATCAAGTGTTTTTTTGATCCATTCGTCCTCCCAATTAGGCTTAATTAGGCCTCTTTAGCCTAGAAGACCAAAAATGATAAAAAATGGCCCCTTCACATGTGAAATATCTTGGAAATTTTTGATTAAATTTAAAATGATCCATACCATATTACATATCAAATGTGAGCTTTTGGTTCATTGTGGAAGTATGAAAACCTTGAAATGGTCAAAAGACTAGTCTAGGTATTTTTACATGATAGATAAGGAAATTAGATAAGGAAATTTGGAATTAGATAAAACGAGGAATATTTTAATTATATTATACTTAAAAAATCCATTTGGATTCATCAAGCTTTTAACAGAATCCCATTTTGCCTAAAGAGCCTTCACTAGGTTTAGTCTTCTTGTAGCCCTATTTTTGCACAAATCCACTAGTGCAGGAGAATGTACAGACTTAAAGGACTAATTAAAATATTTTTTTAGTACCATTTTTAATCATTTTTATTTTTTAAATTTTAATGGTTCAAAACTCATATCAAGTGTTTTTTGATCCATTCGTCCTCCCAATTAGGCCTACTTAGGCCTCTTTAGCCCAGAAGACCAAAAATGTTCAAAAATGGCCCCTTCACATGTGAAATATTTTGGAAATTTTTGATTAAATTTAAAATTATCCATACCATATTCCATATCAAATGTGAGCTTTTGGTTCATTGTGAAAGTATGAAAACCCTGAAATGGTCAAAAGACTAGTCTAGGTCTTTTTACATGCTAGATAAGGAAATTAGATGTTGGGTGAGTAATAAGCTTCAAATTGGTTTTAAAATTATACATGAAGGACTAGGAAATCTTATCCAAGAACAATCCATTTAATTATAACCTATTTACCTTACAAGCAGCTTCCAATTCACCTTTTCTTCATTTCTCCATTAGCAACAAACTTCATGGTGACTGCAACCTTTGTGGTATAGGGTACTATGTTTCTGATAAGACATTATAGTAAGGATTATTAGGTTTTTATAGGTGTTTAAAAACTTATAAAACCATTATCCAAGGTATAATTTCCTTCTGGTCACCAATTTCATCATTTTTCTCAAAATTGTCACCTTCATGCATGCCAGAACAACCCCTACTCTGAGACAAAATAGAGAGGGTTTTCACTATTGTAATTGGTAAATTTATAAATTTATAATATTCAATAGTTATTTATGTTATTATATACTTATTTTTATCTTCTAAATCCTTTATTAGACCATTTAACTTTCCAAATTTGCAAGGCAGACTTTATGAATCAAGCAATCTGTGAAATTAGGTAGAATATGACTATGTTTGGATGATTTAGAGATTTCATTGAGATTTATTATGATATTTAAGGTTTATTAATTCATATAAAATAATAATCAAACAATTTAATATCCTATTTTACCCTTAAACCCTTCCTCATGCTCTTGGAAATCTATATTAGGTATTATGACTGCCTAGGAAGAGGATCCTTGTTTTAGCTTTCTTGTAGGCTATTATGAGCTTGGATTGGATTAAAGGTCAAAATGAAAACATTATTTCATTTTTTAAAGTTAATTTAGGAATTAATTAATAATTTTAAACAAATCTAGCTCCAACCCTTACACCAATGGATCCCTTATGCTCAAGGCTAGGCCACTACCTATGTGGACTAAAACAACCCTTAAGATCCTATCTATATGTAATTTTGGATATGTTATATGGATGTAGAATTATTTATAATTTTATTATGAAATTATAATTAATACATACTTTTATTCAATTTTGAAAAACTCTAAACCTTATCAATACATGTTTTGGTCCTCAAGGAGGATTTCTTTATCTTGACTATGATAGTCATGCCTTTAGGCCTGTTATAGGTGCTTGAGATAGTATCATGATTTTAAGATACCATATAAGCCTATTATTTATGTTATAAATACAAAATTAGTGATAATTAATCATTTTTTTCAATTTGGAATTCAATCCTTTACACTAAGATCTCTCACTCCTAGGAATAGTCTCACTATTTGATAAGGACCGAGACACTCTTAGGCTCCTGCCTGTAGGTAATCACTAAGCCTTAACTTATGGATTTGTTCCTAATATTCATTATCTTGGGTCATGAAACCTAATTATGCTTTTATACTTATTTTAAACCCTTAAAACTATATCAATTGTATGCTTAGGTCCTTAACTAGGACATCCCTCCACCCTGACTGTCACAGTGACTGTTCTAACCCTATAGGTGCATTCTTAGCAAGATTTGTGTCTTGTAGATGTTATAATTATGTTTTAAAAGGTTTATTGAGATAAATTTTAGATTTTATAGGATAATCCCATCCATATAATCTCATTTTGTGTAAGGAAGACACTACCTCCAACTCACTGTTCACCTTAGCTATAGGTTGTAATGCACAGGCCTGTAAGTGCATATATGGAGTTTTTCCCATTGATTTTGATGTGATTAGATTAATTTTAGGGATAAAAATTTATTTTAACCCATTTTATCACTTTGTATCCTTCAAAAAACCATGTAAAAGTTAAATTAGGCCACTATCCAATATGTTGGCTGTAGGTGCTTGTAGGTATGCCTATTGTACAGACAGAGATGGTGTTTTAGGGGTTCAACATCAAATTCACCTTTTAATTTTAATTAATAGCATAGGAGATTAATTTTAAGTATTTTATATGGTTAAATTTTATGGCATAAGCTAAAACCATCAACATAGACTACAAGACCACTTTCCATCACCTTCTTGTAGATATCACTATTTAAATTTGGTAATTTTTGGCAACTTTTAAGCTTGTTAAAACTCCACTTATACTTCTATTTTGGATTTAAAATTTGTCATGAGTGTTTTTTATATATAGGGATACTATTTGAAACAACAAAATATTTTGGAGGCTCCTTTTATCATGACATATGTTATCTCAAAAAACCTCATAGATCTATGTTTTGGTCCCTTAGGGACTGTGAGCCTGAATTGGTCTAGTCATTCCTTTGAAGAAAAAATCCATTTGGAATATAATATAACCTTATTGACATGAAAAATATGATATATTAGTTATTATATATCCTCAAAATTAATTCTATCATGTTTTCACCATTGACACCTCCACACAACCTCATACAACTCTTGTGTAAGATGAGTGTGAGCAGACTAGGCAATGAACAAGGAGATTAGGCAATTTGGATTTGAATGAGTGTGATAATTTTATATTTAAAAATTTAAACTAATTAATACACATTTTAAAACATGAACCTAATCATATTGTACATCTTTAGGAGCTTCTTCCATGTTTCAAAACTCAGGTTCCACACCCATGACTGCAAACTTGGAAAACAAGCACAAATTTGAAATCTCCTTCTAAGACAATGAGAAGTGAAGTGTTAGATTATATGAATATCATGTAGAGATATTTATTATAGATTAAAAACACCCCATAAATATCACACAGCTCTATGGACCTCTAAAAACTAGAAACATATGCATAAATATACCCTTCTTGAATGTAGTTCCATAAAAAGCTACCTAGATTCTAAATGATTGTTCATAAAGGGGGAGGAACCAAATTGAAACTTATTTTTATGAAAATTAATTTAAATTAGATTAAAATTTACCCATATAATCAATCTTTCCAATTCCACCTATAACTTCCATAGTGAGTGCTTAAACTTGCTCTTCCTTGGCTTACTAATGGAAAATGAAGGAAAAGAGGTTGGAAATGGATATTTTATGAAAATAAAATATTAAGATGACTTGTGGGGAGGTGAAGAGACACTCCACCATGTTTTTAATTGATGGTGGACTTGAGAATTGTACAAGTGCCCAAAGGGGCCTATTTTTGAGGAAAAACTACCATTTGATGATCATAACAGATTTATAACTACCACCTAACATTATTATGACATTGTTTCACCTACTCCACGTTATCATACACCTTAGGGGAAATTATTTTGACTTTAAAGTCGTTAAAATTAATTTAATCAAGCTAAAAGGTGGCCAAATGACCTTTTTAGCACCTAAAACCTAGCAAGTGGGAAATTTATGACTTGTAAACACATTAAAACTTATAAAATACAATTTTAATACATTTATAATATAAATTGGGCCTTTTACTAAGTTTTAACATAGTTGGCCAATGTTGACTTTTGTTGGCTGAGAAAATACAAGGTGGATGGGTTTTAACAAGGACTAGGGAAAGAGTAAGTGAGACATGTAGGACAATAGATGAACCCATAAGACACATAAAAATTAATATAAAAGTTTAAAATAGTAGAGGTTTACCCAAATTTGACTTGGGGTCAAATTTGGTCAAAATTATCTTATTTGATCTTAAATATTATTGAGTAGGATAAATTATAGATATGTTTAGTTTTGCTTGCATACACATGTTGTTACTACTCAAAGAGGTATGGTTCCTCAACCCATTCTAGCACCTATTAATATATAACAAGTTCCTCTTAAACCTAACCTTGTAATAAAATATAAGGGATATGGCATTATTAACCAGTTTAATAATACACATCCTAAGATTTCAATCTTTGGGCTCCTAAAGCAATCTAATGTTTATAAGGATATCCTATATGAGGCATTACATCAGACACAAGTTACAAGTAATATTGAGCCTACTTATTTTGTTAATATCATGAAATACTTAAATAATAATATGAATCTCATTACCTTTAATCTAAAAAATTTACCATCCAAATATATTATTGACTAAAATTTATCTTTATTCATATAAGTGACAATGAAAAATAAAGGCATCAAAAGGGTGCTCATTGATAATGGATCAGGCCTAAACCTTTGTAGCATAAAATTCTTAACTACCATGGGTATTAGTACCAATCTTATTCAAAAAGTGGTTATGCACATAAAAGGATTTGAAAATTCACATATCACTTTGGGTGGTCAAATCACATTGGATGTGACATTAGGACAAAAAATAGTTTTAGCTACTTTTTAGTTAATGTATCAATCATCACATTATAATTTAATTTTGGGTAGACCTTGGATACATTAAATGGAATTTATCCCATCTACACTTCATCAATGTGTAAAGTTCATACATGATGGGACCTTATTATCCATGCTTTTTGAAGATGATCCTTTCAAAGTTTTCAAAATGATGCATTCTAACCTAAAAGCATTCCTATAGTGGTACCACCTAAACAATGTATTCCTATTAAACACATACACATGTATGAAATAAGTGAGTCAACTATAGTGACTCCTTTTTCCTTAGATGCCAACAAGGAAATAGATACTAAGATACGCATCAATGCATATCAAAAACAAGATCCATTATTAAAAGATCCAATAGAACCACAAGAGCACCCACCATTTGAGATTCCTTTATTAGTTAATACTGAGAATAAAGATGTTCATGTTTCATATTACTATAAAAATGATGATAATATCACTTATGATATGATAGATGATAAAATTCAATACTAAAATCGATCCACTTGATCACCTGTCATACAACTTATTTCAACCTATGAGTCTTCACACATATAAAATAAATCCACTTACATAAAATATAAAATTGAATCTATATAAGGGAAAACAAAAAATAGTAGTTGATCATGTATATGCTTGTGACTCTATACATCCCTCTTGGTTAAAAACATTGAGTCAGTTATACAAGGGTCAAATACAAGTACATCATGTGAATAATGTAGATTCTTCTCAAAAGGCTTCACACTGAATGATACAAATCATAAGATACTAAAAATACCCTACTATCTCTGTTACTTGAACATAGAATGATCTTTACCTTCTACAAGGCACAAATCACATAGTAGAATTCTACCTACATAGATAAAGTACCATATTATAAATGTCATAGAATCATCAACCATAATAAAAATCAATGTTAGGCATTGAAGGGAATAATTCATAAATATAAGAATGAAGGATCCATAAATAGTGTGTCTGACATGAAGAAAAGGAAAAATATTTCATATCTTTAAAAAAAACATTATCTCTCAAAATGATCAAAGTATGAAGATTTAATTATTAATACAAATATTGATGGGGGTATATTTCCACCATCTCCAATTTGATATTAACAATTGGGATACAACTTGTGGCACCATATTTCTCATATAATTGGCACATACTATAAATGAACTAATATATTATCCATTAATTCTATATTCTATAGGATACATTCAATTACATATAGCCTATGGCTCATGTGTGGAATCTTCCACCATATGGATATTAGATCATGAACCAAATTCAAAAATAATGTTTTGACAAAAGTGGCTGATCGAGTGGAATGTTAAGTTAGATACTACAAACATGTATGTTAATTTTATTCATATGGATATAGAGATTTTCATATATCATGATGGCATAATTATTTACCTACACCATTAGATTTAGGTAAACCATTAAATAAAAACATTGAAGTGGTGGTAGTGTAGCAATATAAATAAAGCTTGAAAATTTTTATAGGTGGTACTACACCTTTTGATGATGATAACTTCCTTTATTAGATATCTTCAAATATTCCAAAAATACTAAAAAATAAAAAAAACATTAAAAAAAAAATCCAAAAACACTTTCAACACCTACATATTTTTTTGGCTCCTTAGCATCTATGTGTTAGTTTTGTGTTGATGGATGACATAAAAATTACTCTTAAATACATGTGTGTCATATTTATACTTGAGTGTGATACATGCATATATAGATACATGATCTATTCCTATTTTAGATGTTGGGCCTTACCTCTACTCATGTCATATGAAAATTGGTGGGATCCACCTCTATGATCATGATACTTCCAGGTTATATCATTCTAAAATCATTTTACATTATCATGTTTGATCTTATATTTACTTACACATGATTTTATCCATGATTTAATATTTCATAGGGTATTTTATATGTTATTCACTTGACATTTTTTGCTAACACATTTGATCCATGGGCTAATATGGTATGTTTATGTTGGTTTCTTATGCTTTACCTTATGCACTTCCTTGAGTGTCTTGAATTGCTATTATATTATTTATTAGAGCATTTAAAAATGCTATTTTTTTATCCCCCATGTTTATCTGTGCTTTTTTTGAGATTTTAACATGTTATTATTTGTCATATGGACATTTAAATATGTCATCCCTACTTTTATGGATATTTGACTAAGTCATATCCCTTCGACTGTGTGACATGTGCATATGCCCCTTGTTTGAGGTCTCCTTAGACCATTTCCTTTTAACATAATTTTGAGTGATATTTTGTGTATGTTATTAATTTGATTATTGATGTTTTAATATTACTATCTATGATTTTCCATGATTCTTATCATGCATCTTAGGCCTTCATGTGATCACATTGTTCTATGCACTTCAATGATACATTTACCTAGACATGTTATTCTATATGCTACATGGTTAGATTCATATATTATGAAATAATCTTATCCTCTTGAGTTTATGTAACTACCATTTTCTAATATTACCTCACCTAAAATGGGGGGCATGTCATAGAAACATGTTCTTCACATTTGGCGTAATTTTAGATTCAATAGGGGAATGCTTTGGAAGCATGTTCTCCACACTTATTCAATATTTTGTACTTATATAATTTTTTTAGATTTAGTGGGGGTATGTCATATAGGCATGGATTACACACATTCATAGTTTCCATATTCAATGGGGGCATACTTTGGAAGCATATTCTCCACACTTATTCAATTTTCAACATCTCTAGATTCCATTAGGGGCATGTTTTAGAAACATTTTATCCACATTGGTTCTTATTTTAGTTTTCATATTTTCTCCATAAATAATGGGGACATGATTTGGAAGCATGTTATCCACACACAATTTAAAAATTGGCCAAAACATACTTATATGATCTAGATTCATAGTTGTAGCATAATTCTATACATTGTTATCATTTTTAAACATAATTTCATCATGACACATATCTAAGGTGCATATGTTATGCAATGAGTGCCTAATATTACAAAATCAAAATCAATTTTAGAGTTCAAAATTTGTATATACTATTACCATAGCATGGAATTTTACCCATTGATATTTAGGATAAACTATTACAGCTTTTGTTGAGCCAATCTACTATAGTAGATGGTTTACTTTTGGTATGGTTGAGGTCATTAAATCACTAAATCTTACCAAGTTTTAATTTTGGAATTGATTGTGACATACAACCTTATCAGGTTATAAGTATCATTAGGTTACATGGTTGAGCTAATCTCAACTACCGGCTAGTAACTCACCATTGCTCCAAGGTTGGTGGTATGTGTGTTCCAATATCTCTTTCTATATATCTCCTTAGTTATATGCATTTTATAGATATGTATATTTATATGAATATATATATATATATATATATATATATATATATTTGTTTGTGTGTGTGTACACATACACATATACATATACATACATACATATCTATGTTTTTGTGTGTCCCAATATCAATTTTAGAGCTTTATAATGATACATCTTTCAAATCAATTTGCCAATAGGAAAGGTGGTTAAATTGACACAAAGGTGTACTCTTAAACCTTGCACTTTCAATTTCAATATATTCAATAATTTCAAATTCTAGATTATATGCAATGATTATATGATATGACATGCTCTTAATTATAGTTTAGTCACCATCAAAGCACTCAAGTTGGGATTATGTAAAGATAAGATGTGTCCTACATGCCCAGGTATGCATTCATTTCCTTTAAACTAGTAATCTTGTTATTAGATTAAAGGGGGGAATGTAGACACTCTTTTTTAATTATATAACATCTTAATCTTTTACACATGTCAAACTCAAAAACTTGGTTGTTCTTCTCATTTTTGGACCTTTCCCACTTTCAAAAGTCTTGCATATGCTTTATTTTATGCCCCTTGGCCTATCTATTAGTCTGGTCAGCCTTATATTGATGATCTAGTTTTATATCTTTCTAAGAATGCTTAAAACTTGCTTATCTTACACATCTAAAAGTGCCAAATTTGTACTTTATTATTCCCTAGTCACTCACATCCAAGATAGACACCTTCATTGATGCTAAAGTCCTACTTTGATGCAAGTGTGTAGTGCCTAAAGTCATCCAATTTTCAAATGAAACATATCTTAATGGTCAACCTAAGTTATTTAATGTGAGTTACTTCTCCAAATGGATCGATATAAATATAAAATCAACCCTCTTTCATTCCTCAACTGAGAAAACCTAACACATACTAAGGCAACTTATCAAAAGAATTCATTCAAGCACTTGATAAAGTAAAATTTTATATTTTCTCCTATTTTTATATTAATCATAAGAACACCATATAAATAGGTCTAAATTACTTAAAGAGAAATCGAAGATCTATATTTTATAAGTTACAAGGTAGGTCACTATTGTACTTGATTATCACATATTGCATGATTCACACACAAGACAATGTATATGAGATAATTACATCGATCTAAGATCCTCTTTAATGTATTAGCTATCTAGATAGTGCTCATTGATATAGAGGTATTTGGGGTTATATTGACACTATGTTCCCACTAACCCATTTTCCCCCAAGCTCACAATGAATATGAATAACTAGGGTTTTAAAAATTCATGATTGACAATCCATGACCCAAATATGAATACAATAGAGCTAAGGTGAATAAAAAATTATAATCATCTAGGTGGTAGCATCTTTTTCCAATATATAATATATACAAGACTCCTACATTGAACCTAAACACTAGCATTGATATATCCATCTTAGACTAACACAAGTGTCCATGGATCTAGAGGTACTTAATCCAAAATTTTGTGATTATTCTAGAATACTCTTCTAGTATGATTCCTATTTGTTCTAGATCAAAAAATACATTAGCATCAGAACCAGATAAGTACATTACTTCTTTTTCATGTCCATATTTATCATATTTTTACTTGTTATTTTTATTCTATCTCAGTTTAACAAATTCAACATATGTTATATATGAGTTTAGCATCTATTTAGCCTATTTTATATATGTTTATGAACTTTGTGCTTACTCATTTATATTTCCCCTTTGAACCTTGATAACCCCATATCTAAAACCAAATTTAGGGTTAAACACATATCCTTTTGGTATAGGTGGACTCATATATCAACCTCTATAGGAGGAGGGAGAGATATGAAATCACAATCTACAAGCTTCTTAAGTATCAAATGTGAATACTTAGGTAATATTGTAACTTTTCTCGTATGTGAATTGGATAGGATGATCCAATTAAGGTGTTGTAATATTATGTTAACCATTTGGTTGTTTCTATTTTAGGTTTTGTAGGGTTAATAGTTTTGCTTGGTTTGATATGAAAATTGGTAGTATATGTAGTCATTATGTTTTCTACATACTTAATCTTGTTCAAGGAAAAAAAATTCATTTCATAATATCAAATAATATTGCACAAGTCATCAAAATATTTGAACATATTTAAAATAATTGAACCATGTAATAGGCCAAGAAAAAATTGCTTAAATATGTCTTGAATCTCTTTATCTACCATTGGATTTGTCATTTTGGCCAATATTGTTTTGTACCTAAAAATATATTCATTGGTAGGTTAATTGGTTCATTATTATATCTTAGTAACTTGTGCATATGACATATTTTGAGTGATGTTGATATAGAAATGGTATAGAAACTGATCCACTAGAGGTTTGAATGCTTTCAAAAATTTGATTGGTAAGTCATAGAACCATATTAAAGCATATTCCTTTAGGATCCTTGGAAATAATTTGGTCAAAAGTTTATCATTGGAGGCATAATCATGACATGTCTCATAGAAATATCATAGATGTTATTCAGGATCCCCTTACCATCATAAAATGTGATATTAGGTGCATCAAAAATAATTATCAAAGGGTGTAAATATATCTCACGTGTTAGAGGATTATGTAATACATCTTTTGAATCAATAGCATTAGTTTATTTCAAAGTATTTTGTTCAACATTGGTAACCTTAGCATCCAATGTTTTTATAACTTGGAGGAGTTTTCATAGTAGACCATTGGGATTTAGATTTGATATTTGAAAATCCACCAAAGGGGATGTAAACACCACTTGTGTTGATATATGAATTGAAAATGGTAATTGATTTTAAGTATTAATTTTTTCCATGGAAGATGTAGTAATAATTATTTAAATTTCAAGGAAAATGGTTTGAAAACATATCTTGTGACCCAACTAGATGTATTGGGTAATGTTGTGCTTGAGGGGAGGGAAATTAGAAAGGATATGTGATAGGAATAAATAGTAGACACAATATTTATATCAATAGAGGTCAATGGTTGTTCACTAAAAACATCTGATTTTTAAGTTTACAATATAGTATTAAGGATATTGTGGAAATCTTCATGATTTGCATGAATGCACTCTCAAATTAACGTAATAGATTT
Organism: Torreya grandis; assembly: GCA_037957365.1. Taxonomy (NCBI): domain Eukaryota; kingdom Viridiplantae; phylum Streptophyta; class Pinopsida; order Cupressales; family Taxaceae; genus Torreya; species Torreya grandis. Next base: position 4,207,369 of record JARHVA010000257.1, read on the forward strand.
AACTTTTTCCTAATCTACTTGTTAATTTTCATTATGCTCATGGGATTTATTATCTTCATGATCATATTCATATTCTATGAGACTTGTTATTATTAAATTGTTCATTTTCATTATTATCATAATTTTAAATGATATTAGATTGAGACATTTTAGGTGGCCCAAAGGGTAACTCAAGTTATTTAATAAGAACACTACCTAATCTAGGACTATACCTAGGTTGCATACAAATGATTTTTTTGAATAATTACAATGAGAAAAAACATGAGGAAGCTAAACACCTAAGATCAAGCTAGGATTTACATGAGAAGACACAATGGTCAAGTTCACCAAATGTTTAACCATTTTTTGGTATGGTGTTTTTAAGGGTTAAGGGGATAGAATAGACTATACACAAGGATGTATAAAACTATTATAGAATAGGCAAATTAATTAAAAACTTGGATAAATAAATATTTTTAATTAAAATTTTGATTTATGTTAAATATATAAATTACATTAAAAATAATAGTTTGACTACATAAACACCATGAAGAGATAATAGTTAACTTATCTAAAATTACGTACGTAGATCTAAGAAATGCAGATATGAAAACAAGTAGAGAAAATATTAGGATCCAGTTGTAAAATTATATAAATATTATTTATATAGGCCTAGACACTTGTGTTGTCCTTGGGACACTTAAGTTGATATTGGTGTTATAATATAAATAGAACTATCCTATACATAATATTCATTATATTGTGGAACAACCACCTAGATATTTCTATATTTTATATCTCCTTTATTTTGATGTGTTCTATTCATGTGTAAAGGATGCAAATGACTATTTATGGATCAAATCCTTACTCTTCACCTTAGGTCTTTGATCCTTTCCAAAAATGGGTTAGTGGGCTCATTATGTTGAGCTAAAATTAAGGGCCCCTCTATGAATGAAAACTACCTACATAAAAAATAATCCAAGGAGGGCCATAGACATATTTAATTTTACCCTAAGTTTTGGATTGTGTTTGCACAAGGGTTTAATATACTATATACAAGGGCATGCAATGATATAACTTATAACTTGATAAAGAGTGCTCATGGGTTGCTCTTTGAGTGATTTAGACTTGTAATATGATTGTTTCTATTACTAATATGAAAATACTAAAGAATAAGGTAGTATAACTTAGTTTTTCAAATGATTGAGTGAGATTGAATAGGTGCTTTCTTGGTATTTTCTAGATGGTCAATGAATAGGCTTATATTTATATTTATACCATACCATTTGAAAATATCTCATGGTAGGGCTCAATAATAAAAATGGTCTAATGCATAAGATTCAAAATATTTTAAAATAGATGACTTTTGAGGATTGGACAGTTGATAATAATCTAGATAATTGCATCAAAGAAAGTGTCCCTATGGGGGATGCAAGTGTTTTGACATGTTTGGAAGTTTTTAAGAATCTAAAACTAGTAGTGAAGGATATATATTAGGGTTTAAACTTCTTTTTATAGTGCAAGAGATCTAGGTCATGAAGGGGTCAAACCATAAGATAAATATTTAGGCATAGTGAAATGATGAATGTAATCCTTTAAATAGAATGGAGATTTATAAATAAAGGGTAGATCCCTGATAGGTATTTGTCAAGTATATAATATTGAGATGCTATATAAATCATATTTTAGTATCTACAATCTCTTGTAAATAACTATCCATATTTAAAAACCATTATCATTAAGTGGGAATTATAAATAATACAACATGATATTTAATCCATCTATCCCATTATCACATACATCTATAATAATATGTAAAAGACACCTTTGAAACAATCTGTATCCTTCATCATTACATTATTAATCCATACACTTGGTTAAATCCTTGAGTTATGCTTTTACATCAATTAAAAATCCATCAAATCAAATATTTTATCTTTATTTGGATATATCTTTCCCAATCCAAAACCCTCACACACATCATTGTTTAGGGGACATCAAAACTCACAACTTATCAAGGTATATTATTCTTAATCCATACCACTCACACATATCATTGCTTGGGGAAAATAAAAATAATCAAAACATGCAAGAATAAGATCAAGTGCATTAATCTCATTAATTTATGGATTCTACTAGAACATCTATATCCACAATCATCCCCTCTTCTCATTTATTCTATTCATGTACCTCTTACATGCATTTCCTCTTAATGGGTCATCATCTCTAACCAAATCATGACTTGATTTCATCTATTTCCCTAACCATCATTCCACTAAGTTTATCCTTATGTGTCTATATTTATTCTTCCACATTAGTTAGAAAGGTGTTACTTATTTAATTTTAACACCCTTTCCAAGAGGGGAAAAATGTAAGCATCCCAATTCTACCACTCTAGTGTCATTACAAACTCATTGTCATTCAATCCATTAACAATCCTTAAATCATCCCTATTCATCCTTAATATTTTTCAATTGATCCTTAATCATCCCTTATCATCCCTAATATTCCCTAATTCATCCCTAATCATCTCGAATCATCCCCAATCTTTCGTAATTCATCTAATCATCCTTAATTATCTATAATCTTCCCTAATTTATCCTTAATAATCCTTAATGATCCCTAATATTACCTAATTTTCCTTAATTAATCCTTAATCATCCCTAATATTCCATAATTCATACATAATTATCCCTAATTATCCATAATCCACCCTAATCCACTCTAATCCCATCAATAACACACCATCATCCCATCTAATTCCCACCAAAACCATCCTCTGAGTTAATCTACTAAGTAATCAATGTTAGTTGATTATCACTAATATTACAATCACTGCACAATCTAAAATCCAAACTATAAAACTAAAAATATAATTAACAAATCAAATTACTCAAATCATGAGTCAAAAATCAAATCAATCAAGTCCATCCCTCATCAAATCAAACCCATACCTTCTAAGCCTCCTTCATTCAATAGGATAACCCCCTAATTTTATGAGATTTTTGACTTAGTCTTAGTCATACATTTATAATCAAATCTAATCACCCATTTCCCCCATCAAGAATCTATAAATTAAACCCATCTCATTTTTTTCAACAAGCTTAAAGAGACAAGGAGATCATGTCCATCGAATGAAGATTGAATATCCTACAGAGATCATTCCATTGTGAGAACAAGCCGTCAACATCATCATTGATACAAGGGACATGTTGAAATTATTGCATGTGTCCACTTCAGTATCCATAATTAATCAACAATCAGAGTAAATCAAAAAAACTATGAGGTCTTAATGGTAAGTGGAGGTATATTTATCTACATTCAATCTCAATCTGATGTATTTGTGCTTAAATTAGAGTAGGAATTAGTTTAAATTCTTGTTTCAATAACATAGCTCTAATTTGTCATGTGTATAAAAACAATTAAAACATTTTGTATTTTAAGAGAAGAGGAAGGAATCTCATGAGTAGTTTCCAAATAATAGCTAGTATCACACATTATTCGATGAAAGACATGCCCACATGTTTTATTTAAGAGTATCATAATAAGTACACATAGAAATGTAAGGTAAATCATGTTAGAAGTACAACCCACTAAGATGGGGGACTGAATCAATGGTGACAAACAATCCAATACAATTTCCAAACCCTTTCAATAACTTAAGCATTAAATCACAATCATTCATGAAGCATACAAATCATTCATAATAGTGAATCAATGAACATAATCAAAATCACATACACAACACAAGGTCTATGTGGGAAACCCTCTTAGGGAATAAAACCCACTCTCAATCCTATAAACACATGAACTACTATCCTATAAGAATATCACAAACAAGAGACTGATCAAGTTCTTTTGATCAAGAACCTTTAGCCAAGTCCTTTTGACCTACAACCTTGATCAAGTCCCTTAGATCAAAGGTCTTTTAGTGAAACTCTATTACACAAGAACACCTACTCCTAAATAAGATTTAATTCCTTTATACCCTCATTGAGAATAACACTTCCACCTTAGAGCTAATGTCTTCAACACTTGATGATAGTGATAGACCTCTTGATTATCTAACCTCTACACATACTCTCTCTCTCTCTCTCTCTCTCTCTCTCTCTCTCTCTCTCTACCTTCACTCACACTCAATTTTCAAGAACAATATTATTTCAATATAATTATGACCTATAGGTCATATAAATAGTCCTCAATTTATTCTACTCTTCAACTCATCCTCAGGTCACTCTACCCTTCTCTCCATAAAGCGCACACAATCCTTTCTTCAATCTCTCCCAAATCTCTCATAGCAACACTAGAACCCAACACACTTATATCTACTATATATAGAGAAAACATGAATTAAACAAATATTTATTTATCAGCCAAAAAAACATGGATTTACCCCTAAGTCATCTCATATGTGTCACACTTAAGCATAGCCCCCTTTCAAAATAGGCCTAAGTCACTTTTTGGTCCTATAGATACCCATTCACCTCTTTGATATATCTTTGATTAATATTAATAATACAAGACCATTTAAATATACAAATATCCACTCCCTATGTCCCTTAAGACATCATAAAATTATTACAATCACTAAAACATTATTCTACTCAAACTCAATTAGCTAAAACACTTCTCTATCCATACAATCATTATGAATGAAAACATAATCGAATAAAAAACATTTGTTCATACTTCATATGATTGGTCAAACCTTCAAAATGCACACAAAGCATCCTCGTGGAGTCTAAAACACTCCCCAATAGACAATTCACAATAAAAATTGGAACCATAACTATATGAGCTCAAATATCTTTCTCGGGTCACTTGCAGAACATATACAAAAACACAGTCAATTGTGGATCTCAATAAATTTGTTTACACACACTTCTAGATCTTAAAATCTATATTTTTAGATGCATTTTGGCATTATATACATATTTTATTTTAACTACATGAGTAAATTCACCTTCTATCAAAAAATATGGTTTGAAAACTAGACACTAGTCTTTCCTTTACAAATTCAAATATTCAAATAAAAACAATGACAATTAAACATCAAAAACTTTACTTGCATCTCATGGACTCTCAACTCAGGATCTATCTCACAAAATAGATCTTGTTTGATATTTAATGCATAGAATACCAAATCCAAATGTTAAACTTCTATTACTTTTACCTCATCTCATGCCTTTTCAAAATTTTAAATTAATCCACTCCATCAATCTCTACAAATCAACTTGATGATTAACAATCAACGATCACCATTCGATCAACTATACAGATGCCCACACACCATTGGATCAAAATTGTATACATTTACTTAGACATTAAATGTCATACACTTATCCTCATCTCACTTCTTCTTGACTCCTTAGATCACTTGCACACCATAGATCTTGCTTGAGATTTAATACTTCTAAAAATGACTAAGCATGGGAACCTTGTCAATATGCATGAGTAGCCATTTTTGTACCTTAATAACTTATTATACACTTATCCATATGATATGAAATTTGGTCCAAATGATATCCTTCCTTAGGAGAATCCAACCATTTGACTCACTTCTCATGAAACACTTGTGCATGTGAGATATAATGCCATTAAAGAGCCTTCTCATAAACATCTATCATAGAGCCAACCATGTCCAAATCTACCTACAAGGTCAACTTTGATCATCCAATTTTTTTTTATGATTTAGCACATGAACTCAAAATTAGAATAAATCATCTTTGCTCAAAACTAAATGAACCCATATGATCAAATTATCTTGACACCTTCACACATGCAAGATATAACACATTCAACATTCTCACTTGGCTCTTTCTTCCTATTGCAAAATTGGCTAAGTATGGGAAAGAATAGTCAATCTTCTTCGGATCCCAAATTTTCACATTTATATCTTTTGAAACACTATATTTCATGATTTGAAATTAAGATTAAATAAACTAGGTCCAAAAATTAACAAACCCATATGATCACCTTCTCCTAAAACATCAACAGGTGTGAATGCTAACCTCATCAACATGCTTACTTAGCTATTTCTAGCCATATTGAAAATTTGTATAAGTATGGGAAAATAGTAAATTTTGACTGAGAAGATAAATTTTCACCCTCATAACATTGAACAAGATTCAATTCATGAATTGAGATCTAGTGCATAATAACTAGGATATAAAATGATCATAACCATATGACCAACTTCCCTTAACTCCTTCCCTCATGCTAATGGTGACATCATCAAACTGTAAACTCATATTTTCTACCATTGGACCTAAAGTGTCTAGATGAAAACTATGATCAACCAAATGAGATCCAATTATGCACATAATATCTCAAAGCATATATAACATCTTATAGGACCCCTTGTACATTTTCAAACCTCCATACTCATTCCCGATCCTTTCAAGATATGTTAATACTTGAAAATCAACCAACCACACATAAAACATACAAGAACAAACATATTTCATACTTTGTCATGGTCATTTAGACTATCAATGCACTTCATCCACTCACTAGGGAACCTCCATGACACCACCATGACATCACTATGAAAACTCTCCAACAATCTCCCCCTTTGTCATTGATGTCAACACCTATCAATATAGCAATATATAGCTCGGTTTCTTTATCTTCAAAGCACTCTTACAAATAGGAACTTTCTCCCCTTTTAACACAATGACAAAGTGGGTACAATCTAATATTGAGGACCTAAAAAGAGTATCAAATAGGAAACAACAATCTTATAAAGATGATACAAACTCCCCCTTACCTTGAGCCAATTTATGTTTGTCTTGAGAACTTCCCCTTGCTCTATACCAACACTTTTCTTCATAAGCACAAAAACTAATGAAGATAAAATATATAAAATACTAAAATCTGATGTAAATTATTAAGAGACATATGAGAGGGACTCCCCCTAATATTTATGAGAAATTATACCACTTGAACATCTTCAGATATCCATACAACATGAAAAATCATCACACATGCTAACTACCTTCTTCTCTCAGGTTACTACAAGGACCAATAATCAAAACTTCATGCCACTCACCAAATTGGAACATGCTCTCAATGACCCTGAAAAACACCCATTTTGACCTTGTACAATAGGTCCTTCCCAAAATTGTAGAGCAAGTCTTATGAACATCTTACTCTCCCTTAACCAAATATCTTCTATTGATTCATAGAGAAATAAATGACAACCAAGCTCTATCTTAGATACTCAAAAGTATCTTTTAACAATGGTTTGGTTATAATATCGACAAAATACTCTTTTGTAGGCACATGCTCCAACTTGACACATTGATTAATCACTTGTTCTCTCAATCAATGATATCTAATAGGAATTTGTTTAGTTTTTTAGTGCATAACCTGATTATTTAAGATACTAATTTCACTAGTATTGTCACAAAAATAGGACAAGGTCCATTTTGTCTTTCTTTGTAATCCTTCAAAGTTTGTTTCACCCATAAGATTTGTGTGCAATAAGAGGTATTTTTTATATAATCAGCTTATTTAGTTGATTGAGACACTAAGTCTTACTTCTTGATTAGCTAAGACACCAAACATTCTCCCATGAAGAAGACCCCACCAATGGTACTCCTCCTATCATCCACACAACCTACCCAGTCAACATTAGTATATGATTTCAAAGAGAATTCTTTACTCTTGGGATACCATAAACCATAGTCTATGGTGCCTTTGAGATATCTCAAGATCCTTTTAACTAATTGCAAGTGAGATTTTCTAGGGTTAGCTTGAAACATTTCTACAAGACTCACTACTTGTATGATGTGAGGCCTATAAATAATAGAGTACAAAAGACTTCCAATCATGGATCTATACAAAGTTTGATCAAATTTTGGTGAGTCATCTAGTTTACTTAACTTACATCCTGTGATCATTGGAGTACTCATTGGCTTACAATCCATCATTTCAAACTTTCTTAACATATCCTTGATGTATTTAGCTTGAGAAATGAATATCCCTGCATCAAGTTGATTGATAAGTAATCCTAAGAAGTAAGAAATTTCTCCCAACAAAGACATTTCAAACTTAGTCTTCATAGTATCTATAAATTCTCTACTCAATTTATCATTGTTAGATACAAAAATTATGTCATCAATATATACAATAACTATTAATTAATGATTACATTCTATTTTAATGTACAAATTGCTATCATCTATCCCCCTTTTAAATACTTGACTGAAAATATACTTATCTAGCCTATCATACCAAGCTATAGGAGCTTTTTTAAGACCATATAGATCCTTCTTCAATTTACACATAAAATCTTGATTACTTGACATGAATCATCCTTCAGGTAACTCAATTTAGACTTATTCTTCTAAGTTTCCATTCAAAAATGTAGATTTCACATCCATTTGATATACCTTGAAACCTTTAAAACATGCATACACCAATAAGAGTATAATTGCTTCCATCCTTTCCATAGAAGCAAAAGTCTCATCAAAATATATTCCTTCAACCTGAGCATATCCTTTACACACCAATATAGCCTTGTTTCTTGTGACTTCTCCTTTCTCATTCATCTTATTCTTGAAAACCCATTGATACCTATCACATTTTTATCTTTTGGTCTAGGAACTAAGTCCCATGTTTCATTCCTTTCTATTTGATCAATTTATTCATCCATTGCATCATTATAACTTTCATCTTTTCTAGCTTCCATAAAAGTTTTGGGTTCTATCATGGATAACAGAGATGATTCTTGTTGATTTTGATTGATCAACATTTTCCTTCTAGTTTGAAACCTTGCACCAACATTTCCAATAATCTAAGAGATTGGATGATATTTTTGAATTCTTCTAGATGGAGCTTTAGTACCTTGTCTTTATTCCCATTTTTCATCTTCATCATCTTTTTAAACAAATAGCTTATCATTATTTGAAACAACATTATGAGTTGAGTCATTTACCTATAATTTTGGCTTCTTGACTCTACTTGTCTCATCTACTCTTACATTTAAAATTTCAACAATGTTATGAGGTCTCTTTTTAAAGCATCTATAGTAATTAATGATAGAATAATATCCTAAAAATATGCCCTCATCATATCTTCAATCAAATTTTCCAAGATTGTATTCATCTCTTTTGATGAAGTACTTGCTCCTAAACACTCTAAAATGTTTAACATTAACCTCTCTATTGTTCTATAACTCATAGGATCTCTTATTACCATTTAATGTGATTTGAAATCTATTTATAATGTACCCAAATGTTTTGGATTCCTCTTCTCAATAGCCATCTAATATTTTTACATCTTTAAGAATGGTTCTACCCATCTCAACAACAATCCTATTTTTCCTTTCAACTACACTATTCTGTTGTGGTGTTCTAGTAGTAGAATGTTGTTTTATTATCCCATGTTCATGACTAAAATCATTGAACTTATGAGACCAAAACTCACGTCCTCTATCTAATCTCACACACTTAATATTTGAACATTTATCATTTTCAAAGGAGTTTTGAATACCACAAATTTTGCAAAAGCTTCTGATTTTTATTTAAGAAAGAAAATCCAAGTCATCCTAGTAAATTCATCAATGAGAAGCATAAAGTAACTATTAACTTGAATACTTTGAGTTCTAATAGGCATACATAGATCAATGTGGATCAACTTCAATGGATTTATAGTAGAGAATTCCTTATTTTTTAATATATTTTCTTGGTTTTATTCCCATGAAGATAGGCCTTGAAAATTGAATGAGGAATCTTACAAATCTTGGGAATATGCCTTAACAACTCCTTTGAGCTGATCTTTACCATATTATCAAAATTTATATGTTCAAGATTTCTATGACAAAGCCAACTTTAATCCAAATGACTCAAAAAGTGCTTCTCCTTCTAGTATTCATGGAATACATACATACATACCTTTGCAAATAATCTATTAGATTTTTCCTTTCTTACTTCACATACATCGTCATGAAAAGTAAAAACATTTTCTTGCGTATACATTTGAATTACACTTACAAGATCATGTTTAAAACCTAATACATATAATACATTATCAGTCTTTAAATGATTGTTTTCCAAAGTCATAGTACCTTTTCCAATGATGTTATTAAATTTTTAGTCACCAAATCTCACTACACCTAGGTTGGCCTTCTTTAGAGAGATAAACTTTCTCTTGTCTCCTATCATATGATTTGGGAATCCACTATCTATGAACCATCTCTTATTCTCATCTTATTGAGTATGTAAGGCTGCTTGAACAAATAATAACTATTCCTTTTGTGGTCTTTTTAAATTTTTCTTATTTTCTTCTTTAGACTTAGTCTCTTTGAACCATTTGATAGTGTCAATGACTTATATATCATTTTTCCAAAATGCTCTTCTATAGTTTTTAGCAATATGATATTATTGGTTAAAATTGTAGCATATGATATCCTTTTTGATATTTTAGAGAGAGAGAGAGAGAGAGAGAGAGATGAGATGAGAGAGAGAGAGAGAGAGAGAGAGAGAGAGAGAGAGAGAGAGAGAGAGATGAGAGAGAGAGAGGAGGAGAGTGAGAGAGAGAGAGAGAGATGAGAGAGAGAGAGAGGAGAGAGAGAGAGAGAGAGAGAGAGAGAGAGAGAGAGAGATTCCTATATTTATGACCAAATTTATTACAAGAGAAACACTACCCTTTGAAGACATTATTCATGTTTCATCCTCTTTTCTCTTGACCATTATTGCTCAATGGATTTTCAATCTTGATTTTTTTGGTAGGGAAATAACATCCCTATTGTCATATAAAAGGATCACATCTAAGTAAGTCATGAATTTATTTTGATTGATATCTTTACTCATCATGAACTATATATTCTTGGTAGTTACCTCTAGATTTTACACTTGTCTCTTCACTTTTGATAAATCACAAACTAGATTATATTTAATACAAGCCATAACCTCTTTGTCATCCATTGTACCTTTGATCACCTTCAATTGGTTAAAATTTACATGAAGGACTTGATTTGATGCCAATTATTAGAGTTACAAACAATCTAATATAATTTCCAAAACTTTTCAGTAACTTAAGCATTCAATCACAAGCATTCATGAAACATAATGATCATTCATAATAGCGAATCAATGAACATAATAAAGATCACATACACAACACAAGGTATTAGTGGGAAACTCTTTTAGGGAATAAAATGTTAGGTTGTGGAGCTAAAAGCTTCACTGATGCAGACATGGAGAAGGCCATTGGAGAAGTTACTGGAGTGTCATAGACACTGGCATCGGTCAGGCCAACTGACGTCGGCAGGGTAAGACAGGAAGCAACCAACGTCGGTCAGAGATCGGCTGATGTCGGTGACCCCTAAGTAGATAGGGACTGACGTCGGTCGCCTGTGTGGTTCGAATTGCGAGTATTTATGGGCAGTTAGTTGACAACCCAAGTGTTTGCATGTTTAGAGCTAATTATAGACTGAGAGCTATGGATTTAATTATTGAATTAGGTGTCTAATTATTCTTTAGATGAGATATATATAATAGACTCATGGTTGTATTGTAAACTTGTGCTAGAGAGTAAGAGAGCATTATTATAAGCTCCTTTTGTGTGTGAGATAGAGCAATGGTGTGTTCCTCCTAGTGCCATAGTACCAAGGTGGGTACTAGTTTGGAGAATTAGCAGGGTTCTTCAGGAGTGTATGATCTTGGTCATCAGGTGAGCATGGATTCTATAAGAGATCTACATGGTAAGTAAGATCATTGATATGCAAGTGTGTGTGTGTGTAAGGTCAAGGTTCACAGGTGTGTAGAACTAGCTTGATCTGTAGGTGGAAGATCAGATAGGATAGCAACACAATAGGGAGTAGTATCAGGAGAGATCTACTTGGAGTATAGGTGTGTACTCAGAGCAAAGAGGAAGGAAAGGAAGATCCTTCCATAAGTAATGTCTATTGAGGTGCAGGTTGTTGCAGGTTTAGGGGGGATCTACTTGAATTATGTTTGTGTACTTGTGGAGTGCGTGGAGCACTTGTGGTGTGCATGGAACACAGGTATAAGGTGAACACCAACTCAGTGTGTGAGTTGGGTGTTGGGACCTAAGAGAGAGAGCTTTGAGGAGAGAAGTATTGTTCACTTGAAGTGTGGAAAGCCTCTAAAGAGGTGGTGGAGAAGAAGTGGCATCTTCTTTATTGTATTCTTTTCTGGAAGAGTTTTAATACAAGTTGTGTATTGTCTCTCATATCATGTGTTATTTTTGGATTCTAGTTACTTGTTGATTCTAGTTATTTCTGCATATTAAGTTGCTTGTATTTGGTAATCAATTGTGTGCTTCTAGTGTTTCATATCCCCAACATGTGGTATCAGAGCCAGGTTGCAGGAAGTGGTTTTGTGTTTGGTTATAGGTCACTCTCAGGGGTTTTTGATTGAGTGGGAGTAGAGCAATGGTAGATCAAAGTAAGCTAAGGATGGAAGAGTTGAAAAGCACAGATGGTCACTTATGGTCCGATGGAAAGAAAGAGCAAGTAAAATAAGATTATTGGTTGGTAGCAGATCAACATGAAGGAACTGAAGAAGTAGATGTTAGAGGGGATGTGGCACAGGATGCTCTAAGAGGTTTCTTGGATAAAGTTGAATCTTGTCTTACAGATTTGGTTGCCTCTTTCCATGTAGCCATAGATAGAGGAGCTAGTGAACCTTGCCAAAGAATTGGCAAAGGGGAAGTGAAGCTAAAATTGCAGGCATCCAACACATGGGTGTTGAAGGAGGTCATGCAGGTCCTAGGTTTGGAGATATGGCTAATTTATTTAGAAAGGTTGGGTGATGAGAGATGCATGAGAACTCTCACATTGAATGCACTTGAATTAGCTGGTGGTAAGAAAATAGGTACTCTTTATCTACTTGTTTATATTACTGATTCTTCTTTTGTTGCAGAGACGTGGCTTCATAGGCTTGGTCACATGAGTAGGAAGGAGATGCATGTTCTTAAGTAGAAGATAGATATATTTGACAGGCTTAAGAACTGGAAAGCCTTGGTGTTCTTGGAGGAGATGGCAGACAGAGACCAGTGGATGGGCTGGATACTTCTAAGCAGGGCAGTTTGGAGATGGGGATTGATTCAAAAGAGCTCTTAGGTAAAAAGTCATCACTCACAAAAAACATATGTACCGGCATCGATAGGAAAACTGATGTCGACAGTATGTAAGACCGATGTCAGTCACCAGGACTGACGTCGGTAGTAAGAGACACCGATGTCAGTCAAATGCAGACTGTGTAGTGGCCAAGGTCGGTCACTGTAATAAATTTTGGGTGGACAGCAAGCTATCAAGGAGTCTCAAACACCCATACAAAGGACTAAAGACATAAGTAGGCCTCAAATTTGTTGTTCCTCTTCTTTATACTAATTGCTGACTGCAGAGTAGGAAGGATCTAGGAAACAGTGGGAGTGTGGCATGTAGAGAGTACAGAACTAGACGAGAGATTTGGTAGGGTTGCCAGCTGGTATGTTAGCACTACAAGATGAATGGATTCCTTAGTTGAAGAATAGAGAGAACAGACACATGAGATGGAAGGCCAGGCATATGGTCTTGAGGAGCTGTAGGATAGTGGTATAGGGTTTGACAGGTGGAGGATGAAGCATGGCTTCAGTCAATGTCAAGTAACTACTATGGTTTGCCTTACCAGGTGGATGATGAGTCATGACATCATTCTATTGCTATATGTGGATGGTATGTTTGCTAGTAGGATTTTACATATAGGGTTTTTCTGAGCTAAGGGTAAGATTAGTTTAGTTGTTTGCTATGAAGAATTTGGAGTAGTGAAATTCTTCGACATGGGAGACATGGGAGATCACAGGGTGATTTTGTTTCCAGTGGGAGCTGATGTGAATCAGCTGTTGGTGAGATGCAGGATGTAGAATCAGAGTGCACCAAGGGCTGGATAGTTCAATGTCAAAAATCACATGAGGTCTAGCATAGACCTGAGTTTACCCAAGTAGTGGGTGTTGTCAGAGAGTTAAGAGCCAATTCAGAGACGTGGATTCTCAGGTATTTGAGAGAGACCAGCAGCAGGGATTCATGTTATTCAGGGTTAGGACTTCACTACATGGGATTGTAGGTTTGGATGTGGTAGGATACTCAGATGATAGGAGGTACATCACAGGTTGTGTGGTGGGTGGTCTTCAGGGTTAAGCTTGAAGAGGAATACAAACTAGGAAATAGATTAGATGGGGTACAGGTACAGGTATAATGCAGCTATTTATCTCCAAGTGGGAGATTGTTAGGTTGTGGAGCTAAAAGCTTCACTGATGTAGACATGGAGAAGGCCATTGCAGGAGTTGCGAGAGTGTCACAGACACCGGTGTCAGTCAGGCCAACTGACGTCGGTAGGGTAAGATAGGAAGTAACCGACGTCGGTCAAAGATCATCTGGTGTCGGTGACCCCCAAGCAGACAGGGACCGACATCAATCACCTGTGTGGTTCGACTGTGAGTATATTATGGGCAGTTAGTTGACGAACCAAGTGTTTGCATGTTTAGAGCTAATTATAGACTGAGAGCTGTGGATCTAATTATTGTATTAGGTGTCTAATTATTGTTTGGATGAGATCTATTTAATAGACTCATGGTTGTATTGTAAACTTGTGTTAGAGAGTAAGAGAGCATTATTATAAGCTCCTTCTGTGTGTGAGGTAGAGCAATGGTGTGTTCCTCCTAGTGCCATAGTACCAAGGTGGGTACTGGTTTGGAGAATCAGTAGGGTTCTTTAGGAGTGTATGATCTTGGTCATTAGGTGAGCATGGCTTCTATAGGAGATCTACATGGTAAGTAAGATCATTGATATGCAAGTGTGTGTGTGTGCAAGGTCAAGGTTTACAAGTGTGTAGAACCAGCTTGATCTGTAGGTGGAAGATCAGATAGGATAACAACACAACAGGAGTAGTATCAGAAGAGATCTACTTGGAGTACAGGTGTGTAATCAGAGCAAAGAGGAAGGTAAGGAAGATCCTTCCATAATTAAGGTCTATTAAGGTGTAGGTTGTTGCAGGTTCAGGGGAGATCTACTTGAAGTACGTTTGTGTACTTGTGGAGTGCATGGAGCACAGGTATAAGGTGAACACCAACTCAGTGTGTGAGTTGGGTGTTGGGACCTAAGAGAGAGAGCTTTGAGGAGAGAAGTATTATTCACTTGAGGTGTTGGAAGCCTCTAAAGAGGTGGTGGAGAAGAAGTGGCATCTTCTTTATTGTATTCTTTTCTGGAAGAGTTTTAATACAAGTTGTGTATTGTCTCTCATATCATGTGTTATTTCTAGATTCTAGTTACTTGTTGATTCTGGTTATTTATGCATATTAAGTTTCTTGTATTTGGTAATGAATTATGTGCTTTCGGTGTTTCATATTCCCAACATAAAAAACACTCTCAATCTTGTAGAAACATAGATTATTTTCCTATAATAATATCAAAAACAAGACACTGATCAAGTCCTTTTGATCAAGAACCTTAAGCTAAGTCCTTTAGATCAAAGGTATTTTAGTGAAACCCTATTTCACAAGGAGCAACTACCCCTAAATAAGATCAAGTCTTTAAGACCCTCCTTGATAACAACACTTTCACCTTAGAGCTGATGTCTTCAACACCTGATGATGGACCTCTTAATTATCTAACCTCTACACAAAATCTCTCTCTTCACCTATAATCACATTCAATCTAAAAGAGCACTATTATATAAATATAATTATGATATATAGGTCATATAAATAGTCTTAAATCTATTCTTCTTCTCAACTCATCAACAAGGCACTTAACCCTTCTTTCACTCCGTAATGTACACACATGCCTTTCTTCAATCTCTCCCAAATATCTCACAACAACACTAGAACCTAACACACTTGGTTCCAATATATATAAAACAAACATGAATTAATCACAATATTTATTTATAGGCCACAAAAACATGCCTTCACACCTAAGGCATCTTATATGGGTCACACTTAAGCATAGTCCCAATTCAAAATAGGCCTAAGTCGCTTTTAGGTCCTATGGAGACCCCTTCACCTCTTTGATATATATTCGATCAATAATAAAAATATAGGACCATTTAAAAATACAAATTTCCACTCCTTATCTCCCCTATTACATCCTTAAATTATCAAAGTCACAAAAACGTTTTTCTACTAAAGTCCAATTAGATCAAACACTTCTTTGTACACACAATCATTATGAATGAAAACATACTCGACTAAAAAACCTTTATTCATACTTTATATTATTATTAGAACCTTTAAAATACATACATATAATCCTCATGGAGTCTACAATACTCCCCAATAGTCAATTCACCATAAAACATTGAAACAACAACTATATAAGCTCAAATATCCTTATCAGGTCACTTGAAAAACATATACAGAAACACAATCAACTTTGGAGCTCAATAACTCTATCTACACACACTTCTAGATATTTAAATCCATATTACTAGATGCACCTTAGATTCCTCTACATATTTTATTTTTACTAAATGAGAAAATTCATATTCTATTGAAATTTATGGTACAAAAACTAGACACTGGTCTTTCCTTCATGAATTCAAATATTCAAATGCAAATGATCATAGTTAAACATCAAAAACTTTGCTCACATCTCATGAATTCTCATCTTAGGATCAATTTGATACCATTGATCTTATCTAATATTTAACACATATACCACCAAATCAAAACATTAAACTTCTATTACTTTGACCTCATCTTGTGCCTTCTTAAAATGTTGACTCTATTTGCTTCACCGATCTCTATGGATCAACCCAGTCATTAACGATCAATGCTCAACATTTGATCAACTATACGAATGCATGATCATTATTGGATCAAGATCTTATACCTTTTGTCTAATGTTACTCATAATTCACTTGTACTCATCTCATTTCCTCTTGAATTCTTGGAGCACATGCACATCATCAATCTTGCTTAAGATTTAATAATTAAAAAAATGACTAGGGGAACCCTATTAATGTGCATGAGTAGTTATTTTTATACCTCAATAACTTCTTCTACACTTATCTATAGGATATTAAATTTGGACTAGATGATATCCTTCTTTAGGAGAATCAAACCATATGACTCATTTCTCTTATAACTCTCGTGCATGTGATATATAATTCCATTAAAGAGCCTTCTCATAAATATCTGTCACCAACCATGTCCAAATCTTCTTGAGAGGCCAACTTTGATCATCCATAACTTTTGACTCACTTTAGTGCATGAACTCAAACTTAGTTCAAATCATCTCTACTCAAAACTGAATAAAACCATATGATTAGACTATCTTGACACTTTTACATGTGAAGGATATAACACCTTCAAAATTCTCACTCGACTCTTTCTACCATACTATAAAATTAGCTAAGTATGGGAAAACATAGTTAATCTTCCTAGGAGCCCAACTTTGCACATCTATATCTTTTGACACACTACATTGTAGGATCTAGAATTAAGATAAAATAAACTATGTCTAAAAATGAACAAACCCATATGATCACTTTCTCCAAAAATATTCATATGTTTGAATGCTGACCTCATCAACATGCTTAGTTAGCTCTTTCTAGCCATATTGCAAATTTGGCTAAGTATGGGAAAATAATGAATTTTAACTAAGAATCCAACTTTTCACCCTCATAACTTTGACCATACTTTGACATATGAATTAAGATCTAGAGCATAAAAACTAGGGACTATAATGATCACAACCATATGACCATATCCCCTTGACTCCTTCCCTTGTGGTAATGGTGACATCATCAAATTTCCAACTCATATTTTATACCACTGGACCTAAAGTGTCTATATGAAAACTATGATCAACTAGATGAGAATCACTTATACGCACAATCTCTCAAATCATAGATAAAATATTATGGGACCCTTTTCACAAGTTCAAACCTCCATACTCATTCTTGATCCTCTCAAGCTATGCCAATACTTGAAGATCAACCAACCATACATAAATCATACAAGAACAAGCATATAATGGAATTTTCCATGGTCTCTTAGAATATCAATGCACTTTATCCACTCACTAGTGAACCTCCATGACACTACCATGACATCACTATGACAACTCTCCAATAAAGCATATTGAGAATGTGAAAATACATCATTAACACAGGGTATTATTGTATGCTCCTCAATATGTGTAATTCTAGAAACATTAGAGAATACATGGGATAATTATATAATATTTTCCTTTTTTACTAGTGATTAATTAATATAAAAATTAAAATAATAAGTGGGTAAACTAAGATCCTCTATTTCAATATTAATTTGTCCATTTCCCTCTTCACTATAGCCATCATAATGATACAAGGTTTATTAATTATCATAATCATCTCTTCCACAATCATATTCCTCATCTATATAACTAACATCATTAATCATACAATTTTCATCATTACTCCATTCATTATCATAATAATAAGTCATAGACTAGGTAGAACGAGGCATGAAATCAGTAGCAAACAATAAATCCAATATATGAGGGTTATTAGGGGTTTCATATGGAGTATTCATTTTGAAATTCCTAGACCCTAAAATAGAAAGGAGTAAAAACACAAATCATAATCCTATGATAAAATCATACATATTAATTAGAGGTTTTAAGACATTGAAGCCCTAGGATTGATATCACATGTAATATGGGCAATTAGAAATCAGATTTGTGCAAAAAAATTATACAAAACTATAAAACCATATTTATATAAGGAATGAAACTATAAGGAGAGTAAGGAATTTTCAATGCTGTAAATGATGATGGATTAACCAATATTATTTAAATTATTTTAATTAATGAACCTAAATAAGATATAAACTATTTTAAATAATTTAGGTTGTATCCCATATAATTATAGACATATAAATCAAATGTTATTGATTATTATGGGCATGTATTAAAAATGAAAAAATGATGTGATCAAGAGATATAGACATCTTATCTTATTTTCAATAATATTTTTATGATTTTATTATGTTAATGTATACCATATACACTTTTACAAATTGCAGGCATGATCGGATATGGAAATGGCATGACACATGCAAGATGGAAGTGTCAATTAGGTTCACTACCTTCCATCAGTGTGTTTAAAAACCAATGTTTTTTTTGGAATCATAGAGAGCCATTATTATTTCTTTGATCAATGTCACTATTTCTAAATTATTTTTCCTATATTCACTAATTTTTATATTTACATATAAATTAATTTATTATATCTCTTTGACTAAAACCTAACTTTGTAAAATAGAATAAATGTTTAGGGGGTGATGGGTGAAAGGGATGGGTTTAGTTTACCTTAGATAATCCTTATATATTAGTACTACCTACATTAAGAATACTTTGACTATGGATCAAATTACATGAATTTATCCCTTTAATGTAAGTGGTTCCTAATTGACATAATCAACGTATGCCATCATTGCATAGAATAAAATAAAATATTTAGTGAAATAGAAATATAAGTAGTATTATTCATAGTAATTCATGTATAATTAGTGTAGCATTATGTCAATATTATGAATAGAAATAAAAATATAGAACATATGTAAAGTAATAAGATGCCCCTAGTAAAAGCATGCTCCCAATGTAAGAAGGTAGAATATAAATGTGGAATTTTCTTAAATCAATGTATTCATGCCATATATGACTTTTTTTTGTTCCACATATAACTCATGTATACCATGAAATACATGAATGGAAAAAGTGTATATATAGTGAACTATATATGATAAAGCATAATGTAATAAGGTAGATAGGAAATACATGTCATGCATAAGTCAAGGTTTATTATTATTATTATTATTATTATTATTATTATTATTATTATTATTATTATTATTATTATTATTATTATTATTATTATTATTATTATTATTATTATTATTATTATTATTATTGTTATTATTATTTTGTATTTTCTAAGTTTTTTAGAATGTTATGCAATGCTAAATAGTGATCCCATCAATGGAATGATCACATGTATTTTTGTGTCAAATGTTGATAATTTTACCCATTTTTATTGATTAATAACATGTGTATCTTCATCATATTATAAAAATAATCCTCATGTTGTGACATATTGATCATGGTCATCATCATCATCTATATGATCTCGTTTATGCTAAATATCTATATGAATTATAGTAGTTTTTAGAATATTATTCATATTTGGATAATGTGCCTATGTTCATAGTGGAAAATGTGAAGGAGCCTTTAAGAATATTATAGGGAGTGATGGAGTAGATAATGCATATTTTGAGTATTGAATAAATATATTATGTAATGGAAATTGTAGTATTAGTCATCAAGGAAAAGACATTATTTTCCTTTGGTATGTTTAAGCTAATAAACCTAAATATGTCATACAATTTACTACATTGGTGATGGGAGTAGAGGAGGATTAATATCCTATTGAATAGGGTATTCATATGAAATACCTATACGTATGACCACTCTACTTCTATGTATATACTTCACACATCATTTTACTATAGATGGTACTATGCAAATCTTACATATGCAATCATGTCTTAACAATATTTCAAATTCCCTTGTACTCAACAAAACTAAGAATAAAGTATAAACTATAGCAAAACCTACTTTGAATGGTAATATAATTCTACCAATTGGTTTTTTTTTTTGTATATAAATTCCTTTAATTATATTTATTTTATCCACAAATTTTTTTTGTGTATATAAAAAATTAGTGAGTGTCATGGTGTAAATATTTTCACTTTAACCATTGTCTATAGTGACACTATGTACAGGTTTCAAATATATGTATGAAAATAAAAATAATTCTTGATAAAAATACTCATAATTAATGATCTCATGCTCATCAAATATTATAGTAGGTCTATTTTTTTTAATTTTTTGAAGTGTGCCAATAATACCATCTAGAGGATATTCTTCCACGATTATATAAATATAATAATGTAGAGGAGGCTGTGCATTGTATGTCATATGCACTTCAGATTTATGAGTAGTGCCTTGTGCCACATGATTAGGAAAGGGGTCATAAAATATTTTCAAATTATATTTCCCATTAGTCCATTTAAGTGATTCATATGTAGGTTTTTTAAGATCAATGACATTATCATCTATCATATCATATATCTTATGTTACATATTTATGCATCCATTAGTTCATTGTCTTGTGGATTGATGATAATCATAATATACATTACTATCAAATACAATTTTATTGAGTATTATTCATATCAACCTATTTTTGGGGATGATTATATATAAGGATGCACTCAAGTAACATTTGTAATACATTATGAGAAGGTTATGGTAAATGTGATAATTTCTTCCATAGTGGAGCTAAGGGAATAAGGTGATATAACACTACGTTAACTATTTATTTATCATCATCATTATTATCACTTGATTTTGATTTTAACATTTGTTTACTTGGAAACTTTTCACCAGATGTGGTTTGAGGTTTGGGCCCATACTTTAGCTTATTCGCTATAATAAGTTTAACTTTAAGATCCTTAACTATGTGAGATAGGTCATTAAATTATTGGAATATTTTAAACAAAATAGACTCATGTATATGAGAAAGTAATATTTTATTGAATATATATTATAATTCATTATCTACCATTTGAATTATCATCTTAGAGAGCATGGTCATGTAATGGAACACATAATTAGTGATAGAGGCTTATTATACCCTTTCTTAAGTTTTTACAGTCTGAGCATAAGACATATTATCACTAATGCTTATTTAAAAATGTTATATAAATTGATTGTCCAAAAGATAGAAAGCATGGACTTATTAGAGAGAAATATCAATAAACCAATGTAAGGTATAGTCATTGAGACTCTGTGTAAAGAAATTAGTCAATAACTTATTTTTTGACACATAATACAAACATATTGTGTGAAAGAATCAAATATGTTGTTATGGTTCACCCTTACCATCATATATTGCAAGCTTAGGTGACACCAATCTAATCAGTAAAATATAAGATGAGATATCAAGAGTTAATGGATTATGTAATAATGTGTGAAAATCAATGATATGACCCACTCTAGAACTCTATTGTAACATTGAAACATTATTTTATAGATCAATAACTATTTTCATAAGTGTTTGAGCATTAGGCATGAAAAGGATTTTACTATCGAATGGTGTGACATGACAAGTAACCTTAGAAGGTATGAGCAAATGTTGTGTAGGAATATTCATATTAGTCTAAAGAGAACTATGTATTTCCCCACACTATCGATGGACATCAAATTTCTAACCAAAGGTGTAAACATGGGGATAATAGTAGCAGTAATAATACCAACACCTACTATATAATAAATACCTATAAAATGTGTATTAGTATTAGTAAATAGCTTATATTGCTACTTAGATGTGAAACACGTAGCATTATTTACATTTTTAACTTCTAGGATTGTTTTCAAGATTTTATGTAGGTCACATAGTTGAAAAAATATCTACATGTTTATGGTCTACACCATGAAGGTCATTTATTTGTATTCGATCATTTATTTCATTATCTTGTCCATTATATTATTCATAAAAATTTCAATATTATTGCATATTAGTAATATTTTTTACTTTAATGTGTTCATCAATATGTTTTATCTATTTTTGGATTAAAATGACCCTACTAGGATAAAACTATGGAAAAGTTAGATTGACTAAGATGTATAGTAACTAAAAAAATATCAGTGTGAATAGCATAATGAAATAGATTTATATTTATGAAAAACACTATAGTACTTAATTACTTATCTTATTTTAGGTTTTTGTAGGCTTATGATAGGATATAATTATCAATAGTGATTAAGAAATGTGTTTATAGTTATCATATTTGGAAACAAAGTGTCTACATGATCTTAGAAATGTTGTCTATTATTATATGCCTATGTAGTATGACACTATTTAATAACATGTATAATTATCTTATGTGATTGAATTTATTTGTGATAGTTATGAAAATTATACCTATTCTAATAAGGGTTCCTATGAATGCAAATATGTTTGATCCTATGCAAATATATCTATTATTATTATCCTTAATTAAAACCTTAGATTATCAATAAAATAACACTATAAAATAAGTAAACTTGGTGAAAGGTAAGGGTTGATCTAAACTTAGCCACTCCCATATGGTTAAGTGTTACCTACATATCCAATACTCTAAAGAGGGAAGTTAAACCGAACTTAATTCTCCCACCTATATGAGTGTGTGAAATCATGTGTAATATTAACATGAAGTCCAATCCTATGTATGGATTTAACACTTGAAACCTATGTTTTAAACTTGTATTAGTATTAAAACTAAGATTTGGGCTTTCTCCTTTTAGGTATTTCATATTTGTAAACTTTAAGATAATTCCTCATAATGTGCAAAGTAATTTGTAATTATAGATAGATAAGTACTCGATGGTAAAATTATTAGTATTGATATGTATACATAGTTTACTCTTTGGGTAATTTCATATGGAATAACATGAAAAACATAAAATATAATTGATATAAACAATTTTAATTTTGAAAACTAGTCATTAAATGGTATGGCAACAAATTTGACTGAAGTGGAGAAGTTTGTGGTGGTGAAACTATCATAGGAAGAGCAAACCTATTTTGAGAACAAGAAAAATGACATAATATCAAGAGATATTTTGAGAAAAATATTAATTGTTTTAATAAGAGACTTAAGATATATTTTTTAATAGTAATGACATTCTGGTAAGGGTCAGGTGAATATATGAGTGAATGGTTAAGGAAGAATGCAAAAAAATTTAATATATGTGTGCATAAGTCAAGTGTGTTGGATATTGATCAAATTACACATTGTCAAGTATATAATACCAAATATTAGTGTCTACATATCTATATTGTAATACCCAAATTAGTAATCCATTCATCTCCCAAAACTATATATGATCCCTCTATGTGAATTAAAAATGTGACTATTAAAGAGGCATTTCCTTATTTATATCTTGATGTTGTGGAATTTAAATGATTAAATAAGTTTACATCCATCAAAAATCATGTGTTAAAATTCTGGATATGGAAATATAAATTAATTCAACCACACACATAACTATATGTTGATAAAATTATGATTAATTCCTAAATCAATTTAAACATTCACTCTTTGTTTCTTTATAAATCCTAAAACATTGAGGATTTTGGAGGTACCAATCCCTAATAGTGTATAACATGAGATGGTCAATTTTGGATAATATTTTATAACTTATAATTCTTCTTCAACTTCAAATTATTATTCTTATTTATTTTTAGATTCTCATTCAATTTATAATCTTTTCTTAGCTACACATATATGTGCCTTATTATATTTTATATTATAATTAAAAAATTATCCTTCAACTATTTTAATTCAAATTCATGAGGAGTTAAACTCTTTGGTTGATGAAAGTATCATTTTAGAGTGCTATGGTATCTATTTGCATTGATTGTGTATCTATTAATATTGGAAAATATTTCCTCTACCCTTTTCACCCAAGTAATAAGCTCATATAAACATGTTGTATCAAACAAGTTTACCTTATGTCGAATGTCATGCTATAGTCCACTCATAAAAAAATTATCCATGTTCTCCTCTGTAACATTTTACACTCTCAAAGATAGGGTTTGAAATTGCTAAATATAATACTTGATTGTACCATTTTTCATAGTTGGATAATTGGCTGAAGTATCTATCTATGAAACTTATACTATAGTGTGAAGTATGAATTTATGAAAAATATGAATAAATGAAGTGATGGATCGAAGCATTTAAGTACTTATCAAGTTGTTCTTGGCCTAGGTTTTTTTTATCATACTACCATCAATTTATGTAATTATGTAGGACTATTAGATTGTCATTACTTGTATTTATTGATTTTTAATCTTAGGTTTATGATCTTTAGGTGGTTTTATTATTTAATGGGTCCCTCTTAGGGTTTCACATCATTATATGCCACTCAATCTAGAGGAAGCAATCATGACACTAAATTGGGCTCGTAAGTTTGTTTCCAAAGTTTTTCATGAGGTAATGTACACCCAACTTGAGAATATTCTCCACACGTTTTACTTAATTTACCTAATTTTGATAATTTTTATCACTAGCTTGAAACACATACCCTTATTGAATATTTTATGGGTTGGATCCCTACTGAATCCATTATTTATAGTTGGGTGAAAATTGAATGGAATCCCCATGGAATCAAGATTATATGGATGTAAAATCTAACCGAGGTTTTCTTCCTCTATAGGTTTAAAAGAATTGCACACTATGACACTAATCATAAGCATGACATATGTGATGTGAGAAGATATATTCTTTTTTTCTCCCCTTAGACCAATTAATTTATCATTTTAAACAAACCCAAACTAAGCGTACCTAAATGGGTTGAATTTATCAATTTATATACGTCATTTTGGCATTTTTGGAATAGATGGTTAAATTGTTAGGTTATTTCATTTATTTTAAAATTGATAGTTTGTTTTTTGTCCACCAAAAATGTTGTGTTTGTGTTGAGGTCAACATTGCACAAGACCTATACAAAACTATTGATATCCATATTGGTGAGAAACATTTTACCTAGTGGGGTTATGTATCAATATATGTAATATGTGTTTTAGATGTCAAGCTTTAGACCATATGATCAAGGATTATCCACTTTTGGCTAGTTCAAATCCCCCATCTAATGCTACTCTTGAACCCACCCACCTTTTTATGCCTAATTTTTATCACCCCCTTATTTTTCTAGAAAGTCTTGACATGTTTTTGGTTCTACTAGATCTATGACTTGATTCATGAAGGTCAAAACTATTAAAATAGGCCAACTTGTTTACATTTGTTTCAATGATCATTCTCTATGTGTATATGAAAATGAGATACTTCTTTATTGAAATGATTTGATCACTTTTAAAACTAATGTATAAAGTTGAATAACATGAGTTGGATCATTTAAGTATTTATTGTATTGAAAAAATAACATCATTGTACTTATTTTATAGTTCAACATTTATTCACTTTCAACTTGTTGTAACTCTGAACTTGACCATTGCTTGGGAATAATTAGTTTATGATAGTGGTAACATAACTTAGTAAATAATACATTTGCGTCAATGTTAAAAATTAAATAATGATTATACATTGTTGATTCTTGGTAGTAAGAGAACGTACATGTTTTGATATTATTCCACTACTCTAGCTAAAATGTTGTATTGTAAAAATGTAGTACTTTTTTGACATTATCACATCTAGCTGACATCATTAAAGGATGTCACATGTCATAAGGTAGAATTTTTAGTTGATATAAATGTGATGTATATTATGCTCATTTTGGTCCCTCTAATTTTTATTATCACTACTTGAGATAAATATTTTGCATAAACATATGTTAGAATGCATGTACTATAATACTTTTTGATTTTCCAATCATTATAATGATTTTCATATAATATAATGTTGAAGGGGGAATTTTTTTAATTAATATGAAGTTGGGGACATAATTATCATGGATTAATATATAAATATAAGGGCTCATTTTATCTCAAACATGGTTTTAATAAGCATATTGATATCATCCACCACCTTATATTTCATACGTGCAAAGATACAATGTTGTCTTTAATGAGTACATAGCTTGGAGAAAATAAAATATTTTATTTTAATTGATAATTTATATGGTGGTGAATTAATGTTGAATTCATTTCATTTATTTTATAAAATTGTGTTAAGTTAAAATGGATCTAATTGGTATGCTAATATTGGTTGTGTGGGCAAACATTGACTTATTTTTATAGTAGATGGTACTTTCCAATGTCATTTTGGCATGTCACTTAAGTGTATTTAATGGGTGGTTAGGATAACCACCTTAGTTAAAAATATTCATTTTTAAATAATTCACATCATTTGGCATGTTTTTTGGGTAGAAGCATAGCTCTATAGAAAACTTATTTTTCAGTGGAGACATCATCTATGGTTTTGGGTGTTTTCAAAAGTTCCAAAGCATGTGGAGGTATGAAATCTTGTTTCATGTTTAAACATAATTTTTTATTTTATTTCATTATTAAACTTGTGGGAAAAGGATATCTGTATGTTTGAAAAATTGTATTTTTGAGGAAATAACATATAGTAATTTTTTTCACATCATTGATAAGGATAAATGGCCTTGAGCATTCATTTTTGAAATATATGAAATCACCTTTGTTGAATAGTGGTTTTTTTTTTCTTCAAATAGACACATCTTATGTATCAAACATTATTATGATTTTTTTTTGAAAGATATCGCATACAGGTGTTTGCAATGTTGGTTATTGGAAATATTGCATGCTATCTTTCTTGGAAGGTTTCAGTGGTTGGGAACTACACATTTTGTTTGAAACATCTTCCTTGTTTCAAATAAGATGATTTTGGTCATTTTATTTCATGTTCTATTGATATTCATGTCTATACATTCTTTTTTCATGCTCAAATTAAGCATTTATTCATAGGGTTTCATTTCTAGTTGATTTTTAAAGTACTCAAGTAGATACATGTGTGTTTGAATGAGGAAGTGGCATCATATCTTGAAACTTAAATAAGTTGAGAATAATATTTTTTTGTCTTGTATTTTATATGTTATAATCTGGATAGTTGAGCTCATCTTATTTCAGATATGTCTGCATAAACCATTAAAAATGATTGTTAATATTTCAATATGGCAAATGGTCTAAATTTATTTCATTGTGCAAAAACTATACTTTGATCACCTACAATTTTGTTAATGTGTTAAATTTGATGGCCAAATGACCATCACAATAAACTAGGAATAACATAGTATGGTGGCCATTTGGACATCAATTTTAAGATTAGACAAAAACATACTAAAATGACTATTTTCAAAAAAGTGAAGGTTGTTTTAGTGTGAGATGGGACTCATATTTCATGTTATTTAGTCAAGTTATTTTTTGTTTGAATATGTTACACTTAATAATTTATTTCCAAATGTGATATGTGATTGTTATATATAAGATATTTTGAAGTTTTTCTTAGTGAAAATATGTTATTGGTCGTGTTGGAAATCACTTGGGTATAAAGTGTTATGCATGTAGTTTTAGAGGTTTCACAATTACATGCATTTTTAGAGGTTTCACACTTGCATGCATTTGAACTCATGTGTTATCATAAGAAATAAATATAAATTTAGTTTTATTGGCATATGAAGATAAATTTGAATACTTAAGAGTATTATTTTAAAAGTCATGCTAGAGATTTCTACACACATAAAAGATAGGGCACATGGATATTTGATTTAGTAAATGTTAGAGAAGTTCCTTATGAAAATAGTTCATTATTTTCTATCTTGAGTGGTTTTAGAACATTCATGATTGATGATATCATCAATGTTTTGAGAATTTATCTGTATATGTGTGTAAATAAAATTTTAGGTGGTTGGTTTGTGATATAATATTTGGTAAAAAATTGAATCTTGTGAATATATAAAATGATATAAGGAATTTATCATTTCATTATGAATCAAATGATTTGCATAAGAGTCATGATTTTTAACTCACATAGTGTTTGATGCATTTAAATTATTGAATTTACATATAAATTTGTGAAGTATGGGTTTTTTGACATTTTTAGTGGTTAAATTTTTGTTTTATTTGATGAATATCTTTATATTTTAGTTAAATACTATGTTAATATTGGAATAATTTGATGAAATTGATGAAATTTTAAGTCATTATTAAATTTTTGGAAGATAATAGTCACTTGAACCTCAAATCTACATCAGGTTATTTTATTGAAATTTGTATTCAGATGAATATTCAAATTTGAGGTAGTAAATCAGTATGATGTAGTCTATTCATACTTATTTTTGATCATTTATGTATAAATGATATTTATGGATTTTAGTGTTACAAGTTTTAAAGTATTTTAATGTTATAATTTATTTATTATTTAGTGTATACATATGATGCAAGAAGATTTGCGGTCCTGAGAAATCTTGCATCAACAAAAATAGAGTGTTTTTTTTGGTTCTTTATTTCTTTCCATTTTGGTTTTTGATGTGTTGGTGTGACGGAGGAAATTTATTAATTTCCATCCTAGTCCTTATTTTACTTTTCATGTTCTTTGGTGGTTTATATTACACTCTAACATTCTTATTTCATTGGTCTTGGTACAAATTTCAAGTAATTTCTGTTGTGCTTAGTCTTTCAAAATCTGAATAGATCTTTTAATAATATGAAGAGTTTGGCATTTGATAGTCATCCATATTATCATTGATTTAGTCTTATAAATTTTAAACATTATTTTAACAATATTAATTGGGTTCCATTATCTAATAGGTTCATTTATAAATAGATGTGGCTTGATTCTTTACTAAAGATTGATATTTTCACCTCTCGATATTGCATTCTCTTCACTTAGCATCCTTGGTATTCAAGATTCCATTCCTTGAATTAATCTTGTGAGAAACATTATTTATATGTTCTTTGTATTCAATATATCTTACTTCTATGGTAATCAATGTTACCATTCCAATAAGATCTTGGATAGTCAAATAATTTATTGCTTAATCAATTAAGCTTGATAGCCCTGAATTGGTCTTGTTGTATTTTATTTATATCTTCAATTTTTAAATGGAATATTTTATTGCTTATGTATTAGGTGGAGTTTATAATATTCATTGGTTTAAAATGATCCTTGATATCAATAAAAAATGTGACTCAGATTTTATAGCTAAGTAGGTCTCATGCTAAGTGAAATAATTTCTACAAGTCTTGACACTTATGCAAACACCTGATAGGGTATAAGCATGATTAAAAGGATTTATAACTTTAGATAGGATATAAAAATTATGTAAAGTGAATTTTAAGATCCCAATAGGGTCAAAAAATAAAAAAACATCCAAAAGTTTTTATTTCTCAGTCTTGAACCTATGTACAACTAGTTGTAGATGTTTATACATTTTTTTGTATTCTTTGGTGGCTCTTAGCATTCCTTGAAGATGTAGGTGTTATAAAATGAGAAGGAGAGATTGATTGGTATCTTTTAGTTGATTAAAACCAATCAAAACTTTATGAGGTATTATATGGTAAAAGTATATTTTAATTTGAAAGTTGAGTTCCATTAAAACCCAAATTAAACTATTAATCATGGAAAAATGTGTCCTAGGTATTTTCTTGAGGTTGTTACACTTAAAAAACATATAGATCAAATATGAATAAACAATTTAAGGTGAAAGGATGTTGGAGACAAGATCATAGGAATTTCATTCCCATCTTTAGAGACATATTGACATTTTAGGAGTTGGCTCAACTAGAAGAACAAGGAAATATGATTTGAACTATAATGTGTTATCCTTTCTTGGTCTAAACTGAGTCTTAAGATTTTTATTTTCAAAGACAAAGGTTCTATAAAAGACTTCAGGTCTTTATAATTATTTACTATATGATTTCATAGTCTAATAAGCTTGATTTTGGCATGATTTGCTATTGACTTCCATTGTGTCAAATAAATAAACTCGATCTATGTAACACGAACATCCATTATTTGATTAAATGTATAAGTTCCACCATAGTATTTGTGAACCCCTACAACATAATAATTAGAGGTAGACCTTAGTTTGTCTCCCCTTCCTCATGCTTACACCAAAATAGTTAGATGATTATTTAAGTTAATGTCAAGTGATTCCAGGGCCCCCACCTATTAAAAGTGTTATTGGTATATTATATTTTAATTTAATCTATTATACCTTATTTAAAGTCCAAACTTATAGAGATCAAGTCATAAGTTAACTAAATTATTTTAAAAAAATCAACTTAAGTTAACAACAATAACTTATTTTCTAACTATTTCTAGGGGAGATTGATTTATAATCATATCAAATTGATATTATAATGGAAAAAAGATGGGTATTGAAGAGATCTCAAGTTATTTCAAATATTCGATCTTTCTTTCTTTCTTTTTTTTTTTTTGCAAGAATCTCTAAGATTAAATAATTATTTGCATATAGACCAAGAGATAAATTCTCTATTGGTGAAGTAATCAATATGTTTAGCATATGTATATCTAAGTTTCCTATTTATTTCATAAATCAATTATCTAAAGTTTATCAAGATTTAATATCTTTTGATGATTTTAGATATGTAGTCACGTGAGCATAACTCCTTGTACATGACTTGAACAATGATGAATACATTGTATTTTGTGACATTCTATTGATATTTGATTATAAATTATTATCCTTTGAAGGTTGTTTGTAATCAGAACCATATTAGTTCTAAACAAAATTATATTTCATTTACTCTAAGTTGATTCTTGTTCCAAGTATTATAATTTTTTTTCCTATTATTTTAGTTTATATTTATATTTTTGTTTAGTTTGTTAGTTAGTTTAGTCTATTTTATTATATTATTCTTAGGTTTATCTTATTTGTAGTTTTTTAGTTTACTAAAATGTTTTTTTATTGTCATGGTTATATTTTTTTTTCACTTTATTAATTTCTAATCTGCTAATAATGGTCATAGTTATTAATTAGTGTTAACATTTAGATTGGCTTTAAGATTTTTTTTCTTTTTCTATTTAGGAGTGTGTTTTATTTTCTTAATTGTTGTAGATTACTTTTAACCTTGTAGTGTGAAATTACATATGAGATACAACTTTTTAGCAATATGATTATTTTGTCCTTCAAGGGATTGTCTAATTCATAGGCTTTTCTCTATTGGATATGTCAGATAATAGTTAAAAATTAGATTTAAGATTAATTAATAGTACATTGAAGCAATGATTAGCATATTTTATTAGAGCATTATTTATAAGTATTTTTAATCTAAACATGATCGATAATAAATAATTATTTGATTAATTTATATAAAATTGATTTAGATTCATTATTTAACATATTGATCCATATAACTTTAAAAAATTCATTCTCTACATATTTGGAATCAATTCTCATTCCTTAGGCCATTATGATTCAATTGATATGATTCCATCTTAACCTTTGCAATGTGTGAAAGGGA
The DNA here is from genome assembly GCA_037957365.1 of Torreya grandis. Classification (NCBI taxonomy): domain Eukaryota; kingdom Viridiplantae; phylum Streptophyta; class Pinopsida; order Cupressales; family Taxaceae; genus Torreya; species Torreya grandis. The sequence continues at coordinate 4,239,357 of JARHVA010000257.1, forward strand.
TGATTTATTTGTTTGAAATTTTTCACCATCATTAAATTTGGTGACTCCTCTAAGTAATTTTAAATTAATTTTCTTTATTTCTAAAATTATTCATTCTTATCTTTAATGAATCATATTTCCATAAATAGTTGTGTTTTTTCAGTTCATAGTTATCATAACTGGTCACCCAGATTTTGATTCTAGTTTAGTAAATGTTTCTTTCCAAATTATGTAAATTATAAATTGTCTCACTCAAGAATGGATTTATATCAAAAACCTAATATAAAATCAAGTAGTGTAAACTCTAATAGCTTAGTTTACACCTTTTTTGGAAGAAAATGAATACATAGGGGAATATTTGTTGCACTTTCTTTGTGAATTAAATAAAATTATTGTTTCTTTCAGACCAAGTGGTGAGTGTTTCTTTCTCTAATTTAAAAATAATTTACCTAATAATTATACTAAAATTATTTTGAAAATTAGTATTGTTGACTTTAGGTCAGTGTTGATATTTGCTCACATTCAAAGACAATCAAGATTTTTGTAAGCTTTTATCACTCGATCATGATATATTTAAATATAAAAACAAATATAATTTAATGTTAGATTTTGAGCATAAATTTCATAAATAATGTTATATATTTTTTATCTATGATAGAATCAATGTCATTGGATATTGAAAATGACTCTAAAAATTTATCATATAGTTTAGATTCTTCACCAAAATGTTTTAATTTAAAACCAAATCCTTATTTTTCATCATATTTATAATTAGAAAAATCTTATTCATTTGATATGCCTAATTAATCATTTAAATTTGATTCATTTTTTGATGAAACCCTTTTATCAGATAAAACTATTCTTGAATTTATTTCAAATATGGATGATGGAAGTGCCGGTGATATTTTAAAAAGTGCTAAATTGGGAACTCCAAATTTAGATAAGGAAATTTATTTGAAATTTGAATATTCTTTATTTCCCCATAATAATAATTCTTATGATTATGAATTTATTCATATTTATAATAATATCAAATCTAAATCAAGTTTATCTAATTGTCCTATCACATTTAATTCAAAATATCATGCTCAAGATAAAAGTTTTGTTCTCTTTGATGTTGGATTATGTGTATTAAAAATAAAAGATAACCTTGAATATCTTGATGTTACAATTGCAAAGATAAGAAATCAAATTTCAGAATTTGAATATGAAAGGTGTGATTTAAAGATTGTTTATATCATGATGCGATATCAACAAGGGATTTTGATACTATTTCTTATTCTTCATATCTAAAATCAGAGTCAAAAGACTTGATCATGAATGTTTTAAATTTTAAGACATTATAGAGTTTGAAATAATAAACCCTATTGAATATGTGAAATCTAAAAATATTTAAAACTATTTAATAAAGATCAATATGGAAGATACATTTGAATAATCAAATCATGTTCTTGATCTTAATTCTATTTATCCTAACTTCAAAAATCTTCATCTCTTTTAAGATCACATAGATAATCTTTCATATATAATACAAGAATAATAAATGGTTAAGACAATTTGCAGTCATTGTTCAGTTCTATTTACTCAAGGTTATTTATATGTTTATCATGTTATAGTGTTGCCTTTAAATATTATAGTTTGACATATGATGAATTTATTTATGTTGAAATTAATGTATTATATTATAATTATAATAAAAGAGACCATTTATCAGCTTTTATTTTACTACTTTCATCAATTAAGTTTTAATTCTTTACTTTTATTAGTGTTCAATTTTGGTTTATCCTTCATTCTAACTCTTAGTGGAAGATTTTTTATGTTGGTTAATGTTTCATTTCTCTAAAAGTTCTGTATATATTTTATAATTTTTTGATTATTTTTTTGTTTTACATTTTTCTTTTCGGTTTGGAATAGAATTTAGTTTCAAGAAGCAAAGTATTCATCATTCTGAATAGAAGGTACTACAAGAACTACTATATCACTATAAGTTTTTAATTATGTTAGATATTCTCATATGATTATTCTAAATAGTTTCCTTTATGATTAAAATGTGAACTGAATATTAATGTGTTAGAAGCATTAAGATTTTTTTAGAATCTGTATTCAAGGCCGTGAATTGGTTATTTATCTAGTCTATATTTACCTATTTAATCTTTCCCTTTATTTGTACCATGATAGCAAAATAATTCATCCCTAAATATATTTACTCATTTAAATGGGTTCACATACAACTGATTGATTAATGATTAAACATGGATCTTGCTTTGAAGTTATTCTATTCTCAAATGCAAATATTTAAAGGCTAGCTCCCTGAATGTATCTTGAAATGCTCACTCCTACTTAACTAGTTGCTTATGAAAAAAAGAGTTAAAAGTTACATGAAATGAACCTAATATAATTGGGTGATACACCAAGATTATTTTCATATGATCATTATACTTTCATGTACTAATAAATAAGGCATACAAACTAACTTCAATGTCCTATGGATTCTAACATGAGTATTTCAATATGAAGGTGAGATGCATGAAAGCTATCCAAGGTAAGTGAACCATAAGCTAATTGAAGACATTAAGGCTCATTTTATACTTAAAAGACAAGATAATACACATGAGAAAACTTTATAAGACCTAGTAGAATATAAAATATTGAAAAAACATGAAAGGATAAGGGAAGAAAGGATATAGAATTATCACTTTGCATCACCATATGTCACTTGCACATTTAAAAAAATTTCAAGAAATCAAAACCAAATTAACATTAGTGTTCAAAGGCAAAATATGACATCATTCCAGTAGGTATTTGCCATACATGGAGTGGAATTATATTATAAGGGCCAAAATGGTAGATACTTATATAACTTTAGAGAGAGGAGAAAATAATGAAGTTTAAAGGTCACTAAAACACATGTCCAACTGATAGGAGGAGTTATACTTATAGGAGGAAAAATTCAAAACTAGACCATGAAAGCTTTAATCGGATAAATGGATCTCAAAACATAAAAATCCTAAAATGTGGCACAAATCTCCTTTTGTTATGCACAAGAAATAACCTTTCATCGTGGATAATCTCTCAAGCATTCAAAAATGAATTGGAGAGAGTTGACACATATGTACTATCCAAGAGAGGTTGAAACATACTATGGCAGTAATAATATGTTATCTTAATTACTATCTATCTTTTAGACACTTGTATTCACCATCTATAGTTATTCTTTGATTCCCTAGACTTCATTCTTTACATCTGACAATCATTATTCATCTTGGACCTCGATTTAACTTTTATGGCAGCATATGAGTTCAAAGATAGCAATTTACTATAAATGCCTTTGATACTACATAGTTGCCCATGTATCATTCCCTTACCACATTACTCATTCTATTCTAAAATATTCCTATCATTATTTAGACATGTGTTCATCTTATCCATCTAAAAACTAGTTGAACCTACTAAGTCAATCTCCTCTAGAGTCTCTCTACTTCGAATTTTGACATTGGATATTGATCATTGACCCACGGCCCTAATAGTATGACATTTGACATATACACATTCAATTTGGGCTCCTCTGACTTATTGAACTACTAGCACTATTGGATATATATGTACATCTGAATACCAACTATTGATCTACTAAGACCCACTATTTAAATTCAAATGACTATTTACCATGGATAAAATTTGACATCTGCACTCCCATCATTTAACATCCATGTGATCATATTTGACATTTACATTACTATCAAATTTGGACTCCCATGATTATTTGCCATGACTTAAATGTGATGTTTGTGTGACTATCAATGACATCTATGAGACTGCTAATGACATCTATATGACTATCACTTTTTAAATCCCAAATGGTTTTTACATGTCTTAAATTCAACACTTGCATGAATGTCTTACCCTATTAGATCAAATTTCCTTAAATAATTAGGTATTTAGTACTTTTTCATCAAACTATTTGTCTTTAACTATTTTTATTATATATTTTATCAAAAATAATTCTACCTTTAGTAGGATTTATGTTTCAAACATTTTGTTTAAAAGAATATTTACTTAGCCTTTTGGATCAGATAATTTATTTGAAAGAAATTAGACTTAGAATTCTACTACAAAAAAAATATCTAAAAGAATTCTATCTTTAGGAAAATTTCTCAGATAATTTTTGTGACAAGTCCCCAACACTTAGCCAAAAAACTTGAAACAATTGCACTGAAATAATTATTAGCACTTAGCCCAAATACTTGAAAGAATTTTTACTTGTCTAAATAAAGTTGGAGAATTTTCTAAGTGTTAAACAAGCCTTTAATCCAAACATGTTCTTCTGGACTTATTCTAACAACTGCCACTTGATCTTTGAAGCTCAAATGATTCCTTGAGGCATAAGCAAACATGTTTTATGCTTTGACTAAAATGAACATTGTAAAGACTAGCCACTTCCATATATGAATCTAAAATGACACAAAAACTAAACTATACAATGACCAAAACTAGAATGGCATATGAAATGACATTAAATGAACTACAACACACCCTATGACATTATAATTAGCCCCTATTTAAGATTTTAACTATTAGGGGGTTGATCCATTTTAACTTGTGGTAAAATGGTCAACATTTTTGGTCATTTCCCAAGGGTGTCATGCTTTCTATGCCGTGACTAGTTGCCTAATCCATGTCCATTGGGATATGGAGTCATATGTACAATAGGTTTGACACACAAAATTACCTTTGACAATAAAAAAAATATAAAACAAGGACAAAACACAAAGTAAACCAAACATATGTTCAACTAAAACATTTAGGGAACACAACACACACAACATAAATAAAATAAACACCTAATCTACTATTTAAAAAACTAAACTTTACCACTCAATTGAAAGGTTTCAAATGTATTCTATTCACAGGGATAGACAACTCTTCTCCATTCATCTTTGCTAACTAGAAAGAATTGCTTTGCTTACACTTGAGGATGATATATGGTCCACTCCATAAGGTGTCAAATTTTCTATGTATCCTTGGGTTTTCTCTATATTTATCTTATTTTAATACTATGTCACCTTCTTAAAATGATCTTGGAGTTGATTTCTTGTTAAAAACCCTCTTTTTTAGTACTTGGTGATGTTCTATAGCTTGATGAACTTTCTCTCTAGTTTCCTATAAATCCATTAATTCTGTCAATCTCACCACCATTAGAGTGTTTTCAAGAAACTCTAACCGATGTGCAAATTTTAAGGTAGACACTCTTGAGAAATAGACAACTTATCCTCTCTTCCATAGACAAGCAAAAAATGAGAATTCTTTGTTGACCTCTTAGGAATTAACTTGTCAGCCCATAAGGTTATATTCATTTTGGTGTGCCAATCCCTCTAATTATGATCCAAGGTTCTCTTGATGGTTTTGATTATATTCTTTTTATCTAACTTAGCCAACCCATTAATTTGAGGATAATATTTGGATGAAGTGCTAAGAAATATTCCATTACTATTTTCCCAATCAATTGTCTTAGCACCCATAAAATCAAGAACATTATCTAAAATAATAGTAGGAGTACCAAACCTTGTTATGATGCTCTTATAAAAATACAATATAACATTTTCATTAGCTTCCTTCAATGGTACTACCTCAAACCATATTGTAAAATAGTCAATTACTATGAGTATCCATTTATGACTAGTACTTGATGGGGGATTTATCATGCCAATAAAATCAAGACCCCATTGCATGAAAGGCTGATCAACTTGGATAGACTTCAAAGGAAGAGATGCAAGCTTCTATTTTACTATAGAGAAAGCACATTATACACACCTTCTCACCCAAGCAAGGAAGTCTTTGAAAATGATTGACCAACAATAGCCTACCTTCATGATATTTGTAGCTATGGTTCTTGGAGAGAGATGACCTCCTACTATCCCATCATGAAAATTCTTGAGCAACACCCCAGACTAAAAATTATCAAAGCATTTAAATAGCACACCATTCATGACCCCCATAAAAATCACACCATACACAAGATAAAAGGGATTAAATTACAATCTAAAATATCTCTTTTGTGATCTAATAATATTATTAGGATACTCACCATTTTAAAGAAATTTGATCACATCTTATGTCCAACTCTATATATGCAAGGAACTAGTTGGTTGGGAGTAATCATGATTGAATAGAACTTCTTATTTTAAATCATGAAAATATGAAGCTAAGTGTTCACAAAGGCCTTTACCTCTTATGAATCTTGTTACTTATATATCAACATCATATTCCATTACTTGAGTGATCCACCCTACTCTCTTCTCATTAAGGTCTCTATTCAAAATAAACTCCTTGGTATTAGGATCAGAAACCATAACCAAAATTTTATTGTTTAAAACCATATGCCTAAAATAATTTAGTCCTCTTCAAATAATGAATTGTTTCTCCACAAAGGTATACTTTACTTCATAATCAACCTTGACTAAAGAATGTAATAGGCTACTCTGTATCCTCATCATTATTTTACATTAACATGGCTGAGATAGTATCAAGGTTAGAAAATGAATACAAAATGAAGTATTTAGCAAATTCAAGATTCATAAGAGTATGATCTTATGAAATTGATTTCTTAAGGGATTCAAAACTTTTCTTACCTTCTTTAGTTCATAAAAAGACCTTATTCTTTCTGAGCATGGTTGTGATAGGTTTCACCAAAGATACAAACCTAGGTATGAACCTCCTTCAAACATTTATCTTTCCTATGAAACTTTGGAGACATTTATTATGAAATTGAAATGATAGTAAAATAATATCCTCTATCCTTTTAGGATCAATAGCCAAATTGTCTTTGGAAATAATGTGTTCTAAGAGCTTACCTTCATGGACATCAAAGATGCATTTTTTTGGATTAAGAGATACTCCATACTACTTGCATATTTCAAACACTTGTCTCAAGTTTTGTATATGTTCATTAGAATATTTTGAAATAATTTTTATATCATATAGATAAACCAACATCTCATTAATCAAACCTTTCAAGTTCATGTCCATTGCTCTTTGAAAGGTAGCACCAACATCTGATAAGACAAAAAGAGTCTTCTTATAATAATGATTCCCACATTTAATGGTAAATACTATATTAAATTGATAATATTCATTAAATTGAATCCAATTATAACCTTAGTATCTATCTAGAAGAGATAAACATTGAATCTACAAAATCTTCTCCATTGAGTGTAAAGGATAGTGATCTTTGAGTGACACCCTATTAATATTCTTTAAGTCAACACAAAGTCTCATCTCCACATTATTATTTATAATAGGCACAATAATATATACCCATGTTGAATGCTTGATAGGAAATATTATTTCAAATTCAAGGATATTAATGAGTTCTAACCTCATGCGTTGCTCAACCTTGGGATTAATGGGTCTTTATTTTTGTTTGACCAGTTTAACTCTAATGTCCAAATCAATAGTATGGTGTGCTAGTCTAGGATAAAATACTTTAAATTCCTTATAATATCAATAAAATATGTCATGAAACTCTCTACACAAATCAATGAATGATTTTTTGTCTAATGTAGAACATACCTTGCCTAGTTTGAGGAGTTTATCTTTGAAAAAAAGACTCTTTCATAATTATCTTTTTTTTGTAGACATAATAAATTTTTCATTTTTATTATGATCATTATAATTTAATATAATTTTTAAGGTCACCAAACCCTTATGTATCTTATTTATCCTTAGTTACACAATCTAGTCACCAAACTATTCTTGGAGTCTCCCTTGATTCCTTGAAGAGAACTCAACTTCATGTTGTAGGAAACATGCAATTTGCTTGTCATTATTAAAAACTTACCAAGACACTTTATTATCAAGTGTAAAAGGTCTGATAATGATATTAATGTGATATTGATTACCCTCTTCTTTTATGGTAGTTAGAGTATCAAATTGAGCCCAACGGTAGCTAGTCCATCAGTGTGATTATTCTACTCCCATTGGGACTGATTGTATGTTGAATGAATTGAAGTATTCAAGAAAATACCATACCCTATGATTATATGACTTTATCAAGGGGTTCTTGGTAGAGAACATATTACTAACCTAATGAATAACTAATTTAATATCTCCATATACTTTCAAGTTCTTGATTCTTTTCTCCTTGCCTATTGAAGGCCATGAATTAAACCTTCATACTCAACCACATTTCAAGTACAAATAAAATGGAATCTATATGAAGAATAATATATTTTTTTGGATAGAGAGACCAACTTAACACTAGATGCTACACTAATTTTACTTCTTGAACCATCCAAAAACATTTTCCACATCTCATCTTGCTCACCCTCTTCTTTGGCAAGTAGAGGTGTTGGTATTCCTTCTTTATGTATATAATATACTCCTAGATCAGTTTCCTCCATGAGATCATAAGGATCATGTTCATAAGTTTTATTAATATATTCATCAAGAAATACATATGAAATACCTTTAATCTTGGAGGAAGTGCCATCATCTATAATACAATCCTTTTCTTCATGAATATCATAATTCAAATTAAAACTTGTCTCAATGTGAGGTTCTATATGAAACCTTACAAGAGCTTATGTCCTAATTGTCACCTTCTTCCCATACCTTGTCTTGAATTCCAAGAAATACAAATAAGCTAAGATATAACTACCAATATAGGCAATGAAGTCCCTTGAAAGGTAGATTGCAATGTGAGCTGGGAGGTTGACAACAACTATGCCTTGCAAGATTGGAAAACTAAGACAATCATGCCAAAATAATTCAAAATTTTGATTAGTAATATAATTTTTGAAGGTGTACCATCTATTTTAAGAAATAATTTAATATGAGGCTCATACTTTAGACCTAATTTATTAGCTACCACCTTGGGCATGACCAAAGATGAAGTTATACTATCAACTATGCAATTATGGACCAACTGGCTACCCACTATGAGAGTGAGATAGAATGGAGGAGGTTTCTCAGCTCTGGTGGATGGTTAAAAAATGGTATTAAGGAAAATTTCAAGGAAATCATGACATTGACTTTTATTTGAATGAGGGACACTAATAAGGATAATAAATAACTATTTTAATAGGAGATCTTTCTGATTAGGCATATGAAGAACATCCCAAAGGGAAATGGATGTTTTAGTACTCTTTAATGAATCTAAAATGTTTAAATAAGTCATAACTAATTTATCTTGGATTATTGGAGGCAAGGAAGTTCTTGGAGTCTAAGGAGTTGGATTCCTTAAACAGTCCTTCAAAATTTATAATTTAAAAGATGTGTAGAGTTATTTGAAGTTATCACGCCTACAACCATACCTTGTTGATTTATATGAGGATTCAATGTGCCTATAGGCACCTTAATATCACCATCTAAATCCTTTATTTTATCTCTAATTTTGTATATAATTTATTTTCCTTGATTAAGAATAAAAATTTCCTCAATTAGGAAGTTGGTAAATATCTCTTCTTGAGGCTACCCATCTTCACTTGTCTACAACATAAACTCATCCTCAATAGATAGGAGAGTAGTAAATTCTCCTTAAGAAACAAGAGCTTGATCTCAACCTTCATTATCATTTGTTAATTACCCTTTCTACTAATTCTCACCTTATACCAAGTTAATATGAATGGGTACCATATCTCTTACATTGTTGGTAGAGTTAGGATTGTATGCATTAGTAAGCTTGTTGGCATTATGCTACCATTGGCCTATTCTTCTTCCATAGTGTTGATCATATTGTTGTTGATATGGGTAAGGATTATAATAGGAACATTGTTTCATATTATATTTCTTATTTTGAGACTCTAAGTCTAGTAACTTTTCTTTCCAATCAACATTTTTTTCTACCTACCTAGGAGCAACCTTAGTTTTGGTATTGGCATTAAGAACTTGGGGAACATCTAGAGTATTAGCAGAAGTATGAGATAATGGATGTATAAACACTTTAGGTGGAAATATCTTAGCTTGGGTGACATTATTTTTAGATTTTATAGAAATATCATATGATTCAAGAAGGGTGGAACCACCCATGAATTGAAACATGAAAACAATTTCAGTGCCAATAGCTCTCAAATAGGTTAGGAGTACAAAGTTGGGAGGTGGCCTCATAGGATGAAGTAGTCTATTCCAAATAATTTGGAACTTATCATTAATATCATTATTATTTCTTTGGATCCTCTTTGGATCATGTTAGTCTAGTGTATGAGAGAGGCATGGTCACTTTCATTTCCAAATCTTGAGGCCAATAACAATCCAAATTCATCTCATGAATCCACCTTCTAGAGTCATATACCAATCAAGATTCATCCCTATAAGAGACATAATAAGGAGTTTAATGGAAATGTTTTCTTGAGTGATATTATGGAAGCTATAAAAGTTGAAGACATCTCTAATATGTTTACTTAGTGTAACATGACTCTTGTCATTGAATATAGGCATACCTTTTATGGCATTAGGAGGAATGACATCAAATGCTTGAAGGTGAATTGGATTTTTTGAATTAAAGGTAGAAAAAACATGAGGTATAGCCATTTATTATTCAATATCTTCAATCAATTTATTCAACTTGTTCACTCTCTTGACTTCCCTCACTAGAAAAATCCTCTTGATCTTCAAAGTGAAAATTAGGAGGATATTGAACTCCAAGGGGAAGTTTAGGTTGAAAGAGTGGGTCAATGGGATTGAAAACTCCTCTAGATGATGACCTAGTGAGAACCTTGAATTATGAGAGCAAGTTTATAATGATACAGTGGCCTAGAACTAGATTTACCTTAATGGAGATACCAAATGCTAAGTAACACACCAATTTGTAATTGATGTTGTCAAGACCAACATTAACCTTGACAAGTTATCTTGAAGATAAGGTCCCACTGGGCATTGTAGAACTATTGTCACCAAATATTACACCCTAGAAGAGGGTGTTAAATACTCTTATATATATGGGAAACATGGGAACATTTTTAGGTATTAGGGTGTACCTATAGTGGAAGTGAGCCTCTAGATTTCAGGGCTAACTCCCTGAATGTATCTTGAAATACTCACACCTACTTAACCAATTGCTTATGGGGAAAAGAATTATAATTTGTATGAAATGAACCTAATAAAAGGGGGTGATACACCAAGATGTTCTCCATATGACCATCATACTTTCTCAAACTAAGAAATAAGACATACAAACTAACTTCTAAGTCCTATGGATTCTAACATGAATATTTCAATATGAAGGTGAGATGCATGAAATATATCCAAGGTAAGTGAACCATAGGCTAGTTGTAGAAACTAAAGATAATTTTACACCTAAAAGATAGGATCATACACTTGAAAACACTTCATATGACCTGTTAGAATAGGAACTATTGTATAAACATGAAAGGATAATGACAGAAAGGATAGAGAATTATCACTTTGCATCGCCATACATCACTTGCACACTTAGAAAATTATTCAAGAAATTAAAATTATATTTGCATTAATGTTCAAAGGAAAAATATGACAGCATTCTAGTAGGGATTTTCCATTCATGGATTGGAATTAGATTACAAAGGAAAAAATGGTAGTTATTTATAAAAATTCAGAGAGGAGAAAAGAATGAAGTTCAAAGATCACTAGAATACATTCGTAGTTGATAGGAGGGGTTACACTTGTAGGAGGATGAATTAATAAATAAACCATGTAAGGTCCAATGGGAAAAATGTCTCTCAAAATAAAAAAACTATTAAAATGTGGCATAGAGATCCATTTTCTATGTATAAGATTTGGCCTTTCATCATGGATGATCTCTTGATCATTTAAAACTAAATTAGAGAGAGTAGAAACATATATACTAGTTGAGAGAGGTTAAAACATACAGTGAAATTCATAATATGTTCTCCTAACTACTAGTTATCTTCTATAGACCTATATTTACCATCTAAATTAATTTGTTGATTCTTTGGACTTCATTAATTACATCTGGCAATCACTGTTTATCTTGGACATCGACTGAGCTTTCATGACAGTATATGAGTTTGAAGGGATCACTTTACTATAAATTCATTTGATCTTACATAGTTTCCTATGTGGCATTCCATTTCCATCTTTGTCATTCCATTCTAAAATATGATTATAATCATTTAGACATGTGTTCATCTTGTCCATTTAGAAACTAGTCAAACCTGCTTTGTCAGATCTCCCCTGGAGTCTCTCTACTTCAAATTTTGACATTGGTTGTAGATCATTGATCCAAGGTCCAAATATTATGAAATTTCACATTCATGCATTCAATCTATGCTCCTTTGACTTATTGACCTACTTACACTATTGGATCTATATGTATGTCTAAATGCTAACTATTGATCTATTAGGACCCACTATTTGAACTAAAACAACTATTTACCATGGCTAAAATTTGACATCTATGCTCCCATCATTTGACATCCACATGATCATATTTGATGTTTATGTGACCATCAAATTTAAACTCCCATGATTATTTTCCTTGACTTAAATGTGATGTCTGCATGATTGTCAATGATGTCAACAAGACCATCAATGACTATCACTTTTTAAACTCCAAAGGTTTATTTTGTGTCTTAAATTTGAAACTTGCATGAATGTCTTACCCTGAAAGATTAAATTTCATGAAATAGTTAGGTCTTCAAGACTTTTGCATTAGACTATTTATCTAAAACTATTTTTATCAGACACTTTGGACAAAAGAATTCTACGTTCATCAGGATTTATGTTTCAACATTTTTTTTGAAAGAGTATGTCCTTAGCCTTTTGTATCAAACAATTTGTTCAAAATAAATTAAAATAGATTTTTTCTTTGGACAAAATTTTTGAAAGAATTTTATCTTTAAGAAAATTTCTTAGAAAATTTTTCCAACAAGTCCCCAACACTTAGCCAAAAAACCCAAAATAATTTCACCAAAAGAATTATTAGCAATTAGCTTGAATACCCAAAATAATTTATACTCGGGCAAAAAAAATTGGAGAATTTACCAAGTGTCAAACAAACCTTTAATCCCTAGGTTTTTTAAAATTGTTCTATAAACTATCTATTTCTCTAGATTTTCACTAATTACATTCAAATGAGAAAGAAACTAAGGTTAAGAGGTTATGGGTTTGATGTTACCTAGATTTAGTACGCACTATATCCAAGCCTTGTGGGAGCTCCTCTTTGGTTGTGGAGGAAACACCTATAATAAGAATGAAACTTAAACAAGAAAGATGTTAGAAGAGGCTATGGTGGATTGCCAAGCTATGCGCTCGGTCCTGAAAGCGTGAAGCTCCTTATGGGATGACAATCCACTGTTTAAAGATAAAAGTATTGTAAAGGAAGAAATGATAAATGACTAAAGAAATAGAAAAGTAGATGTGGTGTACCTATTCCCTGTAGTCTATGTATCTCAGAATGCTACAAAAGGCTAGCTGAAGGTTTTATCTGGTCTTGATGGGCTGTTTGGATAGATTTCTAGTCTGTTGGTTTAGAACATAGTCACCAATGTTGGTGGGTCTACCGAGGTCAGTCGTGTAAATGGTGTTGATGTCGGTTGGGTTGCCGATGTTAGTCTGGCTAAAGGTGCCGATGTCAATTGGTCTACCGATGTTGGTTTGAGTTGTAGATGTTGACGTCAATTGGTCTATCGATGTCAGTTGGGCTTGTTAGCCTTAGATGGCTTTTAGAGTACTTTTGAGATAGACAAAGGGGTTTTTGGAAGTTCAAAGGTTGGTACAGGGTTGCGGGAAGGTGAATGAGGTCTAGGGAAGGGTATAGGTGGAAGATTGGTGTGAAAATGGGGTGAGAACAAGGGGAAGGCATTTCAGCCCCTCCATGAAATAAGTTGGGCCTCTTGACAGTATTTAGACATATCAATGAAAACTAATTGACAATATATTCTAAAACACTGAAATGAAAACCAGAGTACTTAGCTTTATAGGGTGAAGAACCAGATGTGTCAGAATAGTGATTCCCATTGTGGCTGATGTGACTGGTGTTGTGAGCCAATGAAGTGAACATGGATTGTTTCAATTCAGTAGCTTGAGGTCCTCGTACAATCTTTCAATCCAGTCTCTAGAATGATTTGCGTAGAACTTTGGTAGCTGGGAGAATGATAGTCAAGTTTTGGTGCTTGAAATCTTAGAGTGTGCATGTGAATGTGTGAAAAGGTGGCCCTAGCTCAATGTTAGATCTTGGCTTATGTAATCGATGTTGGCAATCCCACCGGTGTTGGTGTAGGACAACCAACATTAGCCATGGGTTGATCGACGTCAGTGAAGAAAAAATAGGTAAAAGGGCTATTTTTAGCTCTTTGCCTATTTCTCCACCCACCAAGTGCCTTTTCCATTGGAGAACGGTCAAAACAAGGGCTTATGAGGCATGAGAGTTGGTTAGGGAGTTAAGATGGGGTGATAATAAGTCATGGGTAGTTAGGGTTTGGAGGACCTAGTCTCAGGCTGACTCATAGGCTAAGAAATGGTCTTAGGGTGAGGTGTCCAAGGTGAGGTAATTAATTTAAAATAAGTAGTTTTTTAAATTAATAAGGTGTGTAAGTGTGGGTTAAGAGTGTTAATGTTTAGAAGGGGACCAAGGGGGGTTGACACCATATTGGTGTCTACATTTGCCCCTTTTTGTCTTATGGTTTGTTCTAATGAACTATAAGACAAAAATAGATGTAGGTTGCCCCAAGTATGGGATGAGGTATCCCCCCTCAAAGTAGGAAGTGAGAGAAGGTAATCCAAAATAGGGTGCTGATTTGATAGGTAGTGGATGGCTAAGGTGAGGTTGGAGTGTGAACACTGCAATAGTTGAGATTGCGCGTATAGCACTTCACTTGATAGGTAGGTCAAATTGTTGTAGGCAAGGTCGAGGAGGACTAAAATTGAAGTAACTAGTCCCCAGCTTATTAGCGGTAGCTAATTGGGTTTAAATGATCAAAACTATAGCTACAATGGTTGAGAAGGACTAAAATTGAAGTAATCAATCCCTAGCTTATTAGTGGTAGCTGATTGGGTTAAAATGATCAAAGCTATAGCCCTAATGGGCATCATGTTCCAAGTATATAGGCTAGTAAGTGCTCATAGAAAACATGAAAATCTCACAGATAGTGGGGATCAACTTGGCCATGATCTAACAATAGGTGTGAGGGGCACGTATAATTTGCTAACTATTTGTGAGGTAGCATATGCAATCAAAACAACTAAGGCAAAGTTGTCTCAAAAGTGGTCGTGGTCTGAGGAGATAGTCATGATCTCTAAGGTTGTTTGTCGAGTCAGGCTGAGATATAAGTGATATTGAGTGTTGTTTGTTGTGATTAGGGAGATGTATGTGATCTCCAATTTTCCCCATGAGAAGTCTAAGGTGACTTCTACAGTGTCAAGGATGGTTGTTTGGTTATGATTTTGGGTAGTTTTAGAGAAGACCTATGTTTTTAGGTCGCTGACGTTAGCAATTTTCCATATTAGTGATGGTGTATGCTAAAAATGAAATGAGTTTATTTATGCTTCAACAGGTTTCCATATTGGTGATGGTATATGCTTGACATAAATTGTGTTTGGTTGATAGTTTACATGTGTATTGTTATCCATAGAAACTAATGTCAATGGGCTATGATAATTTATATAACACAAATTGGTATTTGCATTAAATAAATCATGATGTTATGTTAGTGGTTAGAAAATGTTTTGGTTGTATTTTATCAGAAACATGTGATGTTATTTATGATAAAATTGTGTTGAATGTTAGGTTCATAACTTTATAGTGAAAATTATGAGATGACAATATGCAAGTATATAATTTTAAGACATTGCATCCTAAAAGATAAACTGGCATGTGATGAAGGTGTGTAAGAAGTGAAAATCACATTGATCTTTCATTGACAAGGACCATAATGATAACATAGATAGGGTTTTTGCAAACAAAATCCCCATTCATGCATTACGTCATTGACCATTGGTTTTTGTTAGAGAAGTACCCTAATCACTTGACGTTAAGTGAGCTCAAAATCCCTTGGGTATTTTGGGGTAATAGGTGTGATTATGTGATATGTGAGGATAATGTAACCCTTTTTAGTAGGGATAACATTGCCCCTTTTATAGGTGACCCTGAGACTGACTATAGGCAATTCCATGACTTAATAGTATGTCAGTTAGTTTTTTTTCATAGATTGATCAATGCGGGAAGTCTACTTGGGGATGTTGTTTTTGTTGTGGTCATGTGAAGTTGATCGATGCGGGAAGCTTCTGAGAGGGTGCTATTTTTGTAGCAAAATTTGGGCATAGCCATCCTTCGAGGGAGTGGTCTATATTTTGCTTTGTATGTTTTGATTTCTTTGAATAGCTGTCTTTCAAGGGAGCAATTTATTAATTATAGCAATAATGCAGCTATCCTTCAAGGGAGCAGTCTACATTTATAGTTTATGACCTTTTAATATTTTGTTAGGCATCCCATTTTTTTTAACTAAACTTTTAGTCATGGACTAGACTATAGAGTTTTAGGGGTTTTCCTTTTATTAGGAAAAGCATTAATGCTTAAAAAAGGGTTAACTAATTTTTGTAGGGAAAAAGGGTTGAAAGGAATAGGAATGAGGATGATGGGGGTTGTTCAAGGGATGAGCTCATGTTAAAAATCAAGTGAATGATTACTTGGTTAATAATAGAATGGTCACAGATGCAAGGCATTAAGGGGCTTAGGTTCTGGCCAACCTTTGAGAGAAGATAGACGATAAGTACCTGATCCATACTTGTGCATTATTATATAAGGTCTGAGCTAATTAGGAGCAAACTTGCCTCATTTTCTTCTTTCCATATTGGTCATGTGTTGGTTTTCTTTAAGGATAAGATCTCTGATTTTCAAATCTCACTCTTTCAAATTTTTGTTGTAGGCATGCTTGATGTGATCTTGGTAGATATGAAGATGATTAAGAGTGGCAAGACAACATTCATCAAGTAACTCGAGTTGTGTTAATCGATCTTGACAAAAGTCATCATTAGAGAGCTTGTCGTTTAAGGAGATGCAAAGAGAAGGTATTTGTACTTCAAGAGGGAAGACGACCTTAGTTTCATACACTAAGGAGAAAGGTGTAACACTAGTAGGGGTTCGGATGCTAGTGCGGTAGGCCCACAAAGCAAAGGGAATGTGAGTGTGCCAATCCCTTCCAGTGTTGATGAACACCTTCATTAGGATTTTGTTAGAAGCTTCTACCTATCCATTTTCTTGTGGATAGTAAGGCAAGGAGAAGCTAAGTTTGATGCCAAAAGTGTAATAAAGCTTTTGGACATTTTATTTTTGAAAGATTGGCCATTATCAGTGATTATCTTATGAGGTAGACTGAAATGACAGATGATGTGGTGGTTAATGAAGTTGATGATTTTATCGGCTTTAATGGAGAGGAAGGGAACAACTTCCACCTATTTAGTGAAATATTCAGTCACTGTGATAATAGATTGATGTCAGAGAGATGAATGAGGGTTAATCTCACCAATTAGATCTAAGCCCCATTGTGAAAAGGGCCAAAAATCCTTAGCAACTTATAAAGCATGGCTAGGGATGTGAAGTAGATTAGCATGTTTATAGAATTTGACACAACACCAAACATAGCCACTACAATCTTGGTTAAGAGTGGGCCAATAATAGCCCAAGTGGAGGATGCACTTTACAACTGAGTTACCACTAATATGTCCTCCATAAATCCCATCATGGACTTGTTTGATGGCATGAGATGTCTCAGTGGTGGTTAGGCATCAGAGAAGGAGGCTATCAAAACCTCATTTGTAGAGAAGACCCCCTAACATGGTGTATCGAGTAGTACTATTGATAAAAGCCTATTGTTCATTACTAGATAGGTCAGGAGGAATGATAGAATAAGTCAAGTAGTCAACAAGTTATTTATACCAAACATCATGTGGACTACAGTCAATATTGCCAACAAAGCTGATGTCAGTTGAGATATATGAGGGAAATGCCAAATGATGTACCATGACATAGATTATCAAGGAGGCTGATGAAGATGGGATGTGTGAGGTGAGAGAGGCCATTGTGTCAGCAAACTTATTCATAGAGCAATGAATAGTTTATAAGAGATAATGGTCAAAAGACCCTAACAATGTGTCAACACAGTGTTTATATCATTACAAAACTTCATTTTTACAAAGATATGAATTGTTAATCTGATTAATGACTAGTTACAAGTCACCAAAGATATTGATTGTCTTAATGCCCAATAAAATGGTAGTTTAAAGCCCCAAAATTAAGGCTTCATACTCAACCATGTTGTTGGTGCATTTAAAGTCGAGTTTGAAGGATAGAGGCATGGGCTCACCCTCATGAGGGATGAAAATCACCCTCACACCCCCATCTAGTTGACATTTAGATCCATCAAAGAACATTATCAATTGATAGGGAATGTCATCAGTGGATAACATGGTGATAGACTCATTAGGAAATTCATAGTTAGAGGGTTGGTTATCAGGTAAAGGGGCATCTTCTAGTTGATTAGTGATCATTTACCCCTTTATAGACTTTTGTTGAATGAATTCCAAATCAAACTCAACAAGAAGTATGAGCCAACGAGCCATACATTGGTTTTGGTATGGCTTGGAATGCATGTATTTGATAGGGTCAATGTGGGTGATGACGTAAGTCTTGTGGTTGAGGAGACAATGGAGGAGTTTAGAGGTGGCAAAGACTAATGCCAAGCAAAGTTTTTTGGTATGAGTATACTAAGTTTCATATTCAATGAGCATTCAACTTATATAATAAACTACTTGCTCACGATGTTGCTCATCTCAATGCATGATCATGGCACCTAAAGAATGATCTGTTGCCAAAATGTAAAGATAGAAGGGTTGGTCATCTTTAGGTGGAATAAGGACTGGTGGAGAGACAAGATAGCATTTAAGAGCCTCAAAATCCTCTTGGCAATCCTTATTCCAATTAAAGGAGACGTCCTTCTTGAGGAGGTGATGGAAGGGTTGGCATCAGTCAGATAGCTGCAAGATGAAGTGATGAATAGATTGAAGCTTCCCTTGCAAGCTGTGAGGTTGTTTTAGGTTAGTTGGTGGGGGAATCTCGAGTATGGCTCAAATCTTATCTGGATCTACCTCAATGCCACAGAGAGAAATGATGAAACCCAAAAGCTTCCCTGAGAGAACCCCAAAGATGCATTTCTTGGGATTGAGTCGAATGTTATATTGTAGTAGGTGAGTGAATATTGTTTTGAGAATGGTTAGGTGGTCATGGCAAAGTTTGGATTTCCCTAGTAGGTCATCCACATAGTCCTCCATGATTTTGTGGAGGAGATCGTGAAAAATATAAGTCATGGTGCCTTGGTATGTAGTGCCTACATTTTTTAGGCCAAAAGGCATGACCCTATAGCAAAATGTCCCCCATGGGGTGATAAAGGTGGTTTTATGTTGATCTTTTGGGGCAATCAAGATTTAATTATATCTTGAGAACTCATCCATGAGGGATAGCATCTCATGACCAGCCGTAAGATCAAAAAGTTGGTCGATGGTTGGCAAAGGAAATTCGTCCTTTGGGCAAGCTAGGTTGAGGTCGCAATAGTCAATACAAATTTGAATTCCCCCTATTGCTTTTGTGATAGGGACAATGTTTGACACCCATTGCGGATAATCAATGGGTTGGATAAATGAGACAGAGAGAAGACATTGAAGCTCCTCTTTGACAAGGAGTGCGATGCGAGGATGCATCCTGTAAAGCTTTTGCCTGATAGAATTAGCTTCACGATTCATGACAATATTGTGGATAACAATGTCAGGGTCAACACCAGGCATATCACTATAGGACCAAGCAAAGGCTTTGCTATGATCTATAAGGAATGTGGTATAGTTGATTTATTCCTAGGCATCTAAAGATTGACCAATCTTTAAAATGTGAGGAACATTAGAAGATGGGAGATTAACGTCAATAATTGATTCATTTAACATAACTTGTGTTTTTAAAGGAAGTGATTATTGTATGGAGTCATCTACACCCATGTAGGTGAGTATGGCATCATCATCCAGGCATTGGATAATGTTGATGCTAGAAGATTCATCATCTAACATGTCTGGATAAATGAGAGGAAGAGACCTTAATGCCTCACCTAGTTGATAGGTCAGGGGTTCTAAGTGATTAACATTTATGAAAAAAAAGTAGGAGGGATGGAGACCACCAAATCCATAGGTGAGGGTGGGGGAATAGGCGAGGTTGGAGGATAATGCTCTATAATAGTTTCATGGTGAAGGATCTTAGAGGGTTTTGTAGGTTCTTCGAAACCCATGCCATGTCATTTCTTGGCATTTTTGATTGCCTCATCATTTGGAGGCTTAATGGGCTTATGGGGACCTTGTTCATAACGCCCAAAGCCAAAACCCTTCCATGCACACCTATGAAGATAGGTGTGAGAAAAGCTAGGTTTGCCGAGGAAGGAGAAATTGCAAGTGAATAGTCAGGGTGATGAGAGAAGATTTCCAATAGTAAGAGCGCAATCTAGCCCTCCATAGGTGAGATTAGTTTGGAGATCAGGAGGACCATATGGGATGACCATTCTGATGAGATGGTCATAGTTAGGGTGGTGATGAAGTTTTCCATATTCCTATGGAGTTTGGAACATGTCAAGGGTAAGAAAATGATACTCCCCAAGTGAAAGGCACTGGAAGGTATCTTACATAGGATCTTTCATGGTCATTTGAGGAGTAGGCGTAGGTGTGACTGATGTCTGTGAGCTTGTCAATGCTTTTGCAGGTAGAGGTGGTGTTTGGGTGGATGTTTTCAAAGGGATGAGACCATAAATAGGTTGGTAGGTCATGTTTCATGTTTTAAAGGGGGAAGGGTCAATAGAAATGACATGAACCTGCCCCTCGTGTTGAAACTTGACACAACGATGCAATGTGGAAGGGACATAGGTCATGGAATGTATCCAAGGTCAGCCCAACATCATGTTATATTAGAGCTCCCCCTTGATGATATAGAAGAGTTTCAAAATTGTACGTGGGCCAACATGAACATGCAAGACCACAGTGCCAATGGTAGTGGCTGTGGCATCATTGAAAGAATGAAGAATTGCGTCAATTTTTGACATGCAATTCTTTGAAAGGGCTAGTTAATCATATGCATGGGTAGAAATGATGTTGATGCTAACACCTCCATCAATCATAACCCACTTAACATGAGTTTGGTCAATGTAAGCCATGATAAATAGGGTGAGATCTTGATCTTCCAGGTTGTAGGTAGGAATCTCAGAATCACTGAAGGTGACAGAGTTAATAGTGGGTAACAATTTGATTAAAGCAGCAGTGGTTGGGGGTCTTCATGTTAGACTTACACTACTTGTAAATATTTGATTAAGGCTTGGCAATATTGTGGAGAGCATTGTATTAGGTCATATAAAGACATCTTCATAGGGGTTTGGTGAAGTTTTTTCACCATGGAATCATGAATTGCCCTCAAAGATGTTGGTCGAGATGTGCCCAAGATAGAAATATTGGGCGTTGGTAGTGAAGAGGACTTAGAAAATGGATATGTCCAAGGGGTAGAAACCTTCTCTTTTCCTTTATCCTTTAGGGTTTCGGACCTGGTGGCCACATTAATAGTGTTGATTTTGAATAAAGGGGGAGAAGGTGGTAGAAGGACCATAATCTCACGTTGGGATCCAGATTCAAGTGAGGAGGTTTGGGAGGCATGAGATGGTGTCAGTAGTTTGTCATAAAGGTGATCAAGAGAATCCTCAATAAGAAGGGTGTCCTTTTCCATGTGTTGGTGAATGACAACCTTAAGATTGTAGCAAATCTCAGTATCATGCCTAGGTGTGCGATGATACAAGCAGATTTTAATTGTTGTTGAACCAAGATGGTTTTGATCTAAGAGGTTGGTATGGCTTAATGGGTGGGAGAACAATGCTAGAAGACTATAATAATTAGTGTAATAGTGAAGCATAAGAACCCACTAATGGGTCTACACTCATTGTTGTAATAGGGGTTGACAACTTCTATTTAGGAGTTGTAGAGGGAGTTTTTCATACCACCTTTTTGGTTGGTGGTGTGGCCACACATGTAGATGGCACTTTATTGATGAGAGGTGTCAAATTTCTTAGAGGAAATATGTTTTTAATGGGTAGAGGAAGTAATGGAGGTAGTTTGTCTTTATGAGGTGTTGGAATAGGGAGCACTCGTGTTAAAGTGGAAGGATGCGGACCCAAGATAGAGGGCAATGGTGAAGGTGGGGGAGGAGTTGACCGACGTGGTTTAACATCCTCTTTTAGTATGGTGTGAGGACCACTACTATGCATGGTGAGGTTCAAATCTAACTTCACTTGTGGGTGAGTTAGGTTTGATATAGGGTGAACACCGAGAGATCTAATATGTTTCAGCATGGTGTATGCCTATGAGGGTTTGGATTCAGACATGGAAGGTTGAGCTTCTGATGATTTAGAAGTGGAAAGTTGATCCTCATCAAAGACTTTGGGGTAAATCATCACAAAAGGGTTGGAAGTATAAGGTGAAGTGAGATATGTAGGATAAGGAGCCCTAAGTCACTCCCATAATGCCTCATACTCTAGGTTCCTAAAATGGAAGAATCCTAATTTTTTTGCCAATCGAGAGAAGGGCTTAGATGATGTCATGCGAGGTCATATAGTCGGTCCTTTAGAGGATTTGAGTGATTGCAATGGCAAAAACATGTTGGATGCAGCGATCTTGGGCCAAAGATGAGAGATAACCATCACTAGATCTTCCTCGGCTAAAGTGGGTGAGGTAGCGAGTTCTTCTCTCAATGGAGAAGGGATTGGAGAATGTGGCTCTTCAAGCGGATAGAGCATAGGGATGATCATGCCTTCTACATGTGGTGTAGGAGTGTGGAAAGTATGATCCTCCATTGGTAATAAGAAGGATAAGGGTGGGACCACCGGTGTTGGTACCATCAAAGCATCCTCCAATATGGGAGAGGTCAAAGTAGACTCTCCTACATGTCAAAGGGGGGTGGATGGAAGACTATCCTCCATCGGTGGAGATAAAATAGGAGAGGAAGGTTCCTCTAAAGGGTAAAGCAGAGGGATGATGGCCCCTCTACATGAGGGTATGAGATATGAATGGTAAATTTTTCCAATGGTAGAAGAAGAGGGAAGGTGGGGGAAAGAGGAATAGGTAATAAGAGATCCTCACAAGGTAGAAGAATGGGTAGAGGAGGTGCTTGATGTTGTGGGGGTGATACAGGTGAAACGGGTTCTTCCATGTGAGGAAGAGGGCGAGGCAAAGGGAGCTCTTTCTTGCATGGGGGTGGTATGGGTATAATATGCTCTTTTACCCATGGTGGAGAAATGGGTTGACCAACCTCTTTAGATTATGGAAGAGGTTGGATAGGAATGAAAGGAAAGACTATGTTGATCATGCGTATGTTGCATTCTTGAGGGTCATCAACCATGGTCTAAACATTGTTTTGACTTGGGGGATGGTTAGGAAATGGTTGCCTAAAGACATCCATGTTTTGGTTGGTTGGTGCATTAGGGTTATCCAAAACAAGGTCCCCTTTGTCTAACATATCTTGAATAATGTTTTTGAGGGTTTTGCAATTATCCGTGTCATGACCCTTGACACAATGATAGTTACAAAAGTTAGTTTCCCTATACCATGCAGGGATGGCTGGTGAGGGGTCAAATTGGACAAGTGGTCAGATTTGAGGGAGGTTGAGGACTCCCTAATTCACTAATTTATCCAATATAGAAGCATATGATTCTCCTATTGGAGTGTATTGTCATTGTTCATACCATTGTTGGAATTGTCTAGTGATGTTTTGTGAAGTGGAGGTCTCAGATTGGTTGGTTGTGGTAGAAGATGGTGACCTAAGGACCACAACATTTGCTAATCCCTTGGACTTGGGGTGGGAAGAAGAAGGTTTGGAAGAAGAAGGGTCATTGGGTTTTGCATTGGTATTTTTGTTATGCAATTTGACCCTGTCTTCTTTAATTGCACGGAGTTCAAGCTTTTGGGCCACAGTGAAAGCTTCATCAAATGTGTGGAAAGTTTGAACCCATATAGTGGATGAGATGTGCTTGGCACATGCTCTTGAAAAGAGCTCAATGAGCTCAGGTTGAGGTAGCGAGAAGGAGAGTTGGTTGATCAAACCTCTCTAATGAGTGACAAAGTCTGATATTGACTCATCCTCAAATTGTCTAATGGAATAAAGGTCTGTGATGGAGACCTTCTTGGTAATATTGATTGAGAAATGATCAAGGAATAACTGAGCTAGTTGAATGAAGGTGAAGAGAGAATGACTGGTAATGGAGCTATACCAGTCAAGGGTGGTGCTAAAAAGTGACATAGGGAATGTGCAAAGCAATAACACATCATCGTGCCCTATGAGGTAACAAGTGTGTCTAAATTCTCGTAGATGTTGTTGTGGGTCCTCTTTACTCTAAAAGTGAGTAAATTTTGGGAGTTTCCACTAGCTAGGGCATGGTCGAATAAGAACTAAAGGGTGGATAGGTTCATTGCAGATTTGTTTGTACAAAAGAATAATCCTTAAACCTGAAATAAATGTCTCAAGGTTGGACATCTTATCCATCAGCATCTTAACTAAATCAGCAGATGGATTGGCATGAGGGGCACCCCCTAAGTTATAGGGTACTTGGAAGGAGTTGGAAGGGGTGTATGACGTACTTGGTTGTATTTGTGTAGGTGTAACATATTGATAGTTCATCATAGGGGCCGATGTCGAGGCTAAGGGGGCTTGTGCCATGAAGTTGGAGGGCACAACTTGACTAGATGCTGCCAAGGGTGGTTTAATGGCGGTGACACTAGTTAAAGGAGAAGTGGCCACTCTCATGTTTATAGGTGCAAGAGTGGATGGGATAGAGACAATCAAGTTTTGGAAAGGTGTCAAACTTGGTTGAATTGTTTGTGTTTGAGGGGGTACAAAAACCCTGATGGAGGTAGGGCAAGAAAGGATAGAAGGGGAGGCCAAATCTTGAACATTGGCCATGGTTGGGTTATTGATAGAGGTAGTGGCCTGAGTGACCATAGATTGGGTAGTGGATATTGTTGATATCATTGCCGCTTCAACTAAAGAAGTTGGAATCCCATAAATAGGGTTACCGAAAGGATCTCACGTTTGGCTTCTAGCGAGATAA
Organism: Torreya grandis; assembly: GCA_037957365.1. Lineage (NCBI taxonomy): Eukaryota > Viridiplantae > Streptophyta > Pinopsida > Cupressales > Taxaceae > Torreya > Torreya grandis. The sequence goes on from JARHVA010000257.1 coordinate 4,264,436, forward strand.
TGTTGGAGATCATTTACATTTTGGTCAAGGAATCTATCAAAATCTTGATTCCCTTAGGGAACAATAGGAGGTTGATTAGGGGTAGGTTGGATAGGAGTATGCTTGGTGTCTGAAGGATACTCCATTAGATGACTTGGCACAAAGGGCAAAGGTGGGAGTGGCTCTTGACTCACATGGTCAACAAGGAATTTGGGTTGACTGTATTTCATGACCATCCAAGGCGAAAGGGGTTCAAGTTCCAAAAACTATGTGTTTTAGTTTTAGAAAAATAGAATTTGTGTTAAACAGCAAGAAATTTGGGTTTTAAGCTTGTTGTTTGGATTTTTTTTAATTTATTTATTGATAGTGACCGATGTCAGTTGTTTAACTAATATTAGTTACAAAATGTTGCCAACATCAGTTAGTTAACCGATGTCAGTGAAGGTTTGGTTGCCGACATCGGTGGAGAAATTGATGTTAGTTTCTATGTAATTCTAGAAACACAGAAGATTGATAGTTTTTGGAAGAAGAAGATATTCTAAGTTGTTTTGGACTTCAGAATGGTACAACCTTACCAGCTCAAACACTCATATAAAACTAGTACAATAGATGATTAGGCAAGTAACCTCTAAAACATTAGATTCCTAGGAATGAGTTTTAAAGTCGTGGTGGCTTATGCCTTAAGAGAATGTGTTGAGAGTTGGGCTTGTAGAACAGTTCCTAGAAAGGAAGTCTATGGCTAGTTTCAAGTTGTGTTATGGTGCTCAAAGATATATGTGTTAGGGTCAGTATGTGGCCTGGTGTTGGGGCTTTCTCCCCTCACTTCACGAACTCAAAGTTGAGCTGGGCCGCTTAGCCAGAATATACCTTCCCTATAGTTTATACTCTGCTAGAGAATAGAGTGGGTCCTCCTCTTGGTGGTGAAATCCAAGTAGGATCACTGGGGGGGTAAGGTATCTGTTAGGTGATGAAATCCTAGATGGGCCTTGTCTCAAGTAAGTTTATGTGTTTGATTTAAAGTGATTGTGGTTTGGTTGTGTCACATTCGTGCACTATGATTCATTCATAATGCTTTAAATACTATGTGGGCTAAGTGTGCATCCAAGTAAGAATGAAATGTAGTAGTTTTTAACCCAAATCAAAATATGTTATTCAAATGCAAACAAATGGAGAAGATGTAAAGAGTATGAGTTTTGCACTACTCTATGATGCATGCAAGAAGTAACAAGAAGAAAAAGAGATGTTCTTTTTAACCTCTACTAATGATTTCCTTTTGAAACAAAAAGATAGAAGAGGTAAAAAAAAGGAGAAAGAATTAATTAACTTTATGTAAAAAAAATAGAAAGTAAGAGAAGCTAAGTTTTTTATTTCTCAAGAAATAAAGGCAAAGAAGAGGGGATGCAAGAAGTGAATATTTTTCTAATGCATCTACATGAAAATTTGATTTTTAAAATAAGAAGAATGAACCCAAGGAAAACTCCAAGTGTCCCACTGGGCGTGCCAGAATGTTTCTCTAGATTTTCACTAATTACATTCAAATGAGAAAGAAACTAAGGTTAAGAGGTTATGGCTTTGATGTTACCTAGATTTAGTGTGCACTGTATCCAAGCCTTGTGGGAGCTCCTCTTTGGCTATGGAGGAAACACCTGCAGTAGGATTGGAACTTAAACAAGAAAGATGTTAGAAGAGGCTATGGTGGACTGCTAAGCTATGCACTCAGTCCCAAAAGTGTGAAGATCCTTAAGGGATGACAGTCCACTGTTTAAAGATAAAAGTATTGTAAAGGAAGAAATGATAAATGAATAAAGAAATAGAAAATGAGATGGTGTGTACCTGTTTTTTATAGTCTATGTATCTCAGAATGCTATAGAAGGTTGGCTGAAGGTTTTATCTGGTCTAGATGGGTTGTTTGGATGGCTTTCTAGTTTAATGGTTTAGAACACAGTCACTGACATTGGTGGGTCTATCGAGGTCAGTCAGGTAAATGGTGCCAACATCAGTTGGGTTGTTGATGTTAGTCTAGTTGAAGGTGCCGATGTTGGTTGGTCTATCGATGTTAGTTTGAGTTGTAGATGTCGACGTCAATTGGTTTGCCAATGTCGATTGGGCTTGTTGGCCTTGGATGGCTTTTAGATAATTTTCAAGATAGATAGAGGGGTTTCTAGAAGTTTAGAGGTTGGTGCAAGGTTGTGGGAAGGTGAATGAGGTCTGAGGAAGGGTATAGGTGGAAAATTGGTGTGAAAATGGGGTGAGAACATTGGGAAGGCCTTTCAGCCCCTCCACAGAAGAAGTTGGGCTCTTGATAGTATTTATAAATATCAATGAAAACTAATTGAATATATATTCTAAAACACTGAAATGAAAACCAGAGTACTTAGCTTTATAGGGTTAAGAACCAAAAGTGTCAAAATAGTGATTCTCATTGTGGCTGATGTGATCAGTGCTGTGAGCTAATGAAGCGAACATGGATTGATTCAATTTAGTAGCTCGAGGTCCTCATTCAATCTTTTAATCTAGTCTCTAGAATTATTTGTGCAGAACTTCGATAGCTGGGAGAATGATAGTCAAATTTTGATGCTTAAAATCTCAGAGTGTGCATTCAAATGTGCAAAAAGGTGGCCCTAGCTCAATGTTAGAGCTTGGCTTATGTAACTGATGTCAGTGATCCCGCCAGAATTAGCGTAGGATTGCCAATGTCATCCGTGGGTTGACCGATGTCAGTGGAGAGAGAATAGGTAAAAGGGCTATTTTTAGCTCTTTTCCCATTTCTCCACCTGTGAAGTGCCTTTCCATTGGAGAATAGTCAAAACAAGGGCTTATGAGGCACAAGAGTTGGTTAGGGAGTTAAGATGGGGTGAGAATAAGTCATGGGTAGTTAGGGTTTGGAGGACCTAGTCTCAGGCTGACTCATAGGCTAAGAAATGGTCTTAGGGTGAGGTGTCTAGGTGAGGTGTCCAAGGTGAGGTAATTAATTTAAAATAAGTAGTTTTTTAAATTAATAAGGTGTGCAAGTGTGGGTTAAGAGTGTTAATTTTTACAAGGGGACCAAGGGGCGTTGACACAATATTGGTGTCTTCACTATCACTTGATATTTGAATCTCAAATGATTCCCTGAGGCATAAGAAAACTTATTTCATGCTCTAACTAAATGAACACTTTAAAGACTGACCACTTCTATAAATGACTCTAAAATAACCCTTAAGATATAAAATGACATAAGAACTAAAATAGACAATAACCAAAACTAGATTGGTATATGAAATGAAATCATATGAACTAAAACACACCCTATGAAATTATAATCAACCCCTATATAAGATTTTGACTATAGGGTGGTTGATCCATTTTAACTTGTGGTAAAATGGTCAACACAACCCAGTTTCACAATTTAAACTGACTAGTGAGCTCACTAGTGTTATGCCTCTTTCTTATCACTCCCTTATTTTTGTGAAAGGACTTGACATGTTTTCATTTATACCATATCAATGACTTGAGTCATGAGGTTTAAAATTGTTAGCGGGGGTTAACATATCTGCATTAGTTTGAATGATCATTCTTTGTGTGTATATAAACATGAGATATTGATGCATTTAAATGATTTTATTAATTTTAACACTAATTTATAAATTTTTATAGCATGAGTTAGATCATTTAAGTATTTTTTGTATTCATAAAATAACATGGTTACACTTATTTTGTAGTTCAACATTTGTTCACTTTTTACTTTTCATAACTCTGAACTTGATCATTACATGGAAATAATTAGTTTATGAAAATAGTAACATGATTTATTAAATAACAAATTTAAATAATAGATACATATTAACTATTATATAGTTTTGATTCTTAGTATTAAGATAAAGTACATGTTAGATATCATTTCACTACTCTAGCTAGAATGTTGTATTATAAAAATGTAGTATTTTATTGACATTATCACACCTAGTCGACATCATTAAGCATGTCACGTATCATAAGGTAGGGGTTTTATTTGATATAAATGTTAAGGTTATTATGTTTATTTTGGTCCCTTTGAGTTTGATTATCACTACTTGAGATAAACATTTTGCATTAACATATGTTTTAGTGCATATATTATAGTACCTTTTGATTTTCTAACCATTATAATGATTTTCATATATTATAATGTCAAATGGGGTATTTTTTTAGTAATAAAAAGTTGGGGACATAAGTAGCATGGATTAATGTAGAAATATAAGGGTTTGATTTATCTTTAACATGGTTTGAATAAGCATATTGATATCAAGCTCCACCTTATATTTCATATGTGCAAAGATATAATGTTGTCTTTAATGAACACATCACTCAAATAAAATGAAATATTTGATTCTATTTGATAATTTAGATGGTGGTGAGTTAATGTTGAAGTCCTTTCCTTGATTTTAGAATTTAGCATTAAAGTTAAAATGGCTCTAAGTGGTCTACTAATATTGGTTGTGTGTAGATATTTTTGCAAACATCAGTTTTTTTGGTAGTAGATGGTACTTTCTAATGTCATTTTGGAACATCAACTAATTTCATTTGATTGGTAATTATGACAACTACCTTAGTTAAAAATATTCATTTTTAGTCATTTGCATCATTTGTCAATATCTTTGGGTAGAAGTAGAGCTCTATAGAAAACTTGTTTCTTGATAGAGACATCATCTATTGTTTTCGATGTTTTCAAAAGTTCTAAAGTTTATGGAGTTATCAAATCTTGTTTCATTTTGAAATATAATTTTGCACTTCATTTTTTTCCTTCACTATTGAACTTATGAGAAAAGGATATCTACATGTCAGTGAAAATGTAGTTTTTAAGGAAATAACATATAGTAGCTTTTTCACATCATTTGAGAAGGATAAAGGGACTTGATCAGTCATTTATAAAATATACACAATCACCTTTGTTGAATATTGGTTTTTTATCTTCTTCAAATAGACTCATCCTATGCATTAAATGTTACATAGACAAAATATTTAAACAATATTGCATATAGGTGTTTGCATTGTTGGTTATTGGAAACCTTACATGTTAACTTTCTTGGAAGGTTTCAATGTCTTAACACTACATGTTTTATTTGAAACATATTGATTATTTAAAAAAGTAATATTTTGGACATTTTTTTACATGTTCTATTGAAAATCAATCCTATATATTATTTTCTTATTATTAGATTATGTATTGATACGTGGGACTTCATTTCTGGTTCATTTTAAAAGTATTCAAATAAATATATGTGTGTTTGAATGAAGAAGTGGAATATGTTGAGACTTAAATTAGTTGAAGATAATATTTTGTGTGGTGTATCTTAGATGTTCTAAGCTAGATAGTTGAACTCATCCTATTTATGATATGTCTATGTAAACCTTGAAAAATTATTAGTTGCATTTCGAGATGGAAAATGGTCAAAATTCATTTTATTCTGCAAAAATTATATTTGTATCACCTATAAAAATTTATACTATGTTGAATTTGATGGCCAAATGATCATCACATTAGACCAAGAATAATATCATATGATGCCCATTTGGATGTCAATTTTAAACTTGGACAAAAACATACTAAAATGACTATTTTAAGAAAAGTGAAGTTTTTATTTAATTTTGATATGGGAATAATATTTCATGTGGTTGTTAGATATGAGAAATTTTCAAGTTTTTCTTAATGCAAATATGCTATTGATTGTGTTGGAAATCACTTGGGTATATAATGTGTTGCATTCTTTTTTCAAAGGTTGAAAACTTGCATGATTTTGAATTCATGTGTTATCATATGACATAAATATAAGTTTGGCTTTGTTGACATGTGAAGGTAAGTTTCAGAACTTAATAAGTTTGTTTTAAAAGTCATATACTAGAGATTTATGCATACATAAAAGATAGGGCATATGGCTATTTGATGCAATGAATATAAAATAATTTCCTTATGAAAAAATTTCATTGTTTCATATTGAATGATTTCAAATTCAATCATGATTGATGAGGTTGTAAATTATTTTTTATAATCTATTGATATGTGTGTACAAATATAATTTCAAGTGGTTGTTTTGTGACATAATATTTAGTCACAAATTAATATTTTGAATTTATAAAGTGGTATAAGGACTTTATCATTTCATTATAACTAATATGATTTTCATAGGAGTCTTGATTTTGAACTCATACAATGTTTGATGCATTCAAGTTATTCAAGTTACATGCAAAATTTGTGAAGTATGGATTTCTTGACATTTTTAGTCTTTAAAGTTTTGTTTGATGTGATGAATATCTTTAGATTTTTATCAAATACTATGTTAATATTGGCATAATTTGAGAATATTGATAAAATTTCAAAGTCAATATTAAAGTTTTGGAAGATAATAGTCATTTGGACCTCAAATCTACACTAAGTTATGTTATTAAAATTTGTATTCATGTGCATATTCAGATTTGACACAATAAATTAGTATGATCTAGTATATTCATACTAAATTTTAAGAATTTATAGATAAATTCTATTTATTAATTTTAGTGTTAGGATTTTTAAAGTATTTTAATGTTAACATTTATCGATTATTTAGTGTATACATAGCTAGATGATTGTTTAAGTAAATTTAAAGTGAGTCAAGGGACACCACACATTAGAAGTGTTATTAGTATATTATATTTTTATTTGATATATTATACTCTATTTAAATTACAATCTTATAAATATCAAGTTATAAGTTAACAAATTGGTTTTAAAAAAAATCTAATTAATGTTAAAAACAACTAACTAAATTTAGTTGTAACTTGTTTTCTAACTATCTCTAAAGGAGATTAACTTATAATAATATCAAAGTTACATCACAAGGGGAGAAACATATAGGTATTGACTATATCTTAAGTTATTTTAAATCTTCCATCTTTCTAATTAATGTGCAAGACATTAGAGGTAAAATAACTAAGAGGGGGGGGTGAATTAGTGATCCAATATAATCCAATTCAATTCCCAACTCTTAAACATTCAACATAAATCAATCTTGATCAATCACCATAAACATGAAAGCACATACATCCAAAGCATACAAAATAACATACATCACATGAACACATCATATATGTGGAAAACCCTCTTTGGGGGATAAAACCCATTAAACCTTGAAAAATGGATTACAGTCCCATAAAAATAAGATCCAACATTTATACCAGCCTTCACTAATCAAGTAACACCCATCCCTTAGTTTAGTGAGACACCAATCCCATGAATAACTACCCCTATCTAATTGAACACCCACTAAACTAGACCTTTAACAAGATTTTACCTTATAATGAGGAAATAAACCCCTAAGAAAGCAATCACTCACTTATCTACCTAAACAAATCACCTTGAAAACTTTTTCTTACTCTTAAACTGATGATGATCACATTTGTTTTCACTCTTCACCTCCACTCATTCACCCAAATAGTCTAAAGGGATAACTCTTTCAATTTTCCTCTTCTAAACTCATTAGATCTTATGACCCATGTATGCACCTACAATAACTTGATCAAATAAACATGACTAATTCACTATGATCTATGATGGTTCTCACTAAATTATACCTTTTCTTTCAAAGGTTCTCTACTTCACTTGAATCCTTGCTCTCATCCCTATCACAATTAGTCCAATTATGGCTTGTATATATACCACTCTCTTTATCTAACTCATATTGGTCAGACAAGATGCTTTAAATATTTTACAATAATTAGGCCTTCATAAACACATGTTACATGTGAGATTACTTAGACCACCTTCACCCTTTACCAATGATTTAAAAAAAAAAATATCTCCAATATCCAATTTCTTACTCCCTCATGGGTCCATGCCACCTAGAACACCAACTCAATTCAAATCTCTCAGAATGACCACTCAAACTAATTACACATAGTCAAAATATAGTCATACTTATTTTGAATCTCCACAACTAATCAAGGGAAAAATATGACAACCAAATCCTTATCATAATCCATTAACACTTATATAAAATCTTCATACTCGTTTTCTTCTTCAACTATGTTCATAACACCTTTAAATTGCTTCTACAAGATGGTCACTCAAATTACCAGTGTATTCAACAAATATAATCAACTTCTAAGTAATTGTTCACACTAAATATAGATTACTCAAACCTAAAAAATACACACATATGGTCCTCATTGAGTCTACATCACTCTCCAATAGTTATTTCATTTTTAAACATCAAGATATTATCAAGGACACTTCGAATATCCTTCTTAGGTCACTCATAGAAAATAGACAAACACATAGTCAACTTTAAAGCTTAATATGTAGCTATATGAATATTCAAGTATTCTAATCAATATTTATAGATTAAAATTGAATTCTTATACAAATTTTATTTTTAATACATAAATAAATTCATACTAAATCAAAATATATAACTCAAACACTAACCATTCATTTTACCTCACAAATTTGAATATTTAAATTCCAACATTCACTATTTAGAAATTAAAATCAAGCACCTAAACCTCATCTCATGATTATTATAAACTATGTAAAAATGCATTGCATTAATCTCTATGGATTATATTATTCTTTGTTTAGAAACACTCACCATTGATCTAATCTCTGAGCTCCCATGATTGTGCTACTTGGTAGTCCCACATGCCTTCTACACATTTGACTCATTGACATTAACATGCATTAATAATCTTTTTATTGCATGATTATACGCTCATCATTGATCTTATATCTAAGATTTTTAAATGTGATACATGTCACTATCACATTCATTCTTTGACATATTGACTTTTTCATGCATCGTTAGATTAAGATCTATGATTTAACGTGCACCATTAGATCTACTGAATAGATGACCTCAGACATCAACGTAGTTTAACTTGATAGTCTCTGGCCCATCATAGTTTTCAAGTAAAAATTTGAATATTTATATCTTGAGATAGAAAATTCTTTAGGACTCTAAATATTCAAGATACATTTTTGGCACTATAGAGAACATCACCATGAAAACATTTTCCCACTATTGACTCTCTAAGTACTTGCAATAAATGCATAAACTTATTGGATCATATATATCTGCATGATAGTTTGTGATGGTCTAGATTCTCTTAATCTAGAACATTCATGTTCCTCATTCAAAATGATCAAAACACATATCAAGGCCTCATCAAGACATCTATGGATGCCTCACAACTTCTTTGTCTTTATAGACTTGTAAATGTGTCATATCTCTCCAAACCATTAATCTAATCACTTTTTAATTAATGAATTAGTATAACATGATTTATTTGACATAAATGACAACCAAACATCAATGACCATGATAAAAAAATCTTCTCTTTTGTCATTAATGCCAAAACACCCTCATAATGACTTCATTTGAATAATGAATTCATATACCTTCTTCATTTTGATCTTTCCCTCCCTTTGAAATTAATGAAAAAGGGTCTCTTCATCAACATGCCAATAAAAAATCCTCAGCATTATGTATTAATTCAAATACAATTAAGATGCTTTACAAATTTACAAATTTTGAAGCATATGAATCAACTGCTTCCCTTTTGACATGCACTAGTCTGAATTTAGACTTCTCTAATCCTTAGACCTAATAAACTACTCATAGAGCTTAGAAATATCCCACTAACATTATGCTACATATCATGTCATTTGTTTTAATACCATACTTATAAAAACATCTCACACATGCTCTATGACTACACTCTTCTAAGATGATACATAGCTTTTGAGCTCAAGCATATTTTGAGCACCTTGAGACTATCTCCACACTTGCCTTTATACCTTATTACTTTAGGATACCTCCATGATTACTAGAATAAGAAAAAGATAATCTTCAAATATAAAAAAGTCACAAAACCAACTAATAAACTCATTCAGGTTCAACCATACCTTTTTCATTTGGAGAAAATGACCAAAGACCACTCTTTTCTTTACTAGCCTTGCCTAGAGGCCTAAAAACCCTACCTAAACCTTGAAACACTCATATATTTCTATGTATATATATTCAATACTTTAAATTTCATATCTGAAGTATACTCATGTGCCCCCTTATTGACACCAAAAAGCATCTTCCAAATATACTTCTATACCATACCTCCTTCATAAACATACTAGTTAATTAACCCTCTATTTGCACAAATACTCATCTATGGAAGACATCACACACTTTTAGATTATTATTAAAAAACATTTGAGCACCCATTTTTCCATTTCAATTGACTAATTAGCCTCAAACCTCAACTCATTAGTCAAACCACTTTTCAATAAAGACCAAAACACTAGGTTTATAAAACAAAAATGGTCAACATACTATCTTCCAATCAATACCATCACATGAAACTTCTTACACACCTGCAGGTCACCAATGCACACATATATAACAAATTTTAATAATAGACACTTAATCTATACTTCCTTTACCATGGTTTTTTACCATCATATCCTTAAGCACAAACTGAGAAACCTAAGAGAAAACACAATTCTCTAATTACACACAAAAGATCTTCAAGGATTTAAAACACCTAGAACACATATAAATAAAGTAATCACACCTTTATATTCCAATAAGACAACTTGAAAAATTTAAACTCTTCAAATTAAACCTAAAAATATCTATGCTTTGCCTACAAACCTTCAGAATCAAAGTCCCTGAATATACCTTGAACACACATACTTGTAGTCTAGATCTTGAAATGAAAAACTCATAAAGTAATCACGTTCAGATCATAGAACTTCTTCATGTATTTTTAAAATATTCCAATACATACTCTCATGATATTATGAGGCCACCATAAGGTCATTGAATCTCTCAATAGAAATAAACACTTTATTGAAACATCATTCCTCTTGAATTCATAACTGTAGAAAACTTCTTCATATCTCAGCCATGACTAGAACATCTCACATATGTTCCCTATTAGCCACACACATATTCAAATTATATCCTTATATTTTCAATCAAATATTAATTGGTATCTACCGTGCTTCCTCTTACTTGTCAAGTGTCTCCTTGAAGCCTAGATAGAGACACCCAGACCCATAATGTCTTATAACACTGTGAAATTAGGAGTTTCCCACAACACCTCCTATTCATTTTCCTCCTTGGTCATCTAATAATGATATTTATTCTTCTTCTTCTTAGGCTTAATAAAATCAACATGCTCATCCACTACAATATTCTCCTTTTTTCTAAGATTGGATTATCAACATATGGAGATAACATAGATTCATGACATACCTTTTCATCTAAAGAAAACACCTCATTAATGGGAAATGACAACTAATTTTCCTTGCATAAAACTTGATCAATAATATCAAGATGTTATATTGGATCCATACATACCTCAGAACTAGCTTCAATTAGTACTTTGGTCTTTTCTTTGAGCTTGACTTGAACTAACTTTTGATTCTCCTTTTCTATCTAGATAGATGACACATTCTCTTGGCATTCTTGGACCTTCTTCATATCTAATTCATCTTTTGATTTAGTAGGCATTCCATCTTGATCTTTCATCTCAATTGAATTAGTTTTCATGGTTTCCACTTTCTTAGGTTTCCATACCAAGGATTGACCTTTCTTGAGCACATTAGGATGTCCATTCACCTTCTTTTTATGACTTGAGAGCTTGCTTATACAATATCTTGAAATATGACCAACTTGATGACAACAAAAACAAATAACATCATTCATTATTTCTACTTGATTATGAATCTCAGTAAACATACCATCTTGTCTCTTAGGTTCATTATGATCAAAATTAAGTATCTTTGGTCTCCATACCTGGTTTAATATTTTCCCATGAATTATGGGAAAAAATCTAGCAATATGTCCCATGTCATGATAGTTATAGAAGACATAATTTTCCATACCTCTAGCTGACCAACTACTTTTTCTTCTATACTTTCTTGCCTTATGACCAAACCTATGACAAGCATAACAATGATCATTAAAATATCTTTCATACCTTGAAGTAGTTGGATATCTAACTGGTTTCTTCATTTTACCTTGGATTTGATTTGACTTGTTGTCTTTCATGTTACCATCATCTTTGCCTTGTTATCATCTCTTTTGTTCTTATTCAATCTTGTCCTATATTGACAATATATTTCTCATGCTTATCCTTAAATGAATCTAACTTGGTCTATAAATGAATTCTCTCATCCTTGAACTTATAGTCTCTAATTAAATTTTGAGAACTTGGATAATCTCCTTATCCCTCTTAACTTCCGTAACCATGTTATCCTTCAATTTTCATGCTTGTTCTTCAATAATATTTATAAAATCAATCTTGGAATTCAAATTATCATCCTCACCTTGATTTGAATCCAACTTGGCATTTGTCTATTCTAATTGAGTCTTGAGATGTCTACAAAATTCCTCTTTTGAACTCAGATTTGTGTTTGTAACCCTTAATTGATCCTTAAAAAAGTTTATATTCTATTTATCATCTTTTTATCTTGATCTTGCCCTAAGGGATTCTATCTCTTTATTGAGATTGATGCACTCATCCTAATAAACTTAAAGTTTGAGGTTATGATCTTTTTCTGAGCTTCTTCTTGATTATACTATCTCATATTACCATTATACTTCTCAATAGGTGCCTTGAGTTTATTGCATTTTTCTTCACTTAATTTTAGACATGCATAAGTAACATCTACTTGAGCCTTTAACTCTTGATTATCTATCTTCAACTGCTTAGCCATATTGTACCTTGGATCACCTTCAAGTGGTTAAACTTACATAGAAGGTCTTACTCTAATACTAATTGTTAGAGGTACAATCAACGAGAGGGGAGATGAATTAATGATAAAATATAAACCAATTTAATTCTCAACTCTTAAACATTTATCAAACATCAATCTAGACAAAGAAACATAAACATGAAAGCACGTACATCCAAAGCATACAAAAGAGCATACATCACATGAATACATCATATATGTGGGAAACCCTCTTAGGGGATAAAACCCACTGGACCTTGAAATATGGAATATAGTCCTATAAAAATAAGATCCAACATTTATAAAAACACCCATTGATCAGGGAACAACCATCCCTTAGTTTAGTGAGACATCAATCCTATAAGGAGTTTCTGCCTCTATCTAGTTGAACACCCACTACAACTAGACCTTTAGAAAGATTTTACCTTAAAAGGAGGAACCAATCCCATAGAAAACCAAAAACCCACTTAGATACCAAAATATATCACCTTTATCACTTTTTACTACTCTTTAATTGATGATGATCACCTTTATTTTCACTCTTTACCTTCACTCCTTCACCCAAATAATCTCAAGGGCTCACTCACTCAATCTACCTCTTCTAGGCTAATCAATTATGTATCTACATATAATAAATTTATCAAATCAACATGATTTATTCACTATTATCTATGATGGTCCTCACTAACCTATACCTTCTCTTTCAAAGGTTCTCTACTTTGCTTGAATCCTTGCTCTCACCCCTAGCATAGTTATGCCTTGTATATATACCACTCTCTTTATTTAAACCATCATGGTTGGAAAATATGATTTACATATTTGAATAACATTTAACATAGTTCCATACACACATTATTTATGAGAGCCATTCTCTTCATAGGTCGGTCATTACCTCATTAGTCCCAAACCACCATTAGGTTTTGGTGAGAACTAAAACAATTAGGCCTTCATATTCAAATGTCACATGTGAGATTACTTAGACCACCTTCACCTTTTACCAATGCTTAAAACACAAAATATATATCTCCAATATCCCCTTGATTAATCCCTCATGGGTCCATGCCACTTAGAATACCAACTCAATTCAACTCTCTTAGAATGACCACTCAGCCTGATCATAAATAGTCAAAATATAGTTATACTTATTTGAAAATCCATAATTGTTCAATAGAAAAATATGAAAAACAAAGCCTTGTCATAATCCATTTAGACTTATAAAACATATATATATATACTTATTTACTTCTCTAATTCTTCTCAAAACACCTTCAACTTACCTCTGCAAGATGGTCACTCAAAAAACCATTCCATTCAACAAACACGATCAACTTCTAAGCAGTTATTAACATTAAAGATGGATTATTCAAACCTCAAAAATCCACACATATGGTCCTCATGGACTATAAATAACCATACAATATTTATTTCATCTTAAAACATCAATACACTATCAAGAACACTTCAAATATCCTTCTCAGGTCACTTGTAAAACATAAAAAAACACAGTCAATTTTAAAGCTAAATATATACAACTGTACAAACATCTAAATCTTATAATCAACATTTATGGATGTGCCTTGAAGTCCTATAATTATTTTTTTAACACATCAAGAAATTTATCTTAGACTAAAATATATATCTCAAATATTAAGAATTGGTTCTCCCTTACAAATTTGAATATTTGAATTCTAACGGTCACTGTTCAAACATTAAACATGGAGCACCTAATCCTCATCTCATGATTCCTAGAAAATGTGGAAAGACATTTTCCACCAATATCTATATATTAGCTTTGTCTTTGTCTATAAATTCTCACCATTGATCTAAGCTCTAAGCTCACATGATTATGCTACTTGGTAGCCCCACATGCCTTCTGCACATTTGAATCATTGATTTTAACATGCACCATTGATCTTTTGACTGCACGATCATACACTCACCATTGATATTCTATCCAAGGTCCATGAATGTGACACATGTCACTAACACATTCATTATTTAACATATTGAATTTTAAGTGCACCATTCTATCAAGATCTATGATTTAATACACACCATTAGATATACTAACTAGATGACCTCATACTTCAACATAGTTTAACTTGATGGTCTTTAACCCATCACAGTCTGTAAGTGAAATTTTAAATATTTATATCTTGATCTAGAAAACACTTCAAGACTCCAAATATTTAGGGTACATTATTGGAATTATAGACAACATCACCATGAAAACATTTGCCCACTATTAACTTTCTAAGTACCTACAATAAATGCACAAACTTATTGGATCATACATGTTTGGATGATGATATGTGATGATCTATCTTATATTAAGCTATAATATGCATGTTCCTCATTCCAAAAGATCAAAATATATATCAAGACTTCATCAAGACATCTATGGATGCCTCATGACTTCTTCTGTGTCTTTATAGACCTATAAATATGCCATATCTCTCCAAACCATTAATCTGATCAATTTGTCATTAATGCATTAGTAAAACATGCTCATTTTTTACCAAAATGACAACCAAACATCAATGACCATGCTCAACACAAAAATTTATGAGATTAAATAACTATTTACAAATAGAGAAAATAATACATTCTCTGATGGTGAAATAATATGCTTATTTAGAATAGGTATATCCAGGTTTCCTATTTATTTCATAAACTAATTATCTGAAGTTTATCAGGCTTTAATATATTTTCATGATTATATATATGTATTCATATGAATAAAACTCCTTATACTTGACCCAAACAGTGATGGATATAATGTATTTTATGAATTCTTTTTAATCATAAATTATAACAATTTATCTTTTGAAGGTTGTTTATAATCAAAACCATCTTGTTTATCAATAAAATTATCTATCATTTAATCTAATTTGATTCTTGTTCCAAGTCTTAAATACTTGTTTATATTTCTATTTTTGTTAAATTTTTTAGTTTGTTTATTATTTTTTATTCTATTATTCTTAGGTTTAGTTTCTTTGTTGTTTCTTAGTTTGCTAACATGTTTTCTTGTTATCGTGGATGTAAATTTTTAACTTTATTAATTTATAATCTACTAATAATAGTCATAGCTATTAATTAGGTTTAACATTTAGATTGAATTTAAGTATTTTTCTTTTTTTGTTTAGGAGTTTGTTTTCTTTTCTGAATTATTGTAGATTACATCCGTCCTTGCAGTGTGAATTTACATATGAGATGTAAATTTTAAACAATTTGAGTATTATACCCTTCAAGGAATTGCCTAGTCCATAGGATTTTCTTTATTGGATAGGTCAGATAATAGTTATAAATAATATTTAAGATTAATTAAGAGTAGTTTGTATTAGTGACTAACATATTTGATTAGAGCATTATTTATAACTATTTTTCCTCTTGATGTGATTTATAATAAATTTATCTTTGATTTATTTATCTATATTTGATTTTGATTTATTATTGAACATATTAATCTCCAAAATTTTAAAAAACCGCTTCTACACATCTTTGGAATAAATTCTCATTCTTTATACCCTTATGATTAAACATGTACAATTTCATCTTAACCTTCATAATATGTGAAAGGGTTGATTTTTTGGCATGAAAATTTTCACCATAAACACACCCCACTATAGGAGACAATGATGGATGACATGTGGTGGATCAAATAAATAATCAATAATCACAACCCCAAAGCCCCTTCTGTTAACCCTAAACCTTTCACCTATACTAGTGTTGTCACTCCACCACCACTAACTCAACCCCAAGTTCATAATCCAAACCCTAGTATGTATATGAAAATTCATCCTTAGGACATAATTTTTTTAAACCTTAATAATATCTAACTCTTGTATTCTCATTTTTTTAAACATAAGACACACAATCAAAGAAGGTTCTTATCCTAGATTCCACAACATGAGATATCCCTCCTCCATGGCATCAGGTGAATTTATAAGAATGTATTCCTTCTCTTGGTAATGATTAGTAGGATATTTTACATAATGAATTGTGAATGGTGTGATTGTATATGTTTTATTTAAACTCCAACAAAAAAATTCTTGAGTGACTACTTTGTGGGGTTAGAGGGCTAATTAGGAGAAACCATGAATCTTACTATTTTCCAGTTAATTTTTTTATCATGGAATGTTCATGGTTTAACTAACCCAAACTTTAAGCACTTAGTTTAGGATAATTGTCATTAATTTTTAAATTTGTGTATCCTCTCCTTATAAGAGGTAAATATTAATAGTTTTAATCTCTATATGGAAACTAAAATCATTTGGTTAAGTTTTACTTGTCATAGATTGATACATGATGTAGGACATCATAATTTCATTACATTTATTGTCTCATTACATCATTCATGACATAGTGGGGTGTGGACCCATCTAATTATTCATTCTATATGGTTTTCAATTTTGATGGGTAAATCCTTGGTCCTATCAATCTTTATGCATATAATGATGTTGTTGAGTTGAGATCTCTTTGGAGGTGGATATTAGAGAATATTCCTATGTCCCAATAGATATTTTGTGTATATTTCAACATGATCAAATAAACTAAAGACAAATAAAGAATTTTACCCATGAAATGGAGTGTCTAAAAGAGGGAATCTTGGTTCTACATGCATAATAAATTGGGGATTTATATGCAAAACTATTTATGTAGGTCATCCTATACCACACCTAGATCACCTAGTTGAATTTTTTCCAAGGTAATGAAAGATTTATTAAAATATTAGATACGGATATTATTTGTAATCAAAACATCTTTCCCTTTGTCCAAATTTATGATAGACTAGTTAGTGTGATTCTAAATATTCTCGTATTTGATCACCAACCTATCAAATACTTTATAGAATGGTTTGATCCTATAGTTAAAATTTAAAATGATGGGTTATACCTCAACATATCCCATTTTTATCATGCCCTACTATTTTCTCATATAAATCAAGTATGAAATTTATATCCACATCCATCTAGGGATACTAGGTGGATTTACTGGTGGGAAACAACCATTACTAATACTTATACTTTCATTCATTTCTTTGGTAAATAGTTATCTCCCATTAAGAAGAGGGATAAATCAACCTATATGAGAGAATTAAATAACCTTTCTAAGTAATTAGAACAAGATCCCTTGGATGTTTATAAAATAAATAGAGTGGTATAGATAAAATATTAGATCAAGCTAGTAGGTCTTCATTAAGCCTAGGTTATTAAATTATAGATCTCTTCCATTGGCCCAAAATTGGGAACTAAGTCTCTAGTGATTTCTTAAATAAATTAAGAGCCCATAATTATAATTTACAAATAAAGGATATTAAATAATTTGGTGGATTTATTATTGTCTCAAACATCCTTCAATCATTTGTTAAGCATTATAAACAAGTCTTTCAACCTCAAACCTCCTTTGATACTTAGGAACTAACAATGAAGAAGTGCCCTGATGTTAGCCCTTATAGGATTTCACATATTTAAAATGTCTCATGTGATAAACATCTCTCTATTGAGTAAATTTATCAAGCTTCCATATGAATGGATTAAGATAAAGCCCCAGGTATTGATGGCTTCCCTTGTGATTTTTATCAAGCCCTTTGGGACTGTATGTGACCTAATATTAATAAAGTGTATATGGAATTCCTAACCAAGTTTTATCTAGGAAAGATTATAAATAAAGGAAATATAAATTTAATTTCCAAGGCTAGGGACCTTTAGTTTATCTCTAATTATAAACCTCTAACTCATTTAAATGTTTATTATAAGATAATTTCTAAAGCACTAGCCCTCAGAATTAGATACCTCATCCCTTAGCTATCAAACTTGAGAAAATTAGTTTCATCCAAGGAAGATATATTATATAGAATATTATTTCTATGTGGAAATGAATGGAATGGGCTCATGTCTATAAGAAAAAAGTATTTTTCTATAAAAATAAAATTTGACAAATATTTTGATAGAATTGAATGGAATTTTAAATTAGACACACTACAAACTCTAGGATTTAGTCTTAGGTAAATTCACTATATTAAAAACCTTTTCCAAGGGGCCTTGGATTTTATTACTATCAATGTCCAACAATCTAAGAGTTTTTGTCATTTTCACTCTATTATAAAGGGTTTCCCTCTTAACCCCTCATTACATGTTCTTATTTCTAATGTTTTTGGATATTTATTAAGATATTATGCTTTCAAAGGTATTATCAAAATAATTCAAATTTACATGGTATCCCACACTAAACTCATAAATGGGAACTTATTTAATGATTCCTTTCTCACTCTTCAATAGGAAGAAGAAGTTATTCATAATTTTATTGAATGTTTACAAAAAAATTGCTTGGCTTCTGGCTCTAACATCTAGTGGGATAAGACTCAATTCGATGGTTAATTCAATGGTACTCTACCTAGCTAGCTCCAGAATGATTAGTGAAAGTGGATTTACCAATTAGATATGTTTAAATCTATGTGTATCCCATTTTCCTTTCAAGTATGTTAGGCTGATTTCTAAAACTATGTAGTTCTTACAGTGGAAAATACATTATCTTATTGGATCACCAAACCTTTCTTTTTAGATATAAAGTTTCATATTTGATCTAAATTTATTAATACCACTCATGTTTATTACTCTTCCTATTGGGATCCTTCCTAATCATCTTACAAAAATATTAACAAGTTACCAAGAAATTATTTTTGGGATAACTTTGATGGCAATAAAGGTTTTCACACAATTACATGGGACCTTTGTTTCTAGACCAAATAAGTTAGAGGTCTAAGACTCATACAAATTTATAAAGAGTGGATCAACCTCTATGATAAATGGATTATTAAGGGCTTATTTATTGAAACATAAACATTGAATTTAATCTAGAATCTCCTATGGTAGACACATTTTACATAAATTTGGGTTCTAAAATTTTCTCATTACCCCAACTACTATAAAATTTAAAGTTAATTTTGTGTTCAAAATCATATGGAAGGCTTCGTAAAATATTAAGTGGTTACTCTAGAAATGGGATGGTATTCTCATCTCTCTATTAGCTCTCAATCCTTTATGTGGCTCTAGTGAGTACCAGTAATGACAAACCCTTGGCATAATTATTTAGAGTCAAATCCTTTCTACTATTTCTCAAAGGTATTTGAGTCCTATATATTTGACAAATATTCTATATCTTGGATAAATTGTCCTTACTCAATAATCAAATTCAAGATATCCACTTTTAGACACTAAAATTTAATAATTATGTGTTTGACAATGTTTAATCTTGACATCCTTACCCTTCGTAGTATAATTGACCTTTCATTAATTTGGAATATATATGGGAGAATTCACTACTCTACAATTATATTGAAACCACATAGAACATTAGTCACACATCCCTATTTTTATTATAGACTCCTATTATAATAATTCTAATACTCTTTATCCTTTTGGGATATGATCATGTTGGGTTAGATAGGTTCACATTGTAGCTTTGCCCATTAGTGTGGCCTTCTTCCCCCCCCCCCCCCCCCCCACTCTCTAACAGTAAATTTTTAAATTTTAGAAATTAAATTTTACCACTCACTTGAATTTATCAAGGTAATTCATCATAAATACTTAAAACATTCCCTTATATAATCATATAAAGGCCTCTCAAAATACATCTATAAATCATGTGGAAATTCTATTACACATTGAATAAAAATTAATCTTCCAATTCTAATTCTTAAGAGTTATAATAGTCATAGGAAAAATATTAATTTATTTTATTATATTTCAAGGGCACTAGTTATTAAGAATTAAAATCAATCTATCTAATTACATTCATACATCGAAGGCAAAATTTAAAAACTCACTCTAGAAAGAATAACTACATTGGCTTGAGCCCATTTTGGGCTATATAGACAATACTTATATTACACATGGTTTTTTGAGGATATATAAGTTATTCCCCATGATTGATTCATCATTTCTCATTTAATCTCTATTGTATTGATTATTAAAGAGCTAGGGTTTGTATTTTTTAGCTCACACATACATGTAAATTAGATCTATCAATCACATAATCAACCCTCATAGATAAATGTACACACCCAAATCATAAAAAAAATCACATAATCAATCAAGACACAACCATATTCAACAAAAATGGACATAATATAGCCATGTCATCTTAGCACATCCTTGTCCTTGTAAATTTTGAATTCTCATTTTTTGATGTGACAAAGTACATAGCTCTTTCCAAGTAGTTTTTAGTTATAGACAACCTACATTGTCAACATAAAATAAAGCTAAGGGATGTTTTCATATCTTATGTCAATTTACTACTTTTAACTCATTTCTAGTTCTTTAAATTCTAGATTTTACTTTCAAACCTCTATATTTATTGTATTATAATTTTAATAGTCTAGATCTATTTGTTTACAAAATAGATTAAATGTTTCTAGGATATTGTTATATTTCAAAATTTTCTTGGACCATTATTTATTTTTTCTTAGGATTTCATTTAGAATAAATTACTAACACTAAAATAAAACAACCTCTAATCTTGGATATAAATTTGAAGCCACGAGTTAATCCTCTTTGACCTTGGAGTAATCTAACATTGAAGAGATTGTATTTCCACTTTAGGTAAACATATGACAAATAAGATCTTTATTTCAACCTAAAGTTATTTTTTTTTGATATCTATACACAAAAAACCTTTCACTTTTATTATATCTTTATTTTCTATTTTATTATGCTTGTTTTTTAGAAACTATGTTTTGTTATTTTTAACTAATTATTGACTATAGTCATGGGAGACACAATGATATGTTTTATAAACATCATGATATGAGGGATTTACCCTAATAATCATGGACATTATACAACATTAAACATTTAATTTAGTTTTCATGTACCTCATGGTATATTAAAAATATCTAGGATCCCTTATACCAAATGAAACCTATGTTATTTGTTTAATTTGTGGTATAATTAAGAGGAACATATCACCCACGGAAGGTACTCTCACATTACACATAGAAACATGATAAGTGGGATATGGTAATGATTTTTCTTCTATAGTATGTTATTTAAAACATTGGGATGACATTAATTAATGAAAAAGTATATTTTGGAGCCCACACAATCATTTAAACCCTTGTCGAGATCACCCTTATACCTTGATTTTTGCCTAAATTGTATTAATCATAATTAAATTTGATTGATTTATATTGTATTTTATTCTACTAGGATCAAAGAATTAAGGTGTTTCTCATAAGTTTCATAAGATTATGAAATTCATTATTGCATCTTATTTTCCATTCAATGTGTTATATATTATATTAGATCTTGGGTAAAATATCAATCAAACGAAGAAGATAATGTGTAATATATAAATTAAAACACTTTTAAATTCTTATTATTAAAATGTTACATCCTATAATAACTCTCCCAATAAGATGATATCATCATAAGAGAGTTTTATAATCATTTGGGGGCAAAACTACATATAAATTTCACATAATACCAAAAGAAGAGGCCTTGGATATAAATAAGAGTCTACCTCATTTGAATAAATCCAATATCTATAATATCCTAATATCATACCTTTGATAATACATACTTTTATAATATCCAATTTGAGTTACTTAATATCACAAGTAAACACCAAAGATTGTATGCCCTATCTTTTGTGTTCCCACCTACTCTCCCTCAACTTAATTATTTTTGTCAATACATTGCCATTAATCATCCACAACACATATTATATTAACATTTTCATGTTGTTTAAACTAGAATAGGAAAACCCATTTGCCTTCCCAACATAATCCTAATAATCACATGTTCCTCCCCCACCTCATGCAAGAATTTTTTTTGAACCTAAGGGATACGATATCATTGACCAAGTATGTAATACTATAGCTAAAATGTCTATTATAGATTTATTAAATAAATCAATAGATTAAAATTATGTGTTATATACCATGTTTCAAGATACAACTCTTCCTATCGCTACACAACTAGGTTTATTTACTTCTATCATGAAAACCATCAAGGATATTGATAATATTATTAGTTTCAATGAATAAGCTATTCCTTCTACTTTTCATAGATGCAATTTGAGTAGGTGAACTGGATGCAAGTTATTTGGATAAGGGCACTTGAATATATGACACACTAATTTGAATATGATGGGATAATGAATCATAAAATAAAATATATGTAGACTTTTCAAAATCATAAGTAGTTGTTTATAAATAAATCTGATCAAGCCTAAAAACATGTGTTTTTTTCATTACAACTAGAATAGATGAACTAGATGTCAATTAGAATGATTGGCATAAGTAAGTTCTTTTAGCACACCACCTCTCTTGGTTTTAAATTACATGACAAAATGGCACTGATTATGTTTCTAGAGGAAAAATCTGAGAGAAAAACTCCCAAGTTTGAATGTGATTACACTTATACAGAGTTTTATACAACTACAACAAGTTTTACCATGAATTTGGATTCAAATGTGGTGGGATATACATATCAAATGGAGATTTGTTTTTGACAGATAAGTTATTGATCTTTAGTGTCAAGCATGATAGGATAAATGATGAAGTCATGTAAATGGCTATGATTATATTGATCATGAAGATGTAGTAGAGGGTATTAGAAGTAGATATTATAGGTTATTTTAAGATTAAATATTAGAGATGATAATAATAAAATTATATGTTGAGTATAAATGTTAGACTCTATTACCCAATAAACCATGGTCAATGGGTCCCTCTCATTGTCTTGAATGTCACAAAGTGGAAAATTTATGTATACCTTCATTAAAAAATAAGATGAATTTATATGTTTAACTCATATAAATTCTTTTCAATTAATTAGTTTTATCTAAATCCATAAATAGAGTATCCCTTCCTGCTCTTTGCATAGTTTTAAAGAGCATGTATATTAGAGGCTTTATAAACTAATGTGTCATTTTTTATTAGCCCCTTGGTGTTTACTCAATTTGAATTTGTCTCATAAGGCATTAAAAATTATTCCTTCTTACTTTATGACAAATATCCTAATCAAATGTTGGTTTTTAATCTTGGTTTTATGCAATTAGAAATCTTCAAATTTTATAGAATTAGACTATTGATTGATGTTGATATCACTGCTAGATTTCACTGAGAATTTTCTAAGTGATTTTTGGACTCTCACCCTTGAGGTTTCTCATATCTAGTTTAGGTTTATTTCTTTTGTTTTCTAAGAATGTGTGAGAGTCTTTTATTGTGCTGTCTATCAATATATTGGATAGATAAGGGAAATTTCACATTGATATCTACTATTCCTTGGTTGTTTTATGAGATCCTAGTGAAATACCAATATTTGTGTGACCCTTATGGTTGTTGGATATTTGGAATGATGTTTTAGTTCATGATTTTATCATTTTGAGTGGTTATCAATTTTTGATTGACAATATGAGTAGGGCAGAATCCTCCTAATCATTATCTCATCTGAATAAATTTGTGAGGCCAAATATGTGTAGATTTGGGTATTTTGAGTTCTATGTAGCCTATAGTGTATTTTATTCACCCTAGTTTTTGTTGTGGCTTTGAACAAAATTTGTGGCCATAAGGCCAAGTATGTAATTCCCCCTTAGAGGCAATAGAATAGATTATCAAGGTTTTGGGGATTTTTCTTATTTATGAGTGATTGATGTTTCAATCTAGTCTCTTCACTTTGGTTTTATTCTATGAAGATCATGGTATACTAAGACAATATCTTTTAGTGAGCTAGATTTATGTTTTTTTTGCATTTCTTATCTTTCTTAGATGCCCCACTTAAGGGTTTGGGATTTTTAGGATAGATCAAGGTTTATCTTTGGTCTATGTTTCAACTAAACATGATAGATCCTTTGTTGAGGTAGAATGATTTTTAGTCGATGGTCTAAAGGTTGTGATTTATTTTTCTAGGAAAGTTTTATACGTTTAGGCACCTTGTTGAATATATCTTTGTTTTTATCTCTTGGTTTCATGATTTTTTGCTAATACTTAGATGAATGTATCCCCTATTATATTTTGGTCTACTATAAGGTTGACATGTTTTTAGTTTTTTTATTGATGTGATTCTAAGATTATATTTATGGATTTGTAATAGGATTGGGGATCCTATCAAAATCCTTAATTCACCCTTATAAAAAATTGATTAAATTAATTGAATATTATAATATGAAAACCAAAAGGTCACTTAAAGTGTCATGCCCAATTTTTTCCCATGACTAAAACACATACACACCAATTTTTTTTGTAAAAAATGTCACAAATATTTTTTTCACCAAAAAATATGACCCAAAATAAATAATGAAACTACATAATGTCCCCTTATAGGCTGAAAAATGTAAACTACACTACGATAAATCAATGTGGCCGCTCAGAAGAGCAACTATCTATGGTAGAGGTTATCTATGGTAGAGCTCATACCACTTATAAATATAAGATAAATAAAAATAAATACTATTCAGGTTGATTTAAATTACCCTCCTAGATCACACAATAACAAAAACATAAAATAACACATTGTTTTTCTTCATAACTCAGCTAGGAGAGAACATAGTACCAAAGTTAGGTATAAAGATTGTAGGTAGAAACTACCTCATTATGACCAAAATAAAAAATGAAAAACTCATGATGCCTATACATAGTGTTGTCAATAGACATCATGATTCTATAGGTTCAATATCCCTTGCCAACTAGGAAAATTAAAACCCAAAAGGATAAACTAACCTTAGGAAAATACCATTTAGTTTCACACTTGATAATATTAACATCAATTAACATCCAGGAGAGAGTATAACTCTAATTAAGGGTGAAAATATATCATACTATGCCCAACCCATCACTATTATTAGAATAATGCACACCATGAATGGAACCAAAAAGATCTGATTAGAGTTCACTCAACATATGCTTCCTTAGCACTTAAGATAATATAATTTAATTTTAGTTTTCAAATTTAATAAGTTCAAAATTTAAATATTTTTAAAATGTCGATTCCAAATTGACTTTGAAACCCATAAAGGTATATAGAGGGTCAAACCCCCGTAATCATCTCCTACAAATGGAATATAAAAAATACGTCCAAACAAGATAATTGTTTTTCTTATGGATGATTTAAAATCTCATGAGATAAAGGAAAATGTTACAATTCTTACTTTTGGTAATTTCCAAATTATACATTTAATTAAGACCAATTCCAAATAGAATTATTATAATTTTCAACAACAAATTCAAAAGTTCCACTTAAATTGAAACTTTTATAAGAAAAAGCAATAGCTCAACCATCAAACATCTAATCTATAAGGGGATAAACAATATCATCCCAACACACAAATTGGATTTGAGGTCTCTAATCTCATGTGTGTCCTATTTTTCACATTCTCACATAAGATATTTAGATTGAATATGGATATCCTACCTACCAATATTTGTAAGTTTATCGACTTCTTGAGTCTAAAGTTTGAAACACTCACACTAAGAAACTATGAATTAGATTACACATGAAAAAACTATGTGATTTTTACATAGACATAATTTGATTAAACTTAGTCATTTTACAAAAAATAATACACTTAGTATTTTTATATCTCCATAGTTCATTTGATGAGGAGATTATAGAAAACTAAAATTTACTCATTTGGCATAATCCTTTTAGAATTAATAAACAACATAATATTATTTACTTTATTTTTTATACAATGTCGTAAAATAGAAAAACATTCAATATACAATAAATCAAGTATAATTTCCCAATCATGTAAATAGATAATTTTAAATTCAAGGCTATGCAATAATTTTATAATAAGATGATAACTTAAAAATTCATATACAAGGATAACATAGTTCACATAATGAAACTATTCATTTATCAACCTATATCAAAAACCTACTCCATCCACACTATAAAACACATAAAAATAAGGCATTGGCGCATTAATATGACAAGTCAATCCTTTTTAAAACTTCCATTGTCATAATAAAAAAATACATGGATTAAAATAATAAAAATAAACAATACCTATCTTAATTAGAATTTACAAATTAACCAAACTATAAACAAGATTAATAACAAGCTTATATTTACATATTTAAGCCACCACTAACCTCTCAAACATATCTATATAGAACAATGGAATCCTATATGGTCACAAAAATATTACTTGATTAATTCATAATACTCATCCTTTTATAAAAAATATAAAAGATTTATAATTATATAACATTCACTTGTTACTTATTTTAAACACAAAAAGGTACATTTGATTAAAGAAAACTTCATCTAAATTTTCCTAAAAAAATAAATACACTTCATGTACATACATGAATGGGGTAGAATCATATTTTGATGCTTGTGATAAATGTTCTCATTCTATTCTAACCTACCACTATCTATTCATGTATTATTCATACCTCCTATGATGTTTCCTTGAAATCTTAAACCCTAAACTATAACTGAGTCTAAAACATTATAGGCTCTTCCATAATCTATAATTTACATTATAGCTCTGGGAGATTTGATGCCACTCTCAAACATATTAGAAGTATAAATATAAAATATAACTTAAATAAATGTTCATTTTATATTTATACATATACTAAGAAATGTTGCTACTGACCATTATCAATAATTTGAAACGTGAATATATATGTATCTCTATTTATACCACTAGATATTAATATGATTTAAAACCTAAAATGTGTTTATATTATTTATACATATATGTTATTAATTAAAATTGAAAGGCAGAGGGAGGTTTTTAAATATATTTATATGTTTTATAAAAAGAGAAAATGCAATTAAAGAATCACATATCTTTATGATTTCTAGACTAAGAATGGTGCAACATATGATTAACTAAATATATGATTTGTTAAGAAAGAATGGTATAAAATAGGTATATTATATATTATTAACAAAATTATAAATATAATCTACCAAAATAATAATAATATAACCTTTATAGTAATTTTTTTAGAAAAAACACAACTTTCAATGCTTATATCATAATGTAATATCCCAAGGTGTTGAACAAGGGTGGATACTAGAAAGGCTTAAAATACAATTTTATTTCATAAGTTATTAGGTAAGGTAGATGAATTTGAGAAATTAAAGGAAAGGAACATTAAAAACAACACTTATAAAATATCTATCCAAGAGTCATTCTCATGACATTCCAATCAACAAATTGAACAATAGATCTCAATAAGATTTAAAAACTCAGCTATGTATAACTATACAGAACTATACAATGAAATAAAACATCCTTTTTATCATAGATTTAATGTTCACTACATAAACCACTCAAATTTATATATAATACTCACATTCTATGAAGATGCCTCAGATTTCAGGGGGCATTCCTTTGTCATGACACTTGAGAAAATACACTCCTAGGTGAGCGCCATATAGCTCCTATAAAAGCTCTTTAAAAAGGATAAATAAAAATTCATTTCTCTTCTAATATAAAATACTAAGGTACTATTGTATATAAAAAATGATTTTTTAGTTATAACACTCAATAAAACATAGAGACATAAGAGTTCATAACCCAATTTCTTGAAGTTCTCTTCATTGATAATTCTATAAGGACTTGTTTAAGTGTTAATTACCAAAATTTATATCTTGTATCAAAAAAAAAATTAAATAAAATTATAATATAATAATATTAGGGTACCTAAAACACATGATTAAATCAAGGCAAACAAATGTGAAAACAAACCATGTTGTTCATTGTAGAGACAATAAAATGAAGACTAAAAAGGGTCATCACATACTTGGTAAAATTTCATTCTCCTTCCTTATTTTGGACTAAGGATACCTAATTTCCATTCTTCATCACCAATTTTCATTCATTTCTATTGAAAAATAATGCATTTCCCTTGGAAAAATATTGGGTGCCACACATAACATGTGGTCTTCCCAAAATGCATTAACTACAGTTCTCTTCCCAAGAACATGCTTGCCTAAATTTTTAATTCATTATTCAAAATTCTTCCCTAATCTTAGGAATTATTTGTTCTACCACTAGGATTTTTAGTTACACCTCTCAACATGATATTAATTATTGCATTTCCATTTGTCAAAGATAAGATTCTCCACTTCCTATAGTAATCCTTGATGTAACTAAAAAAAACTACACTCTAAGTGACTAGAAATTTAACCAAAGATTATAATTAAATTTTTATTAATAAATCACCTATATATATATATATATATATATATATATATATATATATCGATATTGATATATTGTTAATAAATATTAAATAATATTTTTATTATCAAAATTCCAAACATGGCTCAAAATCAAATTCTTGAAATATATAGCAAGACAAATAGCCACAAATTCACTTGCCCTCGATGGAATTTAAACACATCTCATTGATCGGCCATCCACATAGATTGATATTCAAGGTCAACTATGAAGATATTTATAAATAAATCACCTTATATATATATATATATATATATATATATATATATATATATATATACATATATATATATATATATATATATATAGTTAATAAATATCAAATAATATTTTTATTATCAAAATTCCAAACATGGCTCAAAATCAAATGCTTGAAATACATAACAATACAAATAGCCACAAATTCACTTGCCCTCAATGGAATTTAAACACACCTCATTGATCAACCATCAACATAGAGTGATATTCAAGGTCAACTATGAAGATATCTATACATTAAAATTTGCATCAAATAATTAAATTAATGCTCTTGAATTATTGAGAGTCATCAACATCCACTACAATAATAGATAAAAAGAAAGAGCATAAGACAACATATGAAGTATCTTCTTAGGAAAATATCCAAATTTAATTAATAAGAGGATAATATAGATATGATCTTTAAATTTATTTATCTTATCATGAACTAGAATAACATTTGATAGGCACCATTTAATGGATAGAGGTCATAAATGTATTAAGTGAAGGTAAAGACTAACCACCCACAACTAGCAGATAGATAATGTGAAAGATCTTAAGCTATAAAACTAACATATTTCTATGATTAATGATGCCAAAATAATCAAGGTTAAGACTACTACCTCATGCTATTCAAATCTAAATATATTGAATACTAAATCCTACAAGGTAACACACATAAAAATGTGTGTGAATACATAATTGATGCAATGCAACCAACACCTATGAAGTGTTGACAATGAATCACCAACACATCTAAGAGGGGCATAACATAAAGTGTTAAATAAAATTAAATCTTGGGTTAAATTAAATCAAAGTAGTTATCTAACTAATTTGAAGATGTAAATGCTATAAAAAGAGATGATTATCATTATAAAGGTTGATGGTTCTTCTTTTATTTACCTTTGAATAAATATAGTTACAACTTTGTGTGTGCATATAATTTTATACATTTATGAATATGAAAATGAAAACAAGTGGGATGAGTGTTTCCTTGAGAGTGTTAATGTTTTTTGGTTATGGAATGTAATTATTTGTTTGTTAAGGAAATCCATTAATTCTTGAATATTTCTTCATTATATGCAAAACTCAGATGATGTAAAATTTTATTTATTATCACATATATATGGAATTTGTGGCATATGATCATAATATGAATATTAGAATGCCTTTTTTAATTCTAGGTGACCTTCATCCTCAATGCATTTTATGTTTGTGTTCTGATTTTTATATGATATCAATGGTGTCCAGTAATTTACATTCTTATATAAGTTATTAAAATGGTATTTTTCATTTATTACATTATGGGTTTCTCATATCCTTACTTTTTCTTTGATTCCCATTTAAATTATATCATTATCTTTCACTTTTTGTTTATTTTGTAGTTTTTGGTTAAAAGTATGAAAAACTCAAAAAGAACCTATTAGATGAGGGAGATGCCCCTCTCAAACATAGAGGAACATCATCTATTATATGGTGATTTATCTAATGTCATAATTTTATACCACTTCTATTGGGTAAGTCTATAAAACAAAAAATAAAGGATAGTGACATAAAATCCTACCAATAATTTTTATGACTTTGCTAGGGATCAAAGTTCCTTTTTGAATTTATTTTCAATATTTCAAGGAACCTACGCTAGAATGAAAGTCAGTGACTCTATTGAATTGAAGTAATTTATGTGTATGAATTTTTTATTCACACTATGGTTTTGGTTTTACATGTCCCATAGGGAAACCAT
Source organism: Torreya grandis (assembly GCA_037957365.1). NCBI lineage: Eukaryota > Viridiplantae > Streptophyta > Pinopsida > Cupressales > Taxaceae > Torreya > Torreya grandis. Next base: position 4,295,332 of record JARHVA010000257.1, read on the forward strand.
TTTGGTCCTTTGACTTTGGCCCAATAAAATAAGTTACCATCATGATCAAGGTAGATATTTATAATGTTTTTTTAGAGAATATTCTTAATATTAATATGATCATATTTTTTATTCCAATATGGTCTGTGGCATATTAGGATTTATGCAATAAAATACATCTGTGATAATTTTTGTTTAAACTCTCATTGGACCTACTTTTTTGGTTTTGTCACTTTGAAGATGAATACATTCTGAATTAGAACATCCTAAAAACTAAGTTCTTGAATATATTCAAATTGGATATGGATGTGTGTGCATTTTTTTCCTAGTTCTTCCATATCCAAAATAAATAAGAAGATAAAATAAGAGAGTTCATAATACATTTCATCAAATTGTTAACAATAATTTTTAAGTATAATCAACTAAGTCCCAAAAACAAACTTTGTCTCTTCATTACTTCCCTACATGCAGAAATAAAATTTAGCTTGAAGATAGTAAAGTAGATGAAATGAAAGCTACACAAAAATAATAAATTTAATTTGAATATGACATGATCCTATCTGGGATGTTGAATAATTAAGTTTCAAAACATGCTCCAAATTCCTTAAGTTGCAAGGAAGTAGTGGAACCCATTATAAAGAGAAAAATATTTTACATAGGTAATCCTCAACACTTAGAGCATAGTTTTGAAAAAAATGTATGTGACCAAGCATGCCAAATTTTCAATAAATAATAACAAAAAATTCTCTGTACCCTATAGGATTTTTTGAATTTCACAATCTTTAGAGAAGGTGAGCAGTGCAAGGAAAAACTAGTTGAACCACAAATGGAAAGAGATGCTCTAACATACTAAATGCAATATGAAGACAATAATTAGGAATGTGATGTTTGTATTTGATAAGGATAAGAAAACATTTACCAAATTTCATCTCAAGGATAACATACCTCTTGTATTAGGATGGAGGATTTAAAGGTTAAAGGTAAATATTTTTTTGGTCCTCCCTTTTCATGTCTCACTATAAAATAATTATTTAGAAGATCTAAAACAAAATAATCAGGGATAAACATTTTTAAAATCATAATTTTGAAAATATTTAAATCATATAATATGTGAAGATGAAGCAGATGAATGGTACCTAATATTCATTTCAATCAAGATACAAATTGTCACGATAGAATAAATTCATAAAGATGATGACAACAGTTATTTTAATCATTAGTTTCTTTCCATAATGGTAAGCATTTTACCAAAGAATAAATTTACTTGATATATTATTTTAGATAATTATATTATTTTCCCAAATCAATAAGAGATGTGAAACACACTTATCTCTTATTTGGGTCCTAAATTCAACACAAATGCATTTAGAGTCATTGGAGAATATATTTAATAAGTCTAATACTATCTAGCAATAAAATGGTTGAGAATATACAATGATACTATTTCCAATCATGAAGGCACCATTGGTTACTATCCATGTATGTTGAATGATAGAAAAAGTGAGAGAGACATTTGAAAAACTTAAATACAATCATTCATGACATAAAGGATTTGATATTCCCAAATTAAATGTAAACTAGTATAGTGTTTCTCATGAATTATTTGACATGCAATTTAAAATTTTAAATGGAATTTAGGTCTCACTTATACTCATTCAAAGTTATCATAGTATTCAAAATCATTGTGAATTCATCTTCCTTCCACTTTATTGGTCACTTCTACTAAACATATTCATACCTCATGAGTCAAACCCATTATTCTAAAATAGCAGGTACTTTTCCCAACCCAATTTACAAATTTCTTCATCCTATTCCTAGTTCCCTTGTCAAATTTTTTATTATTCTTGGGTAAAATTAATTTTTTTAAAATGGCAGGAACCCTTACACAAAAGAGATGAATACGAAAATGATAAAAACTAAGATAAGTCTTCCTCAATCAAAATATGTTAGGAAAAAACCCATGTAGAGAGAAGGTAATAACTAAACAACATTAAAAAATAACTAAAAAAATAAAAGTAAAATAAAAATACAAAAAAGATAAATTAAGAGGAAGGCTAAGATGAGAAGAGATCTATTAAGGCTCTAACAATCTTCCATTCTTTGTTTAACAAGTTCATATAATCTCCAAACACTTACAAATCAATAGTATTGGTTTCAAATTCTTCATCTTTCCACTGACATTTGCTTCTTTTACTAGGGCCCCCTATTGGTATTCCTCTTCTATTATTAAAACCATCTTGATTGGTGAGACTGCTGGTTTCAAAGTTTTTCATCATCACCTTGTTCATATAAGCCACTTTTTTAATGTATCATTAAGAGAACTTCAAATTCTATCCATTGTGGACATCTTCTATTTCAAACTATTCTCCTATGCTTTGAGTTTGTAGAGACTAATATTAGTGTCAAAAAAGTCTTAATTAAGAATAAATCAGACCTATAGATTGGGTTGGTCTCCATTTATTTGTTGGTGAAGAATATGAATCATTTTTATCAATCTCCCATTTTCAGTCATGAACCACTTGAAAATACTCTATTGGAGGATCAATTCCTTATCTTTGTAATATAATTTTTGTAGATAATATTGTTTAATCTTAAACCTAGTTGACTCTTATTAATTATCTAAGATGATAGTATGGATGGAATGAGAATAAAATTTGGACTCCTTTTTAGCATTTTCACTATCAATTAATTGAGAGATCTATTTAACATGGATAGTCTTATTTACAGAGGTGTTAGAGATATTATTAAGTCAAGATTGGATAGGGGCATATAATTCAATATTTGCATTAGGATTATAAACATTGTGTTGATTTTTAATCCCAACCTATGATTCATTATCTAAATAGTTATTTCTTACAAAGGGATCCTAATAATAATAGAATTAAGGATATGGATATCCTCACCTGATTTTATCTTGACCTGGTCAAAGTGAATAAAATTGAAAGGAATTGAGTCCACACGATTGAATTTTAGGACATGGATAGTCTTAGAAAAAATTGGATTTAGCTTATTAGAAGAGTAGAAGGATAAGGCCTTATTACAAGGAAAGATAATATTGAACAATTTTGGTATCTATAAAATAATTCTCAAGGGATAAAAGAAGGAATAAATGAATTCTAACCTTGATATTGTGTTTTAAAATGTTGAGTAGCATGAAGTGGTAGGAGAAGACACATTTTAACCTCCCCTTATGTTTAATTTACTTTATGATCTAGAGTGATACTTTATCTCAGGGCTCTGAAATAGAATCTCTAGAGTATCCTTCGTAGAGCTCATTAAAAAATTTATTACCTTTACAAAGACTTTGATAGCTTCATTTTTCATCCCCTAGCATTGAATAGATTTTACCCCGTAATAGACATACATGTAGCATTGTAAATGATATCATTGGACACAATTAAAGTGAGGCCTTTAATATTAATTTGATTGATGTTCTATGAATTTATGAATTCTACAAAGAGCACATTGTCAAACCTTTAATTTTTTCCATAAATTTTACTATACCACATTTTCAGAGAATGTTTCACACATGGATAAAACTCATGACTCTATATCCAAATGGATAATACATTATTCTAAAACCAAATTATTTTGGAGTCCAATTTATATCCTACATAGTCCATGTCCCCAATTAGAGTTAGCTATTGTACTTAAAACATTCATGCACATAATTTTTGAGTACACTAATAATAATTTTTTCAAACTGACCATTTTAATGTCATCTTGTGAGTTACTCTTGTTATTTTTTTCCTTAAATAATTTTCACTTTTGATTATACAAGAATAAATTCATATTCAATAATAAAATCATGCTTTATTAAATGTGATAACTCATGGATCAACATTAAAAAAATGATATTCAACACTTATTTGTGTTGATGCTAATAAATACGACATTTGTTGGCATTTAGCATCTATTCAAGTTTGTGTTTATTTTATAGGAAATTCACTATATTTAGTTCGTGTTAAAAATGATCTATCATTTATCTCATTTGGTTTTCATTCATAAATCATTTGTCACTCATTCATTGTAGTGTCAAAAATATTTTTTGGCAAAGTGGATTTTTTAAAGTACCTAGATAGATTTTGGAAATATAAATTTCAAGGTAGAACAATAGGTAAACTAAAAAATGGATGAAATAATTAATTAAAATAAAAAATGTTTAAGAAAAATATATATATAAAAACTAGAGATTTAAAAACATTCCCCACTCATTGTGCAATTGTGGGTATTTTTTGGAATATTTAAAAACATCTTTGAGTTTTTACCAATGTTGAAAAGGAGATTTTTTCACAAACTTCTCAAAAAGTGGAGTTTTTAATGGTATTTATAGTAGTATGAACTCATAAAATTATCCACAATGGGAATTTTTTCAAAGTTTCTTCAATATTAAAATCTTACAATTATCCATAGGTGCAATTCCAAGGTGTGTAACATGTAGAATTCTCCATAGGTGCAATTCCATAGTGATAAACTCATATGATTCTCCACATGTGCAATTCTATAGTATGAAACTAATAAAATATCCATGTGTGAAATTACATGGTGTAAAACCCACATATTTATTTATAAGAATAATTCCATTATGTGAAACTTGTATAATTCTCCATAGTACAGATTTTTACTAACTTTGCACTGGTACAAAACACATTAAATTTCCTATAATAAATATTTTTTGGATTTTCCTTAGATATTTCAATTTGAGGATTCAAAGTGAAATTCTATGGTAACAAATTCAAAATAAATTCCACTTTTCCATTTTAAATTCATTAAAATCCTAAAAATTGACATGTTCAAACTTCAAGTTTATTTTTGGTTTTTCAAAAGATAAAAATAAAAGGGTTTTTATTATATTTATCTTTTACCAATGTCATGATATAAAAATAAATAAAAAATAAATAAATCATGTGTAGATCACCATTATTGATTTCCAATGAATATTTAATAATTAACCCCTCCCCCGCCTCCCCCCCCCCCCCACCCCACCTTATAAGGAGGGAAAACATTAATGAAAATTATTTGAACAATCTATTTAAGACTAAAAATTTCATTCTCTACTTGAAACACTATTGAGGGAGGTTAAAGAAAATTACATGAGTTTTGAGGTAGTTATAGTCATTTAACATTATTTCTAAGTTATCAAGGAAGACAAACAAGGTGCCCATGTGCATCTGTAGTTGTCCAAAGTCATCCTCAAGCTGTTACAAAGATTCATACTCAAAATATAAAGTTATAGATTTCCAAATTTGAATGTACATTTTAAAAAATATATAATTCAAGGCCATTTGTATCCCCAAGGAACCATCCTTAGGATTATGGGATGCCATTAAAGAGAGTTGTCTATATCAAAACTATAACTTCAAATTTACCACACCCTTCAAACTTTCATAATACCATTTTTAGCTAAGTTCTCAATTGCATGGTAAAAAAAAGAAAAAATAGAAAGTATATAAAATAATTTAATCTATTCATCTCTAATAAAGGAGCCATATTCAAGCTACCAAAGATAAAATAAATATAAAAAAATGTCTCAACTTTTTGAATTAACAATATAAATGTCAAAGAAGTTGTCCAAGGTCATCTTCTAGGCGTTCCAAAGTGTTATCCTTCATTTTACTACCAAAAACCTTTCCAAGGAGCTCTAGGATGTCATATAAACATTTCAACATTATTTTTATAGTAATATACATTGCAAAAATGGTAATTTAAATAAATAAAATTCATCTTAGATGCAAGACACACTATGGGTAATTATTGAAGAAAGGATTTTTTTGGAGTGAAAATAACACGAGAAGAATTTTTTTAAATTGTTTTTCCATCTAAGGCACCATTCAAGTTTTAATAATAATTATTTCAAGATTCCAGAGTGCCATTACAAAAATATTTTAACATCATACAAAACTTGGAGTTCATTGAAGCATGAACCACCCAATAAAAGAAGTCATTCATGTTTATCAAACTACTTTTTAAGCTTTTAAAATGTTCTCAAGTTTATTATATTTACACTTTCAAAAACTATCCAAGTTTGTTAAAACTCTTTGAGGTTTGTCAAAAAATTGATTTGATATCAAGAATATGAGTTTTACTCATTATTGTCATGTTTTCTCTACCTATGTATTCCTCAACACAAAAAGACAACTAGTATATCAAACCACCTTAGAAAGCCAGTCTATATGGATAATATGAGTTTGTGAACTTGAATGGTGGATTCAAAGTTGGTGCTTCTGGATTGTCTCCTTAAGGAGTTATGTTTATAATAATTTGGATGGTGAAATTATATTTTAAATCTCAAATAGACCAATAAAAAACCAAAAAAACAAATCAAAGTGATGCCAAAAAACTAAAAGTGGAAAATATCAAACTCATGAATTAACATCATGTTCATCTATTCATGCTCAGTTCCTCAAAATGTTTATTGACCTACTCATGGATTTTCAAGTGATGTACATTATTTTGTCTACTTATTCAAAATATGGATTCATTTTTGGTTCCCATTCGAATATTTGAAAATCTCTTGGAATAAACCACCATGCACTACATAGTATTTTATTCTTCAAAAATAAATTATAATGGTAAAATATTTCAAAGCACATGTATTCATAAGTAGACATGCAAATAAGAGATGAAATAACAATTTTCAAACCATGTGATATTATCCAATAGTGGGTGTTTATCTACATATGATTAGGATAGACAAAATGGTTATAAGTTGGTCAGATCAAGGCACGTGAATATATGACACACTCCTATGGATTTGATGGGAGAAAAAAATAATAAAGGAAAAACATTCATATTTTTCAAAGCACAAGTAGCTTTATTAAAATAAATGTGATATGTCCCAAAAGTGCATGTTATTTTCCATACAATTGGAAAAGGTGAACTGGATGTGATCTAGCCAGATCAAGATAAGTAAGTGATTGTATCACATCACCTCTCTTGGTGTGAAATTACATGAAAATAATGGAACTTTTTATGTTTTTATAGGACAAATTTGATAAAATAAAATTCCTAAGTTTGATTGAGATTACACTTTTAAAATGTTTGAGATAATTATAATAAGCTATACCATGAATCTAAGTTAGAAGGTGATGAGTTATACATATCAAATGGAGATTTATTTGTGATGGTGAAGTTATTGAGTTGTAGTGTCAAGCTTAATGAGATAAATGATGAAATGGTGTAAATGGTAGTGAATATATTGGTCATGAATATGTAATGGAAGGTAGTCAAAGTAGCTATTGTAGGTGTGACTATTAAAAATAAAGGATTATAATAATCAAATAATGAGTGGAGTATAAATTTTGAACTCTATTACCCAATAGACCAAGATTATTCTGTCCCTCTCAATGTCTTGAACATGACAAAGTAGACAATTTTTGTAGACCCAAAATAAATAATAAGATTAATTTATATGTTTAAGTCATATAAATTATTTTGAATTAATCAATTTTATTTGAAGTTTTAAAGTTAATTAAATTAATCTATTTACTAATTAATTAAATATTATAATGTTTAAACCATAAGGTTACGTAAAGTGTTGACTCATGTGGATTCCTAGGATGAGCTAGAGATCTAACTACTTTGAATAATGAAAAAGAGGATTTTAATTGTTAAGGTTATTAGTTCTTATTTTGTCTTAGCCCTAGAAGAAAGCCAATATAATTTTTTTTTGTGTACATAGAATTTTATAAATTTATGAATATGAAAATACAAATAAGTGAGATGAACTTTTATTTGGGAGTTTTAATTTTCTTTGGTTACGAAAAGATTTTTAATTATCTTAGTTATATAAATTCATTAATTTTCAATATTTACATTTTATGTAAAACTTTGATGATGCAAACTTTATGTCATGAATCTATGTATATGGAAATTGTGCCATATACATGCAATATGAACGAATGACTTTGTGCTTCCATGTGACCTTCACCCTCCATTTTTTTTCATGAACTTATTTTCATAAGAGAGAAAAGGGTTTCCATTCATTTATATTCATTTTTGAGTTATTCAAATGGTCTTACACATGTATTTCATTATGGTTTTCTCTTCTCCTTTTTTCGTCCATTCCATTATAAATTTTGTATTTTTTCCCTTTTTATTTCCTTTGTATTTTATAGTTAAAATAAAAATATAAAAAACCAAAAAACCCATCATATGAGGGAGATGTCACTCTCAAACTCATATTAAAATAACATGTTCCATGATGATTTCTCCAAAGTTGTAATTTTATGCCAATTTCCATTGTATAAGTCTATAAAAAAATAAATAAAGCACAACAATACAACATATTTCCAACACATCAAAAGAAAAGTTATTCTAGTATTTTCAAGCATTACAAACAAATTTTTTGTGCATTATATGACAGTGAATAATTTCATTAAGTTTAAAATTCATAGCACGAACAAATACAAAATCATAGTTTCTTCTCAAAATCAATAAAAAAACGTCCATAATTAGTTATTTGAATATGGTTAGTCCATAATTGGCATTGGTTGAATATATTCATCATTAGAAACATAATTGTCTTGCCATGAAAAATTTTGTGCTTATTTTAATGTATTATTTACATCTTAATTAGTTATAGGACTCAAGTAAGTTAAATTAATGTCTGCATATATCTTTATCCATCTCTTTCATGTTACCTTTCAATAATTAATCATTCAAGCTTTTAATTCTTAATTTCATGCACTTACAAAAGTTTGATTGCTATAGTTTATAGTATTTAATTATATTTTTCTTAAGATTATGCACTCTTGAGTCACCATTTAATAAAATAAGAACATCTAGTTGATCATGATGTTTTATGTATACACACACTATTTTTTACCTTTATCATTTACTAAAGCTTTCTATTGGAACAACTTATCGAGTTTAAATATACCTAAGTGCATGCCTTAAAGGGTGCACTGGGAAAAGGGTGGGTAGGCATTTGGTATTTTTAATGATATATTTTTTCTTATATATCATTCTTATATCCATTTCAATATCCTCAGACTTGATCCCCTAATTTATCTCCTTTCATCTTACATCCTCCAGCTATATTAGGACCTATATTCATTATTATATTGTCTCAATATAATGTATTCTTCTTTAGCACCTATCTCTTCCCTACTACATCAACCTAATAGATGTGGTTTCAAACATGTTAGCATTATCTTTGTAACCATATCCTCTTAGATGACATAGTTTGAGGTCAGCCACCCATTTTAAAATACATCAAGTTGGTTTGGGGCATTGGCTTGAATTTTGGGATGGGTTAGGGATATTGACCATTATAAATACAAGTCACCATTTAATTACAAAAAAGAGAGACATTAATTTTGATTTATATTTCTCATACTTCTTCCCTAGATGTACACTTAGAGGAGTTAATATTTAGGATCTTATCTTGAAGTAAATATTATCTGTGGAGTCTTTGATGTATTTGGAGAATTAATTTTAGCCTAGATCTTGATTTAAACTTTGATATCCTTAAAACCATAATAATATCTTACAAAGCACCATTGGCCAAGGGAGAGATTGAGGATCGATATGTCCTCTTCAAAGTAAGATTATTCTAACCCTAGATCTTTCATTTATAAATATAAGTTTTATAATTGATCAGTTAATGAATATATTTCTCCTTGTTTAAGATTTCTCTACACTTATACTTAGTGTGGCTATATGATTGTTTGAAATTTCCATCTATCCACTTTAGGTATCCTAGGCCCCAATTTGCTTACCATGGCTCCTTACCCATTTTGATATTTTTATAACCCTTCCCCTTTACTTACATTACTTGCTTTTAATATTAGGTTACTTACAAAATAGATATCTAGTTAGAGCTACTTCATTGTATTATTGGCCTAAATGTTTTGGAACCTTTTCCTTTGACATTGTGTTATCATTGATCCTATTTTAAGGTTTTTGGATCCATTTGATCACATCCCAAATCATTAACTATAATTGGGATATCTTTGATTCACCTTATCTAAGTCAAAATATTTTAATATAGGATAGTTTTAGGCTAATCTTAGCCCATTGTATACATTCTGGGGAACCCATAATGAAGCTTACCATTATCTTCACCTCTTCACTCAATTGAATTAGATAAATTTATATAATTAATTAACAACCTTATTTTTAGTAAAATGTATTGAGTAATTATATATATATATATATATATATATATATATATATATCCCTTAGCCAATTATATTAAATAAATTGATACATTTTGGTATTGGCATCTTTCTTAGTCAACTGTATCAAATAGTGTGATACTATTCTTTCCTCATATCAATTTATTTAATATAATTGGCTAAGGGATATATATATATATATATATATATATATATCCCTTAGCTAATTATATTAAATAAATTGATACATTTCGGTATTGGCATCTTTTTTAGTCAACTGTATCAAATAGTGTGATATTGTTCTTTCCTCATATTTATCCCAACCAGGTACATCAGCCAACATCGATGCAGTTATGTACTAATTTTCCTTCTCATATAATTATATTAAACAAATTGATACAATTATGATTCTAGTTTATAATTTTAGACATTTCAAAGCCATTTGTATTGGCCAAACATAATATAGTTTTACCTCTACTTATAATTTTATGTGCATAGACTATATTGATTAGCTTGATATAGCTTTATAATATATATCCAACTAAATCAAACAACACTAATACATTTTTGTTTGTTTAATTTTTTAGCATTAGTAATTAATCCTTAATTTCTAATCTTAATCAAAAATTCAATTTCTAGTTGACTATCTATCTATTTCAATTAATTGAATGTTGCACATTGGTTTTTGATATTTATATTATGATTTTATTTTTTTGTTTGGTTTTCCATAAAAACCATGTTTCAGTAGTTTTGAAACTACTTAGATACTTTAATGAATATATATGCAATGTTATGTTTAAAAAAATCATGGCATGAGGGGATTGCCCTAATAATTATAGCCATAGTACAAAGTTAACCACATAGTTTAGTTTCCACATGCAATGATATATCAAAAATGGTTAATATTATTTTTTATTGAATATTAGTAATCCAACCATCTGTTTGACTACATGGTGTAGTGCCAAGTTATTATCCCCAATAATTTAGTGTAAAATTACCCTCAAAACTAGGTTTAGTGGGATATAAGTATGATTCTAACTTTGTATTTAGTGCTCTAAAACATTGGGACAACTCTATCCAATAGACAAGAAAGTTTCTTTGAGAGCCTATATTATCAAATAAATTCTCTTAGTACATTGACGTCATATTGTTTTCAAAAATATAGTTAGGTTTATAATTTTTTGCTTGATATTGTATGTTGTATTATACTCTTCATTAGACAACGTTGAAAAACTTATTTGTTTTGTGTTGTAACTACATTATCCAATGTTGATATAACCACCTTTGTGGTTGGATTACATCAACCAAATTGATAAAATCCTCTCTATTTAAACATCTTACAAGAATTTAATTTATGTAATACATCGAATATATATATATATATATATATATATATATATATATATATATATATATATATATATATATATATATATATATATTACTTACAAGAATAAATTAAACAACATTTGGTTCATGCTATTTTAATTTTTAAAAATTGATCACATCAATTTTCTCCATGACTACATTCGTTAGTTTGATATAATTTTTATAGATAAACTCATAAATTGGCTACATCAGTCAAATTGAAAAAGTATGATCAGAGTAGCCACCATTAGTGCTACCTTTTCTCCTTGAAATACATCATCCAACTTAATATAATTTTTCTTGATCAACTTTGAAACCAATAACATTGGCCTAGTTAATACCACTTTTCTTATGTAACCCATCACATTTTTTTATTAGCTCTATAATCTAGTTAGCATTACAATGTCATTTATTAGGATTTTACTTGTTAGCCTCAACCTAATAATATTTTACATGTGCTTATATTTCTTACCTACTTTTCCACCACTAAACCTAGCACTTCATGATGTAATTATTCCCAAAATCCATCTAGATCTGTTGAATGTAATATGGCCTAAATCAACCAAAATGGTGATCTAGAACAATTCACACATCTTTAAAAACCTTAATGATATGTAATCACCTAAAAGTGGTATTTGGGTCCTAAGAGTGATACATGAGACTACCTTACCATAGCTTAGTCCTAGATCCTATTGTCACACTTATCCAACCTTTGTGTAGGCCACATGTGTCTTTAGTTAGCTCCAAAGTAGTCTTAGACCCTAATTTCTTGATCATGGACCTTCATACCTAATGTTATGTAAGTTAGACATTAGCACCATAATAAGGACACTAGTGTCCCCAAAATGGTTCTAATGTCCTTTGCCTTATATTTTCCCAAACAAATATATTTTCAAAACTAGAACCTCCTAAGGTCAACTTAGGCAACTTTTACCATCCCCTCAAATAAAAAAATAATATTTATTCATGACTTTTATGCCTCTATTCACTAGATGGAAATCAGATGCAAAATACACATTAAAAATTAGAAAAAATTGAGCACAATTAAAGTTATCAATACCTATTCTTCCCTACTTCTACATACAACCATCGACAATAACCCTAAGCTCAAATTATCCACATTTACAGTCTCAAGCACATTCAAGAAACTCAAAGCCACTATCATACTAGCATCACTTATAATTGTAGTAGTAACTAGGTGGGGAGAACTACATCAAGTTTGATCCCTCCTTAGAGTATTGTTATGTATGCAACTCTCTTCAAAATAGGGTGTTGAGGATGTCTAGACTACCCTAATAATAAACACACTTTTTAGCTCATGCCCTAGTTACATGTAATATTAGAGATTGCATAATAAATCGATCATTATAGGAAAAATATAGGGTTTTAAAACTCATGCACATAGGATCAGATCTAGAGATCTCGACACAAGTACACCTAGAAGCTCAAGATAGTCCTATATAGAAGACACTACCACCAATATCAAGACACTACCACCACTTTTCTAATAATGGTACTATAATCCAAATATGATTCTACTATCTAAGAAGGGTTCTAATACCAAGGTCAAGTTTTTTACACTCATACCAACTTCTATCTCAATTTATAGTACCCAAATCATCTATATCAGGTGTTTTCTAACTAAGTAATTACTTGCACTATTTATTACTATTTTAAGACCATTCAAAGATAGCCAATTATATAAAAAATCATTGGTTCTATTTATTTCATATTATTTCCTTGATTTAGTCCACTCAATCCTTTAAAAATCATAAGATTTACATACTCTAAGGTGTAAAAGGTTAAAATATTTGGTGAACTTGACTTACTTCAAAAATTGCAAAAACCCTAACCCTAAATAACCCTAGGGTTTACATTTTTAGCACTCAAATTTTAGATCCATACATTTTGTAGTTTTATATGAAATAATCATGAGTATAATGACATAAAAAGTGTATCACTTTTTGTTGAAAATTTTAATACTTTCATTTACATGCATGTTCACTTATATTTAGAATGAACTTAAAAAAGACATAAACAAATGTATAGATGCTACTTTATCTCAATTTCAATCTATGTCATATTTCATAGCATTTTATCTTTCTCTTATGTATAATTTCATTAACATGCAAAACCTTACACACATAGAGGATTTAGTCACTAAGCTAATAACTATCTTTCAATTTTCAATGTCATATCTTATGCACATTAAATAATATCCTTCTCCTCCTCATCTCCATGAGGGTGATAGTTACTTTCCTCTAAAAGTGTCCATGTTATCACTCCTCCATGAGATGAAATAACCTATAATATTTTTACTATACACCAGTTTTGACCCCCAAGGTAAAAATGTCAACCCCTATAGGTAAAAACTTGAGTTTTATATTTTTATAACCTTGTTAATAACCTTGTCACGATTTATTATCCTTCAATAATTCTTCATAAAGTCTTATTATCACGTTTAAGGTTTATTTGGAGAAATTAAGGTAAGGACTTATTATGATTTTATAGTGGTTTGGCCATGTCATGGAGTGATGAAATTTTTCTTCGATGTTTCATATGTCCATATTAATCCTTTAAGGTCATTTCATGTCTTAATCAACTTATACAATAATTTCATGATGTTTTGGAGAGTATACGGTTCATTTGCAAACATTAAGGTAGTGTTTTATAAGGAAAAAGATTATAATTGATAAATCCAATGTGTGTAAGAGACCAAAAATGATAAAATTACATATAATATGCTTTAAAAATACCTTGGATAAGTTACATAACTTTCACACCTATCATCAAGTTAGATAAAAGTCAAAATCTTGAATTTCAATACTTTAGAGGGGAGTTTTGGCACTTGTATGGACTTGTAAACTCATCTTCCAATTGAAAATAGTTTATAAATGGCATTTAATATTATAAATGTTATAATTAGGCATGGAAATAAGTTTCAAGTCTCAAATTTTCAAAAAACTCTCTTTCTCCTCTATTGCTTTCTTCACAATCTTATAAAGGTCATTTTCAAATGCATGGTATAGGCCATATAGGTGGAGTTGGAGAATAAGATTTTGATCAAATTTGGGGAACCATATGGGGTTAAAATTATTATCATTGGTATTTTGATTTATATCCTTAGATTTATGAATAATTTCTAATTAGATAAGGTGTTTTTTTAGACTCAAAACCCCAATATCTCAGTTCTTGGGCAACATAGTTATAGGTGTGAAATCATGAAGGAAAGGCGAACATTTTAGATGTTACTCATAGGTATAAACAACACTCTTAAATTATTATCCATCACCATGTATCTCATATATGCATTGGTCAAGCAAGAAAGTTACTCTTCTACATAGTGTGTAAGTGACTATCAATGTTCTCAATTGTTCCAAGGTTTCCATAGGGTTCATATGGATTCAAGTGTTGTTTAACATGTTTATAAATATTTTATCTTCATAAAATACTATCCAATAATCTTATTATTATCTGTACTATTGTCCAAGTGACATTGTGTTCATAGCTTGAAGACTATGCATATGGGGTTGCCTATGTAATAGTGGTTTAAATGTCTTTTTTTGTCTTGTCAAGGTGGTTTAAATGTATTGATATCAAAAATAAAAAAAATGAATAATGATATAATCATCTAGAAAAGGTAAAAATAGATCTTACAAAATTCACTCTCCAATATGGTTTAAACAAGCTCATTGTACTCACTACAGACTTGAAGGTGAATACTCATAGGTCTAGCCATGTTGAAGGTGTTTTGAAATTTTTGAGGTGTAAATATAATTATAGAAACTTGTTAGACATTTAATGAACCCTAAATTCCACCTTTAAAATATAAAATCATGATGAATAGACCTAACCTCTATGTACATACTTCCATACAAAGCCTTGAGTTGAATGATACACAAGCATGTATGAACAATGATTCAAAATTTGGGAAGATATAATTCTTGGTCAGGAATTCAATAGGAATATTGATAAAGTGTCATAATAATTGACATGATTTTATTACAAATTATATGCAAAGGACTCAAGGTCTATCTTAACAATTCTAAACAAGTAAGAAAAGAGACTTGCAGGTTACAGGCTTGTATGTCCTCTTTTGGACAAAAGTACACTTGTTCATAAAATATTATAATTTGTAATATGAAAATAATTAATTTAAATAATAAGGGATGTCATAAACCATTGAAATTACCTGAACCATTTACAATTCAAGTGAAAGTTGGAATGACTGAATATGTAGCCTTAATGCTTGTACATAGGTCTAAGTTTGAAGGCAAGAAAATAGGGGTTTAAAAAATCCATTAAAATTTAAATGAGACATATAAATAAGATATATATAATTATTAATGAATTTTTAATGCTTCAAGGTGTAATTGTGTATTTGAAAAAGATAATCTCAAGACCATATGCTCAAACTCTCTTTCAATGACCACCTACAACCACTTTGAGAAGGTAGTCTTGAATAATGTGTCTTTTGACGTCATTGTGACTTGAGAGTAGAAATTGAAAGGGTTAAAAACTCATAATAATATTATATAGTCATTTATATGTAAAATAATGGTGATGGAGTCCTAAATTCCATAAATGCACTCAGACTTGTTCAATAACCAACTATAGGTTTGCTAGGTAATGTAGGCTAGTTTCAAGCCTAAAGATAAGGTAGGGCACATACAAAAGAGAATTAAAATATACATTGGGTGAGAAAAAAATATAAAATTTAGTTGGAGAAAAAATATACCATAAAGGATGTTTAAATGGATGACTAAACATAGTTCACCAAAACCTTGCATACATAGTTCAAGACCATCTATAAGCCCGCCTAATTTTATGAGAGTTTTGATTGTTTTGAGAGGGGTAAGGGTCTATGAAAAGTGGACGAAAGGAAAAAAAATGAATATGGTTTCATAGATACATTAATATCTCATTTTTATCCTTATACCTAATATTCAAATAATGGAAACCCTAACTAATTAATAAATGCAAGCTATATGCCTCCCTACTTTTAAGAGACATTTGCTTGTTTAAGAAGAGTTGGAGGTCTATGAGAAACCTGAAAAAATGTAAATATTTTGAAAATGGATTCATATGTAAAATTAAAATCCATTTATCTTAGACCCATTAAAAAGTGACACCAATGATAATAAGCCCTATTTTAAGCCAAACAAGTCTAAGAATACACATAGATCTATAAGGGTAGTCATAGAAAATATGGCCTAATGGGTAATAAAGTGAGAGCCTAAAGACATTAAAAAGTTAATAAAGATGAAAAAAAACCTATAAAATATCCCAAAATATTTAATCTTGAAAAAAATTTAATGGAAATGACTTAAAGAAGCTACTAGGGTCATTTTGGCATACTTGGCTACAAATCCTAGGCTTGAGTAAATGAAGTTGTAGGAGACCTAATGGAGAAAATGGTTAATATAACCATTATAATATTTTAGGTTAGGTTTTATAGGAATATATGGGTCATATAAAACTCATAATAAATACTAAATCAATGCTTTAAGACCTATTTTCTTTCTAGGCATCATAGAATGTAGTCTACTAGTCGAGGGTCTCCTAAACATGCTCATATCTCCCATGAAAGGATGCATGGTGGATCAAGTTATTGAAAATAATATGAAACCCATATGAAATAAATATTAACAGAATTTTTATGTTCATCTATATCCTGACCTTTATGAATAATCCTTAAGACCTTGAAGCACTCACAAACTACCCGAATAAACTAGTTTCAACCTATCAAGAGAGATGATTTTTTTTCATCCAAATGAATTGAAAAATCCCTAAAACAACATGTATGATGTCTAAAACTCCAATTATCACCTCACCATTCCATTTTTTGGTAATTTTAAGGTACAATTACGCATAAAAGTACTAAACGATGTTATTTATAGCTACTTGGGAGGTCCATACAAGGTGTTACGAGCTAAAAATTGACATGGAGGATCTTAAAGAGGTCATAAAACTAAATAATGTGATCTAAGAATTTGACTCAAGAGAGGATGGTTAGTATGGTGTTATTTAAAAAATGAAAAAAAAAGTGAAATAAACACACTAATAACATAACATCACTAGGCCTAGACACTAGGGAGAGCTTAATTAACAATCATGAATGATCTAGGAATTTGACTCAAGAGAGGATGGTTAGTATGGCATTATTTAAAAAATGAAAAACAAAGTGAAATAAACACACTAATAACATAACATCACTAGGCCTAGACACTAGGGAGATCTTAATTAACAATCATGATTGAAACACACAACTAAAATGCAAAAGAAAACTCCTTTACCTTCCTTAGATGCTCCAAAATGATTGTTGTGGTGGCTTGCTCACCTTTTGCTCATGAAGTCCTTGGTAATGGAAGCTTGAAAACCTATATCTCTTCTTGGAACCTTTGGCTTGTAGCTTAGCTTGTCTTGGAATCAATTTGGAATTACAACACTAGTTTCTTGAAGCTTTTTGGAACCAATCTTGCATTATAACTTTGCACTAATTAATCTTAGAAATGATGTTGTGAGACCTCCTATTTATAGATTTTTGGATTTGATTGGAATCAACCTCAACCATCCATCTCAAGATTGAGATATGTGGTTGAGGATTAATTCATTTTTTGGAATTAAGTTTGTAATTATCCTCATCATGACATTGGAGGAAGGGTAAATTAATAGGAATGGAGGGCATCTAGAGGCATTGATGAGGCATGGGAGGAATGAATCTTGATATTTGTGGCATTTATGGCCTAGGGATGCCTTCCTAGGAAATGAGGTCACTTGATGATGTAGATATTCAATATTCATTTCCAAAAAAAAGTATTCAACAAGTTTCCATAGAATTCTTAATTAGGCATTGATTTGGGTTAATTAACTCTTAGGCATGATTAAGCACATTGTGCACAAATTACCCAAATTGATTAGAATTACTTGTTATTGGTCTTAAATTTGAATATATTTAAGTTGGAAGTCCATGTTTGATGTGTATTCCCATTTATAATGTTTCTAAAATCAAATAACAAAGGCACAAGCTTTGTGAAAAATATTTGATAGGAAAGAATAGTCTAGAACACGTAGGTACAATTTTGGCATTTTGACTCAAAATGAACTGATCAAAGTTAGCTGGCCCATAAATTTCATTGCCCTATTTAGGGATACCCTATCTAAAATCATCACTTGAATATATCATTTTCACATCATTTTGTGTGTTTTAGTGTTTTTAGGCCAAATTGTGTATTTTAGATGGAAATTAGCCAAAAGCCTGATTGGAAGTTATCAGTGGCTAGTTTTAAGTGTCTATAGTTTGCCCCTATTTGGGAAGGTGTTGTAAACCATAGGTAAGTAATGTCTTCTCAAATAATGAGAGATGGTCCTGTATGCTAAAAAAAAGATGATGGTTGAAGAATAAAGCTCCAAATGGTTTCTAGGAAGTCTATGATGATGCCCCCTCGAGGGAATGGCCATGACATTTGTTGATGGATAGTCCCTCAAAAAGGAACATGAAGAAAGGTGGAGTTAACCTATGATTGAGATTAATCTAAATAATAAAATGCTTGCATGCATTGATGTATAAAGGATGTTGATTTGCCCAAAGGTGGTTATAATCAAGAATAAAAGTCAAAATAATTATTTACCCATGGGTAGTTATAATCATTACGAGGACCTGAATTGAATAAAGATGATTATGCCCCAGTTAGGTTTATTTAGCAAGCATAACTCAAGGATATAATCTGGAATATAGATTAAAGATTAGTGGGCACAAAATGATGAAAGAGTTAGATAGAGGAATGAGATTGATCAATAAAATGATTCAATTGTACCTATCAATGAGGAGATGATCATCCTGATTAACAATGATATAACTAGAATGGTCAAATGAGTTATATTGATCAAGGGTGGGATGGAAGGATTTTCCAAGGTGCCAAGGAGAAACTTTTGTAGCTCCATTGATTGTAGACCTTTGTGAAGCTGATTTTTTCTATAGCATGTGATGGTACGCTTTATGATAGAACACCATAAAGACTTGGCCAAAATATGCATAAGGACTGAATCTCGATCCAATAAACACTCAAAAAATAATACACCAATGATAAAAACCATGATGATAATGTTAATGGGTGAATATGGGATGGATTAAAGAATAATGTGCATAAGGAATCACCCAATGAACACATATAGACTGAGTTGAGGCAATAGTGCTGAAAGTAAACAAGCAGGCAAGCAAAAAAATAAATAAACAACCAAAAAAGCAATCAAACAAATAGAAATCCTAAAAAATAAAAGCAAAATAAAGCATCCGAACAATGACAATGCTCCAGTAAGGTGGATTGAGGATAACTAATTAGGCTTAGATAGGACAAAAAAATTTGGATTTTTGAAATGTTATGAATGTTTTTAGAAATTTTAGGTATCTTAACTTGTTAGAGAATGACAAGATACCTACTCAAAAAATGGTGAGAGTGTATGGAAAGGGGGACTGAGGTGAGCTCAACATGAATTAAGCATGACCCACATAGTCTTGACATGACCTCAAGTTATAGTAATTCTATCGACATAAAAGGCAGGAAAAACCAAGTAAGTCCTAATAAGTTCTCAAATCTATCAAATGAAAATAGTAATTACAAGGTGATGCGGAAATGCATGGTAAACAAGTGTTGCCCCTAGCTTTCCCATAGATGGTTATAACTAAAATATAATAGAATAAGTCAATGATACTAATTTTCCCATAGGTAGTTATAATTAGTATCAAGATTAGTGAGACACTAATTTACCCATAGGTGGTTATAATCAGGCTTACATAAACTAATGTGGTTATAGGATAAAATTTATCTTGTCAGATAAATTGTCACACTACTTTCATAGACTATCATTGAAAAATAGATTGGATTGATTATTAAAACTTTATTATAATCACCTTGCATAAAGTGCAGGAAGAACCAAATGAACCAAGATCACAATCAGATTGGGTAGGATGACTAAAAATAGGCTTTAGTCTAGATAAGAATGGAATTATAGGATGGTATTGTCTTGTTAAGGATAAAGATTGTTTTATAAATTGGATAAAATTGTAAGAGGGTTGGTAGAAAGTTGGATATAATGTCTAGAGGGTTGCCCGTAAGTAATGGGGTGAATGATAGGATTTGTGATAATGGTAATGGATATGGTATATGTTTTAGGCTTGGGTATGGTTTTTGATTCTATTGTTCCTATTGAGATGGAGATGCACATCCTAATCAACAAATGAAATGAATAGAATACTTTATCATGTTAATTGGTAGCCTACACCTCATTTGAATAGCTACTCTATCAAGAACTTGATGCAAATCTGGATGCCAAAAATGTTGTGTTCTTTCTTGGTCATTAATTTTGATTCCTTCAAGAATCAAGAAAAGGTATCCTTTTAGCCTCTATAAAGGAAAGTGTAACCATGGATGGTAAATAGGGATAAATAATGGATGGTAGGTTTGAATATGAAATGGAATGGTAGATGATAATGGAATGTATAATGGTGGGGAAATAAATTAAGATTAGGAGTTTCAGTCACACATAATGTTACTAATGTCAGATTCAACATAATTTTGGTTGTGACATGGTTGAAGACTTGCTCTTTAGAGAGGACCACTAGATTTTTTTGTTATTTGATCTTGAGAGTAGCTACCATCTGATTAGGTTGTATATTGGAAGCTATTTTTATTTGATCCTTGATTTTGTATTCATCAAGTAGTGAAGAACTTTTGTGCTTAGCTAATGTTGGCTCAAAGAGGTTTTTACCAATGAATCTATCTTGATTATCCTATAGTACCTATGAGAAGGTTTCACTAAGGAATGTTGACTTTTGACTTTGATTGTCTTCTAGCACTTCTGAGAAAGTCTTACCAGAAGATGTTATGTTTTGACTTGGATTGTCCCCTAGCATCTTTGAAAAGATGTCATTAGGAGAGTGTTCATCAGGTACATGAATGTGGTCTTGGCTTCCTTGTTATTGTTCAACTACTATTTCACCATGGATGCAGTTCAACAAAGTATAATTCTATCAATTCCAATCGACACTTGTGTGAGATGGACTGCCAATGATATGGCTATTTTGGTTGATGATAATGGCCCATGGAATGGTAATGAAATTGGGAGAGGTTGCACAATCATCATAGAAGATACTCGGATAAGTTATGTTGAAGCTAAAGTACGCATCCTCAAAAAATTTAGAAGGATCATAAATGTATTCAAATTGATCTGCAAGGCACGTGTAACAAATGTTGTAATAGCCATGAACATATTCTTCTTCTAAATCTAATTCTAACTCAAAGGACTCTGAATCTGATGTTAAGATTGAGGCTAATTTTGATTTTGATGCTAAATTTGATGTTGGTTCAAGAATAGAATCTAACTCTAAATTTGATTCTTTATCTAATGGGTACTCTATTATAATAATGTCTTATTTAATATTTGGTTTTAGATAAGTAATGGCCTGTAATGGCATAATGAGCTCCACAAAAAATAGTTTGCCAAAGTGAGACTCCTCTAGGATGGGAAATAGGTCAAGATACATCTCCTTAGAGATAGCTTGTCAATAGGAGGCTCTTGAAAAATATTCACATGGTTGAGGTAATGATTTTTCCAAAGGTAGTTATAATCATTAAGAAGTGGCTCAGCAAAGACTAGCTCATCAATGTGAGACTTTTCGACAACTTGTATAGGATTAATAAGCAATTTTTCATAGTTTGACTTATCACAAATGTTTGATTCAATAGAAACATCTTGGATTATTTGGTTCTCTTGGCCTTGGTTTCCAATGAGTTGAAAAATATTAGTTTTGAACATAGCTTGGTCTTCGAATGATTGGATCAGTTGAGGTTTGGTTGGAATTGGTACTAGATGAGGAATGACCTATAGTTGGATGATGATAGGGCCTTGGGGAGCATGATTTCTCACATGATCCAAAGGACAAATTCCTAATATGGTAAATATATGGTGTTGTGGGGCTTGATTTCTTACACAAGCTAAAGAACTAGGTCCTAGAATGATGAAGGGGAATTGTGGAGCTTGATTGCTCAAACAAACCAAAGGACTAGGTCCTAATATAGAAATAGTTGGGCATTATGGAGCTTGTTTACTTACACAAACCAAAGGATGAGGTCTAAGAATGGTAATGGTATTCCTTAGATATTTCAAAGCTTGATAGCTCATAGAAACCAGAAGAGGGTTAGGGGTAGCTGATGATCAGATAACAAAAGGACATCATGAAACTTGATTTCTTGAATAAGCAAAAGAATCCAAGTCTTCATCATAAACCATATCATCCCAATCATGAGTTGGCTCACAAGTTGGTTCTTGAATTTGTCTCACATTCTAATTATTGCAAATAGGGTATGGATCTATATCCCAAACAATATTATCTATAGTTGGGTCTACAAAGTCGTCTTCATACTAATCAATGTCTTGAGTTGGATCATAAATTATTTCATGACTTTGTTCCCATGAATGATTAATATGAGGTAGATAGAAATCTATCTCATAGACCATATTAGCATCATTGAGGTCTTAACAAAATCCATAAAGTCATTTTTTGTGGCCATTATCTCATAAGTCAAATTGTGACTTCAACATAAGTGTAGTGAGACATATCTACATAAATGATGAAAGTTCCAAAAATAAAAGGACTTAGAGTTCTACAAACTTTGAAAAATTATGTCTAAAGGAAAAATGGTTAAAACTTGGTCTAACTTGGTTGAAAGGGTGGAGTTGTATCTCCAATATGGTCTGAAAGTGGAGTGGTATCTCCCAAAATGGTTGTGCTAAGACTTGACATAAAATATCCTAACATCAAATGTCTAACATCAAATATCATACACATAAAAGGTCAAGCATCTAAATAAAAACTGACATGCCAAAGGTTTAGGTCAAAGTTTTCCAAACAAGGTCTAAACTAGGAAAGGGAAAAGTTGAGTTGCTAGATCTTTCACCCAAACATTGAGTCAAAATATAGGTTCAAACAAACAAGAATGCACTAGGACTTTTGGCCAAATGACGTCAAAATATAAACTTGAAACAAAGGCTGATGTGATGTGATTTAATCTAACAAGTTTGGAAACAACTTTGACATAGACCTAGCACACATAATCAAACATAGACATGATTATTTGGAATAAGGCATAAGATAAAAGGCTCTTTAAAAAAGGCTATGTTCTCCCAAATAAGGGCATAAACAATTATGATGATAGGTATTGAACAAATAAACCATCAATAGTTTTCAATTTTGGGTAATCGATTAATTTAATTTATGTAACCCAAAAGAGAAAGATCTATGTATCAGCCCCATGAATTGAGGCTTAAATAAAAGTAAATCAATTTTTGGATCCAAAATTAATAAGGCTAATTGAAAACTCAATGTTGAAAACTAGGATTTGACCAAACAAGCTAGATAAGATTGGATAGCATGAGAACACAAGACAAAGGTCCAAATGGTATACATAAAGTGGTTTGAAACAAATGGTTTTGATATAGTGTTAAACTTGTCTTGAAACAAATTGAGTAGCCTAATGGTGTAAGCATGATTTAATGATGTGATAAATTTTATGCTTCAAAAGACTCAAAGGCAAAAATGGTTTGACATGATTTGGGTATCATAATGCTACCCTCTACAACCAAATGACACACACATAAACAAGTTTAACAAAAATTTCAAGGCACAAGTGTGGTTTAAAATGGCCAGCATAACACCTCATTAGACAAAAGAGTGACATATAGACAAATTGGTTTTGACATGGATTATACACAAACAAACAAGTTTTAATCTCAAAACATACCAAGCAAAAATGACCAAAATACACTAAGTATAATCATCCAAATCCTATGAAGGGTATAAAATGTGGGGTTGACTAAACTAGAAATGTTTCAATCATTCTATGGAAATCAATTGCATAATGACTTTCATGCCAAATAATACAAAAGAAAAGCATGGATTTTGGGTCTGTATCACTAAGCTTGTTGTAAAAAGTTCTAGTATTTTTTACAACCACTACATCCTATTATTCACTCAGTGTAGTGAGATGTCCAAAGTACCACTACATCCCATGTGCAACTCTAAAAGATTCAAATGAAGTCAATGCTAGGAGGTGAAACCCTAAGTCAAAGCTTCCCTAAAGAAATGAAGGGAGGTAATGACATCCCTCTCACAAGCCAAGATGAATAAAAAATAAATAAAGCATGAGAGTAGTAATACATTAGGGTTGTTTTCAAGGTCACCCAAACTTTGATGAGTTTTTGGGGATTGATTTAGATGAGTTTCTTTATAAGCCTTAGACTAGGCTACTTGCAATAGGAATGGCAGTTTTGATTCCAAAGTTTCTCTATAGGGGAAAAATGGAAGATCATACATGCAACACCCCTCCTTTTTCCAAACAAAATTAATCTAATCAACTATTTAGAAATAAAAATTGACAAGTGTGTTCAATTTTATATCCAAATAAAATGTTTGGTGGTGTTCATTTGACCCCTTGGTCTTAGTTGTAAAATTTGAAAAACATTGACCAAAAACATCTAAAAATTTCTTCTTAAACACCAAAACAAAGTTTCTAATAAAAATTTAATCATGCAAAAGTGATTTAAACATGTTTTTAGAAAAAATCCTACTTGGTCTTGTAGTAAAATTGTTAGCATGTTCTTTAGCTTTGAAGGTCTTTTGAGTTTGCAAAAAGAAACTTTAGAAAAGTAGCTCTTGAGTCTATGTTTTTTGGAAAACATAGTGACCAACGTTGGTCAATACCACCGATGTCATTTACGGCCAACTAAGATCTAACCGATGTTAGTTCTACTTACTGGAATTGGTTAAGTCAATAATTGATGTTGGTATTTCTATAGATGTCGGTTACTGTGTAAAAAGCATGGTAACTAAAACCAACAAAAGAAAGCTAGAAAATCAATTTATAAGAGTTTTAAAGGATCAAATGATTTTTTAAAGTTGCAAAAGGATCTCATTTAGGTGTAGGATGTGTCTAGTCCCATCAAGCATGACACATGTGATCTAATAATTTGACTGAAGAGAGGATGGTTAGTATGGTGTTAGTTCCAAAATGAAAAACAAATTGAAATAAACACACTAATAACATAACATCACTAGGCCTAGACACTAGGAAGAGCTTAGTTAACAATCATGAATGAAACACACAACTAAAATTCAAAATAAAACTCTTTTACCTTCCTTAGATGCTCCAAAATGCTTGTTGTGGTGACTTGCTCAACTTGTGCTCATGAAGCCCTTGGCAATGGAAGCTTGACAACCTCCATCTCTCCTTGGCACCTTTGGATTATGGCTTGGATTAGCTTGGAATCAATTTGGCATTATAACACTAATTTATTGAAGATTTTTGGAACAAATTATGCATTATAACTTTGCACTAATTAATCTTAGAAATGATGTTGTGAGGCCTTCTATTTATAGATTTTTGGATTTGATCAGAATCAACCTCAACCGTCCATCTCAAGATTGAGATGTGTGGTTGAGGATTAATTCAATTTTTGGAATTAAGTTTGTAATTATCCTCATCATGACATTGGAAGAAGGGGCAATTAAGAGGCATGGAGGGCATCGTGGAAGGCATTGATGAGGCATGTGAGGCATGAATCCCAATATTTATGGCATTTATGGCCTAGGGATGTATTCCCAAGAAATGAGGTCACTTGATGATGAAGATATTAAATATTCATTTCCAAAATAATGTATTCAACAAGTTTCCATGGAATTTTTAATTAGGTCTTGATTTGGGTTAATTAGCTCTTAGGCATGATTAAGCACATTATGCACAAATTACTCAAATTGATCAAAATGCCTTGTTATTGGTCCTAAATTTGACTAGATTTAAATTGGAAGTCCAGGTTAGATGAATTGGATGTGTATTCCCATTTATAATGTTTCTAAAATCAAATAATAAAGGCACAAGCCTTCTACAAAATATTTAATAGGAAAGAGCAGTCCATAACATGCAAGTGTAATTTTGGCATCATGACTCAAAATGAACTAATAAAAGTTAGCTATCCCATAAATTTCATTTCCCTATATAAGGATACCTTGGCCAAAATTAGCACTTGAATATATCATTTTGACACCATTTTGTCTGTTTTAGTGTTTTTAGGCTAAATTGTGCATTTTAGATAGAAACTAGCCAAAAGCCTAATTAGAGGTTATCATCGACCATTTTTAGATGTTTACAAATCACACATTTTATTTGAGTTTTAACATGTGTTGGAAACCTATGGAGCCAAAATTTAGTCTCTAGGTAGGGAGGCCTAATTGAAACCTAGTTAGGAG
Source organism: Torreya grandis (assembly GCA_037957365.1). Taxonomy (NCBI): domain Eukaryota; kingdom Viridiplantae; phylum Streptophyta; class Pinopsida; order Cupressales; family Taxaceae; genus Torreya; species Torreya grandis. Next base: position 4,322,101 of record JARHVA010000257.1, read on the forward strand.
AGAGAAATGGATGTAAAGGACACTTCCACTCTTTCTAAGGACTTGAAACTTGGTGTGAAGTTGTAATTCCATATTAGTTCCTTAAATTTACCTTAATTTTCCTATTATCATATATACACTATATTACACAATGAGGTTTGTATGATTTCAGGGATACAAGGAATGAAGCCAAATTGGAGATTTTGGTGCAAAATGAATTCTTACGAATAATTAGAGACCTCCTAATGAGTTATTTTAGGTTTGCTATGATGTGAATAGGCCATCAATGGATATAGAATGATTTGGATAAGATGAATTCAAGTTTTTACACTTGTAAGAAAGATTGGCCTAGTGAGTTGAAGAGACTTATAGATACCTAACAAGAGAATGAAGTGATATGTCAAAGGAGACCTATAGATATCAATTGAAAAGTGTTAATAATAGATAAAATATGTAAATCAACATGACATGACCATCAATATGGATACTTATCATTCCAAAAGCCAAGGTAAAGGCTAGTTTTAGAGAGATAGGTAAGGTTTCAAGCAAGGTTTAAAACATCCATGCCACTTAGAGTAGAAGAACCTCTTTAGAAGACTAACACTTATATTTGAAGACCTAATGTGTAATTTTTAGACTCCTTTCTTGTTATAAATCCTTTTGGACACTTCTCTCTCTCTCTCTCTATATATATATATACATACATACATACATACATATATACACATATATATACATATATATACATACATATATATACATATATACATATATATATACATATGCATATATACATATATATATATATATACATATATATATACATACATATATATATATATACACATATATATATATACATATATATATATATACATATATATATATACATATATATATATATATATATATATACATATTTATGTATATACATATATATATATACATATATATATACATATATATATATATATACATATATATATATATATATATATACACATATATATATATACATATATATATATATATACACACATATATATATACATATATATATATATATATATATATATATATATATATATATGGATAAGATTATATCCTCCACTTGGGTATGTCAAACCCGTGCCTATTTATAGCATTTGATTAATGAGAATACTATGGTTTAACATTCTCCATGGATTAGTTTTAATATGATTTCTTTATTAGTTAATCTTACTAAGTGATAGTCTTACTTCCTTAACATGTTTGTATTTATTTAACAATCATGTTCAGTTTAAAATACTTTTTTTAGGTCTCTTGAAGTGCTCAAATGGAGTGTGTAGGGGTTTATTCACTTATATTTTCATTATTTTCATGTCATGACCTCTTGACTAGTCCTCCCATATCAAGCTTGCTTCAAAAACCTTCATAAGAAACATTGATTTAGAGAGGCAAATTTAGATTAGTGTCATGTGCAAGTTAGTCTCTTTTTTGAAGTGAAATCACATCTAGTTGGTAGTGGTAAAACCATATTTGGTTCATCACCTCCATTAGAGTAGGTTTATCTCCCTTTTCCTAAGAAGTGGTAGATTAGTGTTTGAGCCTAAGTTAATCATCAAATGGAGCTATCCATTTAGCCTAGAGATTCACCTTTCCTATAGGGTACCCAAAAAATTGAGGTATTTCCATGTTACATCAAATTTAGAAGGATTGAACTACCTTCTGCAAGAAGTAAATTTGATTGATAATAGTTTTGGAACATTCAATAAGATTAAGGTCTAAATTTGTGTAATTATTCTTGGTATTGTTATTCTACCTATTAGCCTTTGGTGGCATTCAAAATGTCAATGGTGATTCCATTCATGATCAACAGGTTTTAGCATCCCAGTCATTCAATTAAAGTAAGTTTATTTCATTTCATTGTCTTGATGAAGTTATTGTGGTTGGGTTTGAGATGAATTTCATTTTCATGCAAGTTGATGAAGTATCTCAGCCCCATGGTCATCCATACAAACCTTTATATAATCCTTATCAACCTTATCATGAGTATATAATTCTTATGGTCAACCTACATTCCCCTTACATGACTATGATGTTGCATATGATAATCCTTCTCAATCTCAATATGTCCCTAGAAACTTTTAAAATTTATCCATTTCATGTTCCAATTAAATTCTATTAGGTTATGATAGGCACATGATATACCATAATACACAAATGGTATATGGTCATGCTATACCTAATCACCTCATTCATGATGTAAGAGATTCATTTCAACTAATGAAAGAATAAATGTAACCTAATGAGAGAGAAAATTAGGAAATCTTCTCAAGTGAGATGATGGATGTAATTGGTCTCACTCAAAGCATTGAGAATAAGCTAAGAAATTATGAAAAATAGTAGGTTCATCTCCATAATCCTTATGTGTCTTCATGTACACCACCTCATCCTTCATCTATTATACCCACTCTTCCCCAACAAACCATTTCAAGTGAACTTATGAGTGTTCCAAGTCCTTCATGTGTTCTTCAAAATTTCCCTTCTTAGAATTCCATCTAAGAGAGCATTCAAAGTAAAGAAGAAACTTTTATTGAGTAGCCTATTGTTGAGATCCAAGAATCCACTTCTCTTCCTCAAGAACTCCCTAAGAAGTCTTCCAAGACTCCAAGATAGAATCAAGTGGTGAAGTCATGGAGTGAGCAAGGTGAGACAAGTATAGATCTAGGATTTAAAGTCAAACAAGAATCTAAACCTATGCAAGTATCTCACATACCTCCTCAAAATCCATCTTGTATCTCTGTTATCCCTCTTGTGTCCCTTATCCTCATGAAGCTACTAATCACCTTTAATAGAAGTTATTCCAAGATAGTATAGATTAAAAAATTTAGGATATAGAGTTGAATATGAAAGGACTTGCATCAATCCAAAATCTAGAGGTTGAAGACAAGAGAGATTTGTGCCTAATCAAGCCCCATTTCCCTTTCATGAAGAACCTTTAGCTTATCCATATTGGAGGTCTATCCATGAATGTTTTCAAAATAATAATGAAAATTTAATTGAGAAGGTTTAAGATAAATTTATAGTTGTTTCAGAGCCTAATTATTGCCATGAGAAAGAAGAGGTGATTGTTGAATAGAATGTCCCTTCCATTACCCAACTCAATTTTCTATCTCTCTAAGAGTTCCTTCAAGAATCTTCCATATCCAAGACTCCAAGTTTCAAAATTACTCCCTCCATTCCCAATCCCATTCATGAGCCATTAATCATAACTCATATTCCCTCTCTAACTCATGAACTTACCCATCACCCTCCCACCAAATCCCTTATTGAAGAGGAACCTATCTTATGGGGAACAAATGAAGAAGAGATTGCATCTACAAGTGTGATTCAAAGAGAGTGTGAACAATATAATGCAAGTGTATATTATGAGGAATTTACCATTGGTAATCCCCTTAGTGAAGAAAGACACAAATAAGTCTTATTGAATGAAGAAAGAGATGATCTTGATGAGTTTGTAGATGAACATGAAGAGATTGCCAAGATTGCTACCTTGGCCAACAAAAAATTTGGTAAATATGTGAAAGAAGAGGCTCTTAATAAATACATCATGTTGAATGATCTTGTTGAGTTAAATGAGTAGGTTCAAAAACATTTGAAGGATATGTGGTAAACCTATTTAAATATGTTCAAAGAATATGAAGGTTTTGAGAATTCAACACCTTTATTAGAACAAGGTTAAGTCGATGATGGAAAATGCAAGGTTATTACTGAGCCAATATGTTTTCAATATCATAATGAAGCAATCTATGATGCAGACATTATTTAAGACAATAAAGAGATTGGATTGGAAGAACCAATATAAGATAAGGTTGATGATGCCTTCATAAATCAAAAGGACTTATGATAGTAGTATTGGAAAGTTTGTAATAAATTTAAGGCTCTTCAAGGGCATATACCTACTATTTGTCAGATTAAGGATGTTCTTGAGGATGCATTATTGAAGGGCAAGGTAAAAATATCCAAGGTACCATGCTTGGAGCTGCTCCTATGAATCTGGAAGTGATCATTGTTAAGATAGGCACAATCATAAAGAGACATCATGAGAAGGATCTTGAGCCATAAGATGAGTCCACCTTCATAGGAGTGGAATTTAAGAAGATAAATATAACAAGAGTAATGATCAAGAGGTAACTTGAGTCATATAATTCTTCATATCATGGAATAGGAGATAGTAAAATCTTCCCTTTTGACCTAGGAGGAAGAAGAAAAGCTTATGTTAGTTGTATATAGCTAGTTTGCTTTCTTATTTGTTGTGTTCCCTACATGCTTGATAACATGTGTGTGATCATTATTGATTTTGTTTTTTGTGTGGTGTCTTTGTTTTGTGTGTTTTAGAGCTCAAATCAGTTTGTCTTGTAATGGTCAAGGTCTAGTCAGGTCTGAATATGAGTGTGAATCCATTACCCTATGGAAGGACAAGGCTATTGGTCCATTTAGCATATTAGGCATGCTACCCCTATGAATCGCTAATTTATTGACCAATTTTGACCCCCAAGTTTAAAATATCACCCCCTATAGGTGAAAACTTGAGTGTCATATTTTTATAACCTTTTTCATCTCTTTATTAATGATTTATTATCCTTCAAAAAGTCTTCATAAAGCCTTTTTAGCATTATTTAAGGTTTATTTAGAGAAATTAAGGTAAGCTATTGTTATGGTCTTATAGTGGACTAGCCATTTCATGAAGTGATGAAATTTTTACAAGAGGTTTCATAGGTACTTAGGTGTATTTTAAGCTAATTTTAAGCCTTAATAAACTTATACACGTATTTCATGATGTTTTGGAGAGTTTAAGGTTTATTTGTGAACTTTAATGTAGCATTTTCTAAGGAAAAATATGGTTTTTGCTAACTCCAATGTCTGTCAAAGCCCAAAAATACTAGAAATATGTAAAATATACTTTTAAATGACCTAAAATTAGTTACATAACTTCCACACTAGTCATCAAGTCAAATAAAAGTCAAATTATTGAATTTCAATGATTTAGAGGGGAGTTTTGGCACTTGTACAGACTTTTAAACTCATATTCTAAGTGAAAATAGTTTATTAGTGTCCTTTAAACTTATATATGTCAAAATAAAGCATGGAAATAAGTTTTAATTATAAAAATTATATAAAACTCTCTCTCCTCCATCGCTCTCTTCACAAGCTTATGAAGGACATTTTTAAATGCATGGTATAAGCCATACAGGTGGAGTTCAAAGATAAGATTTTGAATAGAGTTTTTGACCCCTATGTTATTTCAATTAGTTGAATTAGTTTTTTAATTTATATCTTTAACTTTATGAATAATTAGTAGGCAGTTAAAATGTTTTTTTGAGACTCAAAACCCCATTATATCATTTTTTAGGCAACATAGTTATATGTGTGAACTCATGGATGAAATGTGAACATTTTATAGGTTCATTACAGGTATAGAAAAAACCTTATATAGTATTATCCATCACCATATATCTAATATATGAACTATTCAAGCAAGAAAGTTACTCCTCTACATAGTGTGCAAGTGACTATCAGTATTCTCCATTATTTCAAGTTTTCCACAAGGTTAATATGCATTCAAGTATTTTTGAACATGTTTATCCATATTTTACCTTCATCTAAGGTTATCCAATCATTTTGTTATTGTTTGTACTAGTGTCCAAGTGTCATTGTACTCTGAGCTTGAAGATTATGCATATAGGGATGCATATATAACATTGGTTGAAAGGTCTTGTTTGTACCTTGTCAGGGTAGTTTGAAAGTATTGATCTCATAAATAAAATATGAATAATGATATAAGGATTTTGAAAATTTCAAATTAGACCTCACAAAAGGCACTCTCCAATATGGTTTAAACAATCTCATTTTACTCCCTATCGACCTGAAGGTGAATACTCATGATCTAGCCATGTTAAAGGTGTTTTGAAAATGTTGAGGTATAGATTGAGTTAGAGACACTCATTTAACATTGAATGACCACTAATTTCCACCTTTAAAATAAAAAAGAATGATGAAGAGACCTAAGATCTATGCACAAACTTCCATACAAAGCCTTAAGTTGATTGATACGCATGCCTATATGGACCATGATTAAAATTTTGAGATGATATAATGATTGGTCAGGAGGTTTATAGTGTTTTGGAGAGAATGGCATGATAATTGACATGAGTTGATTAAAAATTCTAAGCAAAGGACTCAAGATCTATCTTAACAAGTCTAAACAAGCAAGAAATAGACCTACAAGTTATAGCCCTATAGGTCCTCTTTTGGATAAAAATAAACATGTTCATACAATATGATAATGTGTAATGTGAACATACTTAAATGTAATAATAAGGGAGGTCATGTACCATTCAAAGCACCTAAACCATTTATTAGTTAAGTGAAATCTAGAATGATTGAATATACAACCCTAATACCTATACATAGATCTAAGTTTGAAGCAAAGAAAGAAGAGTTTTGAAAAATCCATTAAAAGGTTAATGATTTTGAGAAGTTTTTTCATTTATCTCAAGGTTGATATCATTTGATGTCAAGGTTGATGTTAATGATGTCAATATGCATGATGTGTGGGGTATGAGCTTGTATGCCTAATATGATAAGGAATCTAGGTAGCCTAATGTATCTGTACTGAGAGATAATTTTAAGGCTTGATAATCCATTAAATTTTTTGGTAAAACCTTTTTGGTAATATCTTTGAAGACTAGACATAAAACATAGTGAGATATGAAGATCCTTAGTCAAGATTTGAAGATCTGTGTATTTAAATTTGAAGATACTCTATCAAGTTATGAAGATGTTATATTGTAGCTCCAAATAAGAGGATGGATGAGGTTGTTGGAGAAAATTTGGAGCACTCAAGTGAGTCTCAAGGTAAGCATACATGGGTAAGACTTATAGACCTAGTATACAACTAGACTACTAGTAAACCCTTCTTGGCCTAATGAATTAGCATGAGTTATTTATAGGACATATTAATAATACTCGATAGTGTTTGAGTATGAGAGAGTTTTTTTTATTTTATACATGAGATATTGAGATCTTTGATAATGGTTATAAAGTTAGATTCAAGAGCTATTATGACTTACAAATCAAAAGACTAGAGAGCAAAAAAATATGGTGGGTAGATGGGGTATTAAGATTAATTTAAAAGAAAATTAATAGTATTTGTAAATTTACAAAGGTATTTAATGTTATTTCAAGTATATACTGACCAAGTTTTAGGTCAAAAATTGAAGGTTAAGGCAAGAAAAAGTGTTTTGAGATCTACCAAGTACACAGAATGGAGGGTTCTCAACTCGAGAAGGACTTTCAAGTGTTCATTGGCATGTGAAATATCTAAATGGGAACCTAATATATTAAGGATATATTTGGAAGGGTCATATCTAATATCTCTAGGTATTAATTTTTTAAATGAGGGGTAATCTTTTATGAATAATCATTAACACTAGAAATAGTGTTAACCCTCTCTAAAACCCTAATAGTGATCCAATGAGAAAGATCTTGCTATAAAGTAATTATAATGGTTTTAAATGGATATTTAAATGATTTTATCATTTATTAATATCCCCTAGTCACCTCCAAGTGTGATTGGTTTTTTAGGTGAGTTAGTCGACCCTACAAAAAGGTCTTATTTCTCACAAATTTGCTATAATAGTTAGAGTTGATTGAGTCAAAGTTTATAAATTAATTAAGGTTTAATATTGATAATTTTATATTATGTACATGGTGGTTTTTTATTATATTATATCCCTCAGGGGTGTTAAACTAGTCATAGAAGTTGACTAGTTGCTAATAGACCTAGTGATGCAGATAGTGAGAAAACTAGGTAGAAGTGAGAAATTGATTAGGGATGTGCTTAAATAGACTAGGAATGAATCCAAGTGATTGTATATGTTTATAAATACCTATAATAAATTTTAATGTTATATATATGTTTTTTTTCAATGGTAATTATGAAAATGTTGCTCATAAGTTGATCTGTCTAGTGAAGATGGGATAGTGAAGGTGCAAGGTTGTGAGATTGGTATGCAAAAATAAATTTTCCATATGAAAATATTATATATATATATATATATATATATATTTTATAATTATATAATGATCATATATTATTAATAAAATTAATTATTATATTTTTAATGTGTTTACACAAGTGTTGAAATTAAAAATCACCATGATCGGTCTTCAAAGCAAACTAACAATTTTGGGTAAGTAGGTTACATCAATGGGTTTGGAAATCTATGCCATGAGTTGATATATAATGTTAAAATAATTATGTTTTTTTTTACTTTAATAATATATAAATTATTTTTATAATATTTTAAGTTAGTTTAAGAGTTTGGAATATTGAATCCATAATGGCTTATCTAGCTGAGTAAAGATTGTGAGAGAGAAGGTCAACAGATTGGTTCGCAAGACCAATAGTTGTCATTAGAGGTTATTAAATTTTTTGTAAGTTGTTATAAATAATTTTTAGTATCATATTAATTCATTTTAATATATTTTTTATGGTCCTTAAAGTGTCTTAAGTTCAAGTTTCCATGACTATTATTTGAGGCTAGTTGGCAATTCTGAGTGGGCTACTTGTAGAAAAGAGTTTGAACATGTATATTATAATTTAAATAATATAATAATTTTTTTTTCTAATAAGAGGTCATGAGGTTTTTTTATATGGTATTTTTTACCATGGTTGTTTGTAAAAATTATGCTTGTGCTTCAATTATTCAAGACATATTTTCTATGTATACACAGGTCTACTGTGAATATTATTTTAAGAAGGGGTTAAAAATTGTTGGTTGGACCTAAATTTAAGTTATATAATGAATATTTTAATAATATATTAAGTTATCCTACTATCTATGGATTTTATAATGTATTTAAATAAAGATAAAGTGTAACATGCTCTAATGAAGGCATAGTGGGACTAGGTCTCCTTAAGGCCTAAAAGAAGTTTTTGTCCTATATGCTATGACCAACCTAATGTATTGGTGGATTAATTTATTAAATAAATTATAATACATATTTTAAGGGTAATAAAAGTGTGAAATTGTGAATTTACATCCAAGGTGTGTGAGATCAATTGACTTGTATAAATACTAGGCAATTTTAGGCCTATTTAGAGAAGTAGTGAGTGTGAAGAATATAAGCAAATAATATAAAACTTAGTAAGTATAATAATGTATAAATACCATAAAATGAGTTTATATTATCATATAATAATATTGTATATAGGTTATGCATATGAGGATCAAGGTCATATGACCTAATCAAGTCAAGAAGAGGGCTACTTGAGCAAAGAAGGCTAGAGGCTCGTTAAGAGGGATAGAAGTGTGAGAAGAGATAAGGAAGAAGATAATAATATATTATTTGATAAAAAATGGTATTTTTAATTTCATAAAGTTTTCCTAGTGGTTTATTTGTTATTGATTCATCTAGGGGGTTGGTTCTTCTTTACAAGTTGGTGTTTGCTAAAGGTTAGCTGAGTTGTTACTTAGCTAGTTGGGGTTGGTGCTCCATATGAAGTGGGTGATTCACTAAAATTGGTGTTTATTTTATATTAATGTATTAAATTTGAATCATTAGTGAGTTTTATTCCCCTTTAGGGTTTCCCACATATTTATTTTGTTCATGTGTTTCATGCTCTTGTGGTGTATTTATGATTGCTAAGATGTACATGCTTGTTTAAATGATATATGATTGATTAAGTAAGATTGTTAAAGATATTTTATGAATATTGATTAAACCCCCACCCCACTCTCAATAATTTTTATTCCAACATTTTTTATCATATCTTGTTCTTTTAAAATAGGTCTAAAACCTAAAGGAGATCCTAGAAGCAAGGATGGCTAGCCAACAAGCTCAATGTGGTTTATCTACTAGTAAGGATCCTTTATTCAATGGATCCAATTATGAATTTTTAATGATAGGATGAATATATATTCTATGTGACAATTTTATGATAGCTGATAGTTAGTTGTGGATGGCTATGGTGCTCTTCTTATTCCACTAATTGATGCATCAGATAACAAAGCTAGTGAAAACAACTTCAAAGCAATGAATGCCATTATTTGTGGCCTATAAGAGGTAGATATTATAAAGGTAATGAACTATGATTTAGATAAAAATATATGGGACAATTTTAATAATATCTATTTAGGAGACACTACGGTGAAGATGGCCAACTTGTAGACCCACTGAAGATAGTTTAAAATCCTAAAGATAAAACCATTACATCTTACCTATTAAAGGTTGATGAAGTTTTCAATGTCATCATAGGTTTAGGAGAAGAAGTGAAATAATATACTATTTTTCAAAAGGTTTTGAGATCACTAAATCCTAATTTTGACTCTAAGGTGTTTGTAATAGAAGATATGTGATATCTGGATAAGATAGAGATAGATAGGCTTCATGGCACTATGACTACCTATGAGATGAGAACTAATGAAGGAAGGCCTCCCAAAAAGGAAGTAGATTTCAAAGTTGAGAATAAGACATAATAAAATAATTTCAAAGATGATATATGCTTAGATATTGATGATGATCAATTTATAGCCATGTTTTCAAGGAAGTTAAGGTTTGGATCTGGTAAGTACAAAGGTAAGTTGCCCTTCAAATGTTTCAACTGTGGAAAGATTGGTAACTTTGCATCTAAGTGTCATAATAAGGATAAATATGAGCATGATGAATAACATGATGAACATAATGGAGATGATAAGAATACCTATAAGCCTAATATAAACAAAAAGAAGTTTAGGAGGTATGAAGGTAGGAAAGGGACTTTCAAAAACAAGATAAGATTCTACACTAAAAATGATAACTCTTTTGATGTAAGTGACTCAAGTGAATATTATAGTGATGGTGGAAGTAATGAGCCTAAACATGATAATAAAAAACCTTGTTCATGTCCATATAATTAGATAATGAGGGTTGTTCAATGGGAAAGGCCTTATGGTTGATGTAGAATTAGATGAAAAATGAAGCAAAAGTGAATCTTGAAGCAAAATTGGTAAGTGCCTTAAAGGAGTTGAATTTTCAAAGAATAAATAATCACAAACCAAGATCACTAATTAATGACTATGAGGATCATATTGGCTTGTTTGAGGAGAGATTGAGTAACACCTCCAATGAATATGATGATATCATCAATCAAGTCAAGGCATAGATGGATATAATCAGTGAAAACTTGAAGGCTAAAAAGGAAGAAGACATCAAGTATGAAACTAAAATAGAATCCTTGAAAGTTGAGTTTAATCAATCATATATCTTGTGAAGTTTGAAAAGACAATTGAAGCCCTATATGATATATTGAGTATTCATAAGTATGCAAGTGAGAAGATATAACTTGGTTTCAAAGAGGACCAAAAGGAGGCACATTTAGTCAAGAAGAACACTATTGAAGATAAAAAGGTCAACATGAAAAGGCCTATAAAATGGCCTAATGTTATAAGGTATTATAGTTATTTCAATGGTTACTATTTTGTATGTAATCAATTTGTTCATAGAGAAAGAGAGTGTAGAAGACCCTCCAAGAATGAGTACTCATAGAAATATGGAAGGAATCACAATTCACATTAGTTAAATGGTATGTATACGATGGTTTGTTATAACTATCATAATCTAGGTAACTTTATAATATTATATTCTAATAGAGTTAGAAGTTCATCAAGTCAAAACATGAAGTTTGAAGCCCTCAGAGTGCAAGAAAGAAGGCAAATGAATGTATGGAAACAAAAGATAATAAAAATGAGTCATGATTAGTTTACAAGATCAAGTGGGTTGCTTGATGTGATAGACCATGACTCAAGTGTGAAATTGAGCCACAAAAGTCTATTTTCAACTCACATTGATGATCAAATGGTTGATGAATAGATCAAGCTTATAGTGCTAATCAATCCAAAAAGGATATTGAAGAACATTCAATCTTGTGAGAGCATGGAGATCTAGGAATCTCCTAAACTGGTGTTATTTTAGTGACCTATATAAAAAGGTGACTCCATTAGGATTCATGGAGATACTCTATAATTAGCAAAAGCATGGTGGATGCTTGGTTTGAGGGGGAACTATTCAAGTTATTGACTGGGCTTTATCTGTGTTGAAGTGGTCTTGTAATCTGAGTTCATTTTGGAAGAGGTATGAATGGTTTAATGGGGATCATATTTATTTAATGTTTTATATTCTATATGTTGAATTTTTTTTGTAAAGGTGTGTTTCTAGATGACAGTTGTGGAAGACCTTTAACATTATTGTCAAAGGGGGATAAAGTCTAAGAAGGGAGTTTCACTAGACTAGGGGAGATGAGAGTGGTCAATTTGAAGAATGTTTTTCCATCAATGAAAAAGGGAGAGTTCATTATGAAGTGTTTTAATTTATGTCAAGGTTAATATCATTTAATGTCAAGGATTATGCCATTGATGTCAACATATGTGGTGTGTAAGGTATGAGATTATATGCCTGATATGACAAGGAAGCCAAGAAACTAGTATATCTCTACTAAGAGAAAATTTGAAGGATTGATAAGTCATAAATAGTTTTGGAAACACATTTGTGCAAATAGTTTTGAATACTAGACACAAAACATAGTGAGCTATGAATATCTTTAGTTGAGCTTCAAAGATCTACATTAGTAGCTCCAAAGATGCTCCATTGAGATACAGAGATGTTTTGTTGAAGCTCTAAATAATAAGATATATGAGGTTGGTTGAGCATGATTATGAGACTTTGGAGCACTCAAGTGAGTCTCAGGGTAAGCATACATGGGTAAGACCTATAGACCTAGTATGAAACTAGACCACCTATAGACCCTGCTTGGCCTAATGAAGCAAGATGAGCTATTGATAAGACATATGAAGAATACTTCAAAGTGTTTGATAATGAGAGAGGTTTTTTGAGTTTTTACATGAGGTTTTGAGATATTTTCAAGTGGTTATAATGTTTTATTCATGACCTATTGTGACTTATAGTTCAAAGGCATAAATAACAAAGAGAGAGATGATATTTAGATGGGGTTTCAAGATCATTTTCCAAGGCAAGTGTGAGTATGTGTGCATTTACATAGGTATGTCATGTTATTTCAAGTTAGTGTTGGTGTAATTTAAGGATAATTTTGGTATCTAAAATAAGTTCATTTTGGTGTCAAAACTAAGTTCATTTTGGTGTAATTGTGATTTTACTCACATTCTATTGAATACTATGGATCCAATGTTAGCTCAAGTTCAACTATTACTAAGAACCATTGCCACTACATTGATGTAGTACTTGTAATTGAAATAAAAATTATATAAATCTATAGAAAAAAAAAGGATTTATATATCAATAAGCTATAATAGAATATTGATGCTCTATAGGTAGAACTATAGTAAGAACATCATCAAAAAAAGTAGATATGAGTGGAGTCAAAAGTCAGTGGCTACTACTCCAAAGGTCACACTATGGATCAATTATATAATCTACACACTCATAAATCTCCATCGTTGTACCAACATATAATCAAACTGAAGGGGAAGGAACCTAATAGATAATCTACAAAGCCCAATTCTCCTAGGCATCAAGTAGTAGATGAAGGATTCATCCAAGAGATACTGCCAAATCAGGTACCAAATATTATGTTTTATTATAAATATGCTAGTAAGTATAATATTATAGCCATTTTAGAAGGAAATTTTATGGAAATATTCTTTGACTAGAGAATTAGGGACAATTACATTACTAAGGCCTTAGTGTCGTGGCTAGGATTGGACTCTATTACACTACCTCAATGGAAGATGTATGGCATGATTAATGGTACCATCTTTGGCAAGGTAACAAATAATTGCCTCATGGATTTTTCTATCTTAGGATGCTTAATTGAGAAAGTGGTCTTGGATATAATACCCCAATACATTGAGGAGTTTATATTTGGAAGCATCTACTTAGCCTCCCAGAATGTAGTGTTTTATAGAATATAAGATGGAATCCGATTGACTAAAAATCATGTCTACGAGATTTAGTTTAGGATTAGTCAAAAAATCAAGGTAATTTTTTTTATATTTATGATTCATCTAATTCTTATACTACTATTATTCCTCCTAATGAGAACAATATTTTAATTCTAGAAGCAAACCATTTTCTAATTGTTAATATGTCTTCTGACTCAGACTTACATTCAAAAAATGAAAGCAATGAAATTAATTCTTCTAGATATATTAAGAATATGAGGGATAATTTTTGTTCTAACTCTATACATTCATCAATTAATTGTGTTGATACATTTGAGAAGCATACAAGGGAAATATGTTCTAAACTGTTGGCCAAGATGTGATTCAATGGAAAGGGCCTTGGCATTAATGGTCAAGGAACTATCCAACCTATCCAATTTGTGAAGAGAATACATTATATAGGATTTGGATACATAAATGAAGTACAACATTCTCGAGAATTTGAGCTAAATACTTACTCAAGAAGCAAGTCATATCACCTTAAAGAGCTTAAAGAAGCATTATAAGAAGATGAAGTACTTAAATCTACTGAGACATATTTAGATGGATTATTGAGGTATGAAAAAAGGAAATAATTGAATGTAACTTATAATTATTCCAAATAAATCCCTAAAAGGATGATTAAGAGACATGTCAAGTCAAAAAAGAAGAAAACTGATGAAAGAGTTGCCTAAAGAAGACATGAAGTTTGGTTTTTACTTCAATGCAAAGGGGAAAATGTTGAATTAAACAAAGTCATCCACAACGTTAGTCAAAGGTTGTAATTACATCTTCAATTAATTATAAGACAAAGCCACATCAAATAGAACATAAACTAATAGCAATCAAGGAGAAGATGGTTAAGGACAAGCTGATAGTGTAGAATTTATCACCTTGGAGAGGTAACAAACATTTCTTTATGAGAATAATTTCTAATCAATCAAAGATAGATGTTATTTTTGATATAAATTATGAAAAGAATTTAATTTTTGAAGATATTTTAGAAACCTTAGGTTTGAAAACTAATCCACATTTCAAACCATATTCATTGATTAGAATAAATTATGTTGTTAACCTACATGTAAGCAAAACTTGTAAACTAAGGTTTACAATTACCTCCAACTTCCTAGATGAAATTGAATTTGACATGGTTCCACTTTGATTTAGCAGAATTATCTTAGGTAAACCCTACTTATTTCTGATAAATGCAACTTTTTCTACAAACTAAAATTAGTATGGCATTGTAAAAGATGGGATATAATATCTTGTCTTAACCCATAAACTAAATTTCATGAGTAGGGAGACCCTATAAGGGCAAAATGTAAGATTCGTGACCTATTATAACACAAACACATCTTAATATGCAATAAATCTAATGAATTGTATAAAAATTAGATTTTTAAGGATGTAGAACAAGTAAATTTATATTGTTAAAAAATACTAGAAGAAAGAGATTGGCTGATGTATGTAAATAAATTGTGGAAAAGATCTATTTAATCAAGGAGATAATGAATTTTGGGGACAAAAAGCCTTCTTAGTAAGAAGGTGTAATCCAGAGATCATCCAGGGAGGTCATAAAAATAAATATCTCAAGTCATATTGAAAGCTTATCCAATGCAAATAGCTCGTTGAGAGCTTTTTGATGTAATTTATGGTTTGTGAAATGGAGTTCATATGCAAAAGTTATGGTAAGTCAAAGTAAAATAAAGTCAACGTGATGTGATGATGTGGCATAGACACATAGACCAAATAATATTTGACATGTGGAAAAATATTGATGTGGTAATATGCACATGTGGCAAGTAAAGCATCAACCTTCATTCAATAAATGGCACAATCATATATTGACACATATCAGGATAAGGTAAAATATTAAAAGTTTTAATATTAACTTGCCATTTACTTTTAACCATGATAAAGGTCCACGTGGAAGGTGAAAATTAAAGTCAAGGTGACCAATTTAAATATGGACATGGCATTTAAGTTTTCTAGGTCTTTTTAAAAAGAAATTATAAATTTATTTAAATCCCATTATGAGGGATATTTGAAAACCATTTAAAATATGGATAATATTTAATCCATATAAAATTGGGATAATTTTCAATCCCATTATTCTTATAAATGGATAATCATATTCCCACATATCATTTAAAGGGGATAAATTGAATCCCATGATTATCTCTCAAAGGATAAGGAAGACCCCGATGAAACATGGATTCCTAAAGGTATATAAAGGGGTCATGAGGCATTATAAAAAACACGTGTATTGCATTGAGAATTTAAGCAAAGCAATGTTGAAATGAAAAGCTTTTATAAGCTTTTGTGAGCCAATTAAAATGTTTGGAAATTCATGAAGGAATAATTTAGTAGAATATCAACAATCTTGATAGAAGGAGAATTACTATGGAGAGTCAAGCATTCAAAGAAGGAAAGGCCATAAGTCCTTTGGCGAAAGAGGTAATTTTACAGATGAGGTATTTTTTGAATTAAATCCATAATTATGGTGTACATTATTTGTATGTTTTACACCAATTATTCATTAATTGATTGGTCACGCGTTTAGCATACCCAATGACATAGACTATTGTCAAACCCTGTAAACAACTTTTGTGTTTTTTCCTTCTTCTTGTGATTCTCTTTATAGGTTATGTTATATTGTTAAATAGTTGATATAACTATGTGAAGATTTTATATATTCAAAAAATTTGAATAATTGTAATCACAAATTGGAAATCCATTTTTTAAAGTAGTTTTATAAGTATAAAAAATTACCAAACTATTTACGGATCATATGTTGACCAAGTTTTAGGTCAAAATTTATACGTTAAGGCAAGAAAAAGTGTTTTGAGGTCTATCAAGTGCACATAATGGAGGGATATCAACCCAATAGGGAATTTCAAGAATTCATTTGCACCTGTGACCTCATCATGTGAACTTGAGTTGTTGAGGAAAGATGGGGAAGGGTCATAGCTAATATCTCTAAGCACTAGTTTTAGAAATGAGGGGCAATCTTTTATGAATAATATTTAACACTAGAAATAGTGTTAACCCTCTCTAAAACCCTAATAGTGACCCAATGAGAAATATATTGTTCTAAATTGCTTAAAATGGTTTGACATGGCTATTTAAGTGATTTGATCATTTAGTAAACTCCCCTAGGTGCCTCTAGGTGTGATTAGTTTGTTAGGTGAGTGAGTGGACCTTACAAGAATGGCCTTGTTTATTGTAAATTTGCTATAAAATTCAAAGTTTAATAATTCAAATTTGATAAATTAATTAAGGTTTAATATTTAGACTTTTATATTATTTCCATGGTGGTTTTTAATCAAATTATAGCCCTTAGGGGTGCTAAACCAATCGTACAAGTTGACTAGTCACTAACAAACCTAGTGTTGTAGACAGTGAGAAACCAAACAAAAGTGAGAAATTAATTACAGATGTGATAACATGGAATATGTATTAATCTAAGTAAATTTTCATTTTGTATATTTATTTGGAGGTCTATGGTAATGATGAAAATGTTTCTCATAAGTTGACCTATCTAGTGAAGGTGCAAGGTTGTGAGATTGGTCTGTAAGACTAATATTTCCATATGAACATGTTATATACCTATTTTATAATGATATAATTATCATATAGGATCATTCATATGAATAATTATATTTTTAATGTGTTTACACTAGTGTTGAAATTCAAAATCACCATGACTAGTCTTCAAGGTAAACTGGCAGTTTTGGGTAAGTAGGTTATAATGATGGGTTTGAGACTCTATGCCATGAGTTGATATATATGATGCACATAATGATGGTTTTTTATTTTTTTACTTTAATGATATACACATTATTTTTATAATCTTGGAAGTTAGTGTAAGATGCTATAACATTGAAACCAAAATGGCTTGTTTGGTTGAGTAAGGACTATGAGAGAGGTGGTCAACAGATTGGTCTATAAGATCAATAGTTGAAATCAAAGATTATGATATTTTTTGGATGTTGTTATAAGGATGTTTTATGTTTATTTTTATTTATTTTAATATATTTATAGTGTTCTTTTAGGTGTCATAATCTCAAGTTTCCATGACTATGTTTTGAGGCTAGTTGATAGTTCTAAGTGGGTTACTTGTAGAGAAGAGTTTAACCCTATATACCCTAAGTTAAACATATAATGAATTTTTTGATGACCTTGAGGTGATGATATTTATTTATGTCATTTTTTCCATGTTTTTTTTTAAATTGTGCTTATAATTCAGTTATTCAATATAGATTTTCTATGTTGTTAGAGTTATAATCCACTAAGGGTGAGGGGTGAATTAGTGATGGCAAACAATCCAATTCAATTTCCAAACCCTTGAAATTAATTAAGAAATAAACATAATAATTAATAAATAATACATATCATTAATATTAGTTAACAATGAACATAATGCAAGATCACATACACAACATAAAGTCTATGTCAGAAACCCTCTTGGGGAATAAAACCCATTCTCAAGCCTGCAAACACATGGACTACTATCCTATAAGATGATTAAAAACAAAAGAATGATGAAATTAATCAGACTATAAAAAATTTATCATGTCCTCTTGACCAAATATATTTATTCAAATACTTGTTGTACAAGGAGAAACTTTCCCTAAGATGATTAGCTCCTTTAGACCACCTACCTTTAGTAAAACAACTATTTTACAGGGAGCAACTGCCCCTAAGAAAGACCAACTCCTTTAGACCCTCCTTTTATAATAACACATCCACCTTAGGATTGATGTATTCAACACCTAATTATGGATCTCTATATTATCTTACAACTACACAAACTCTCTCTCTTTCTC
This sequence comes from Torreya grandis, assembly GCA_037957365.1. Classification (NCBI taxonomy): domain Eukaryota; kingdom Viridiplantae; phylum Streptophyta; class Pinopsida; order Cupressales; family Taxaceae; genus Torreya; species Torreya grandis. Next base: position 4,340,891 of record JARHVA010000257.1, read on the forward strand.
AAACAAGCCTCTCACATAGGCATGCCACACACTCTCTCTCCTTCACTCAAATAGTCCTCATATACATACTCAAATATCTTTACTCAACTTCACACTACAATAAAACTATAATGTCATTATAAACATGACCTATAGCTCATACACATAGTCAAATAAATATTATACTCATTAACTCAACCAATAGGCACACTACCTATCCTTCACTTCACAAAGCACACACAAACCTCTCTTTAATCTCTCCCAAATATCTCTCTTACAAGTCTAAAACCCTACACATTTGGTTCCACTATATGTTAAGAAATCATGAATTATAAGTCCATTAATAATCCTTGTTAGACAAAATACATGCATTCACCCCTAAGGCATCTCATTGGGTCACACTTAAGCACAATCCCCTTTTGAAATAGGCCTAAGTCACTTTGAGGTCCTATGGAGACCCATTCACCTTTCTGATATATTCGTGAGAAAATCAAGAAAATAATTCCATTTAAAAATACATAGGTCCACTCATTATTTACCTTATGACATCTTAAAATGATCATAGTCACTTTAGTTCACCTTTGCATATGCTCAAACAACTTAAACATAGACCTTAAACACAAGAACTTCATTAACGAACATACAATCAAATTATTAAACATTGTTCATACTTAATATAGATTTATCACACCTAAAAAAACCACATAGATCAACCTAATGGAGTCTAAAACACTCCCCAATAGCTAATTCACCATGAACCATCGAAATAACAACTACATAGGCTAAAATATCCTTCTCAGTTCACTTCAAGAACATAAAAATATAGTCAAGTTTGGATCTCAATGTCATTGTCTATACAAACATCCAAATATTATAATTTATATTTATATATGCACCGTAGAATCTTATACCATTTTTATTTTTAATTCAATAACAAATTTAAATTCTATCAAAAGTTATGGTCTAAAAACCAAACAATGGTTTGTCCTTTGCAAATTCAAATATTCAAATGCAAATGGTCACAATTAAACTTCAAAAAATTTGCTCACATCTCATGAACTCAAAACTTCAAATCAAATATAGTATATCAATATTGAACAAGATTTAATTCATAGACCACCAAAGTCAAACATTAAACATCAGTCATATTGACCTCATCTTGTGCAATCTAGGAACTTTGACTCAATGTGCTCCATCAATCTCTATAGATTAGTTAGGAATTTAATGATCAATGCTCAGTATTCCTTCAATTATATGAATGACCACTCATCACTAGATCAGTATCCTATAAGTTTTTATCAAATGGTAAACATCATGCACTTATCATCATCTCACTACTTCCTAATTCTTTGGATCAATCATGCATCATCGATCTTCCTCGAGGTTTAATACTTACAAAAATAACTATGGGAACCCTATCAATATGCTTCAATAGCCATTTTTTCACCTTAATAAATAATTTTTTGATTACTCAAATTATCTCAAATTTTGAATAGATGTTATCCTCACATAGGATAATCTAACCATGTAACAAACATCTCCTAGAACTCTCATGCGTGTGAGATATAATATTATTAAAGTGCCTTCTCAAAAACATCTATCATAGAGCCAACTATGTCCAAATCCACCTAAGAGGCCAAATTTGAGAAATAATAATTTTATCTCACTTTAATGCATGAACTCAATTTTATCACAAATGATCGATGCTCAAAATTAAACAAACTGATATGATCAGCTTCTCTTAACACCTTCACACATATACCTAGGATCCTAATTTTGCATATGCATATATTTTGATGCAATATACTACATGATCTTAAAATTAGTGAAACTAAACTAGGTCCAAAACTAAAAAAACCCATATAATCACCTTCTCTTGAATCATGCACATGTGTGAGATCTGACTTCATCAACATGATTACTCAGCTCTTTCTAACCACTTTGCAAATTTGGCTAAGTATGGGAAAATAATAAAATCTGTCTAAGAAGCCAAATTTTTACCCTCATATATTTAATAATTATTAAGTTAATGGATTCATATTTGGTGAAAAGTAACTATGGACTATAGTGATCACAACCATATGACCATCTCCCCTTGACTCATTTACACATGGCAATGGTAACATCATCAAACTACCTACTTAGATTTTCTACCACTAGACCCAAAGTGTCTAGATGAAAACTATGATCAACTAGATGAATTATAATTTTTAACAAAAGCTCTAAATGTTAATATAACATCTTAGGGACATATTTCACATTTTTCAATCACCATAGTCAACCCTAAACACATCTCATCAGTCAAACTCTAAAGATCAACTAAGCCAACATCAAGCATGCAAAAGAAAAACACATTGCACACTTTGTCATTATCACTTATAATATAAAATATATTCATACACTAAATAGGACACCTTAATGACACCACTATGACATCACTAAGACATCTCTCTAATATGTGTATGCACAGGTCTATTGTGAATAGTGTTTTTATAAGGGGTTCAAAGGGTGGTTGGACTAAAAAGGTGTTGTAGACCAAAATTAAAGTTTTATAAGGCCTATTTGAGTAATATATGAAGTTATAATAATGTTTTTTGATTTTTAAATTTTTTTAATAAAGACAAAGCATAACATGCTCTAATGAAGGCCTAGTGGGATTAGGTCTCCTTAAGGCATAAAAGAGGTTTTGGTCCTATATGTTATGACTAACCTAATGTATTGGTGGATTAATGTTTGAAATATATTATAAGACATATTTTAATGGTAATACAAGTGTTAAATTATGAATGTATTTCCAAGGTGTGTGAGAGCAAGTGACTTGTATAAATACTAGGCAATTTTAGGCCTATTTGGAGAAGTAGTGAGTGTGAATAATATAATACTTGGTAAGTAGAATAAGGTATTATAGACCATAATATGAGTTTATATGATTATATATTAATATTTAATAGAGTTTTTTCATATAAGGATCAAGGTCATATGACCTAATCAAGTCAAGAAGAGGGCTAGTTTAGCAAAGAAGGCTAGAGGCCAATTTGAGAGGGATAAAAGTGTGCAAAGAGCTGAGGAAGAAGATCATCATATATTTTAAGAGAAAAATTTATTATGGACATGATAAAAAATTTCATGTTTCTACGTTGGTGCTGAATCATGTATGGGGTTGGTGCCTCCTTATAAGTTGGTGTTTGCTAAAGCCTAGTTGAGTTGGTGCTTAACTAGTTGGGGTTGGTGTTCCATGTGAAGTGGGTGCTTCACTAAAATTTGTGTTTATATTATAGGACTATAGTACATTTACATCATCAATGGGTTTTATTACCCTTGAGGGTTTCCCACATATATAATACATTCATGTGTTTCATTCTCTAGTGCATTGGTGTTTATGCTTGCTAAGATGTACATGTTTATTTAAATGATTTATGATTGCTTAAGTAAGAATATTAAAGAATGTTTTTGAATATTGATTAACCTCCCCTCTTAGTAATTTGGAATTCAAAAAATGGACATGTAACAAGGTGATAAATAACTCTCAATCAGGTTTTATTTATTCAAGGTGTCATGGTGGAGTTGAGAAAGATAAGCTCAAGATCATATGTTCAAACTCTCTTCTAATGACCACCTGCAACCACTTTGAGAAGGTAATCTTACAAAATGTGTGTTACGAAGGCATGGTGACTTAAGAGTAAAAATTAAAAGGGATAAAAACTCCCATAATATGATAGAGTCATTGAGATGTCAAATAATTGTAATGGATTCCTAAAATCCATAAATGCATTTAGACTTCTTCAATAACCATTTATAGGTCTGCTAGGTAATACAAGTTGGTTCCAAGCCTAAAGAGAAGGTAGGGAACATAAAAAATAACATTTAAATATATATTGGGTGGTAAAACATGATAATAGGTCATTTTATATTTAATATACCATAAAATAGGTTCAAAGGGATGACTAAATAGAGTTCACCAAAACCTTGCATACATAGTTCAAGACCATCTATAGGCCTACTTGCTTTTATGAGAGCTGTACTTGTTTAGAGAGGGGTAAGGATATATGAAAAATTGAGGAAATTGAAATTGAATATGGTTTCATAGAGACAATAATATATCATTTATATCCTTAGACCCAACAACTAAAAATGGAAATGCTACTGTGATATCCCCTTCAAATAGGGAATATAGAACGTCAAATAAGCTCTGATATATAGCAATAAAAAGCTCTGATACCATTGTAATGTCCCTTACTTAGGGGCTCATTTATCTAAGCAAAACCTCTGATACCACTGTAATCTCCCTTACTTACGGGATCCTTTATCTAAGCAAAAGCTCTGATACCACTGTAATATCCCCTTTCAGTAGGGAATATCTAAACACAAATAGCTTGGTACAAAGATACAATCTTGCCAAATAAATTCAAATAAATAATAACCACAGTAAATCTCTTATCTGCCAATCAAAGATCTTATTATTCATCTAGATGATTACAATAGTTGTTCTTTGTCATGCATATATAGAATATGAAAATACAGTCTTAAAACCTTTGTCTTTTTGAAAAATCTGGTAATCAAGCTTGAATCTGGAAGGTCTCGGCCTACTATGTCAAACACACAATCGCTAGCATCGATTGATACACTGCCGATGTCGGTCTCTATCTATTCTTCTCTGCCGACGTCGGTCTTCAGTCGGCTGATGTCGGTCACTAGGGATCGCTGTCTGCCGAGGTCGGTGTCTGAGCATATCTATACGGACCTGTATAGACTTTGTACTGCCACCAATTGAGCACAACCTATCTATTTTCAACCCCTGATCTGAAGATATCTGGCTCTAAATACAGAAGATCTCTATCTGTATAATTTATTAAATCAAAAACATAATAAAATAAATACCTGTAAAGCTCTGTGACAACTTCTGTATGAAGTTACCTCTCAAATTTGTATCTCTGTGATAACTTCTGAATGAAGCTATCTCTTAAATTGGCAATAGATCAGCTGATATTTCACAGCCTCTGAATCACACACACTGAAGAGTTGACGTTCTCCAATGCAAATGGAATCCTAGAACCCTTGGCTCAGTCTTCACAGAAGAATTATTTTAAAATCAAAATCAATAATCAATGCATAATCAATAATGGCCTCCATGAGAAACCCTTATACCCTCAAAATATATGCTTGCCCTAATTAGGGTTTCTTAAATTAGAATTAGGGTTTCTAATTAAAAATAGGCTAAATAATTAATATTTGATTACATCAATCAAATATTAATATCTCCCTCAATACATGTCGTATCCTCGAACCATTTGAAGCTAGTGAAACAGGGAGTGATTCTGCACATGACCATACCAAAATAAAGGTGCTCCACTACATGTCAAATATCCCTAAATAATAGGAGCTCAGGCCAAATGTGTCTGAAATAGCCTAAATGAAAGCCAACTGTAGGAATTCTACAAATCGAAGCCAAGCCAATCTCCATCATGACCCTCTATCCATCTTATTAGCCTACAAAGGTCGTATAATAGGCTAATCATCAAGTCTATCAATGTCCATGAAAAAGGGGACATGACAGCTACCTAGTCAGCGAATACAAGCTACATGCTTGCCTACTTTTGAGAGGTATTTAATTATTTAAGAAGATTTGGATGTTTGTGAGAAAATTGAAAGAAGGTAAATATTTTTATAATGGATAAATATGGATAATTAAAATACATTATCCCTTAAACTCATCAATAAGTGATACTATGCTGATAAGCCTTGTTTTAGGCCAGATAATTCTAGAAATACACATAGATCTACAAGGGTAGTCATAGAAAAGATGGCCTAATGGGTAGTAAAGTGAGACAATTAAGATAATTTGAAGTGTATATATATTATATATAACCTATAAAATATCCCAAAATATTTAATTTGAAAAAATATTTAAGGGAAATAACTTAAAGAACATGATAGGGTCATTTTGGCATACTTGGCTACAAACCCTAAGCTTGAGTAAATGAAGTTATAGGAGACATCCTGGATGAAAATTGTGAATATGAAAAATATAAGAGGTCAAGGTCAGTATTATATCCTATATTTGTCATATTTAACTCATACTAAATACTAAAGTAACACTTTTATACTTATTTTATTTCCAAACATCACAAAATGCAGTCTACTAGCTGATGATCTCCTAAACATGATCTTATATCCCATGAAAGGATGCATGGTGGATTAAAAAATTGGTAATAATAGGAAACAAATATTCACTCATTATTCATGGAATTTTTATGTTCATATATATCCTATCCTTTATGAATCATCCTTAAGACTTTGGAGTACTCAGAGACTACCTAAACAGACTAGTTTCAACCTGATGAGAGAGAGGATGATTTTTATGCATATAGATGAATTGAAAAATCCATAAAACAATATGTATGCTGTAAAAAACTTCCCTTAACACCTCCTCATGCCATTGGTTGGTAATTTCAAGGTACAAGTGTATAGAAAATGACTAAAGAAGGTTATTTCTAGCTGCTTAGGAGGTTTGTACAAGGTGTCGGGAGCTCAAAATTAACATGAAGGATCCTCACAAGGTTATAAAAATTAATCAAACATTTTTTTAGGTTTATATTTTTTGGGAAAATTATGGAACCAAAATTAAGTCTCTAGATAGGGAGGCCTACTTGAGACCTAGTTAGGAAAGAGAGAAATGGATGAAAATGATACTTCCACTCACTCTCAAGACCTAAAAAATGAAATGGAGATGTAAATCCATAATAGGTACTCAAATATTCCTTTATTTTATAATTATATTCCATAAGTTATCCTAAAAAATGATTTTTAAATGATTTTAGGGCTACAAGGAATGAGGCCAAATTAGAGTTTTTGGTGAAAAATGAATTCTTGGGAGTAGTTTGAGATCTTCAAATGAGTTATTTAAAGTCTAATATTATGTGAATAGGCCATACATGGATATATAATGTGTTAGATAATATTAATTCAAGTTTTGACACTTTTAAACAAGATTGGCCTAGTGAGATGAAGAGACTACTAGACACATAGAAAGAGAATGATGTGATGTGCCAAAGGGAAACTATAGAGATTAGTTAAAAGGTGTCAATAATAGAGAAAAGATGTATCTCAATATAACCAAAACATCAAAACTACCACTTGTCATTTCATAAGCTAAGGTAAAGCATTTTGGAGATCTAGGCAAGGTGTCAAGAAAGGTTTGAAACTTCCACACCACTTGGATCAAAAGAGCATATTTATAAGACTAACACTTGTCTTTAAAGCCCTGATGGGGATATTTTAAACTCATTTCTTTTTTTAACTCCTTTTAGACACTTCTCTCTCTCTCTCTCTCTCTCTCTCTCTCTCTCTCTCTCTCTCTCTCTCTCTCTCTCTCTCTCTCTCTCTCTCTCTCTCTCTCTCTCTCTCTCTCTCTCTCTCTCTCCCTCCTTCTCTCACTTTCTTTTTGTATTGAGCCTTAATTGGTTAAGATTGTATCCTCTACATGGGTATGGATAATCCCTACCCATTTTTAACCTTTGATCAATAAAAATAATCTATTTTTATCTTATCCATGGACTGTTTTCAATATGCTTTCTTGATTAATTGATCTTGCTAAGTGATAGTCTTGCTTCCTTAGTATGATTGTCTTTATTTAACATTCATGTTCAATTTAAAATAATTTTTATAGGTCTATTAAAGTGTTAAAATGGAGTTTGTATGTGTTTAGTGAGTTTTATTTTCATTAGTGTCATGTCATGACCTCTTGACTAGTCCTCTTGTCTCAAGCTTGCTCCATAAACCTTCATGAGAAACATTGATGTAGAGAGGTAGATTTAGACTAGTGTCATGTACAAGTTACTCTCTTGTTTGAAGTGTAATTATAGATGGTTGGTAGTGGTGAAATCATATTTGGTTCATCAACTCCATTGGAGTATGTTTCTCTCCCTTTTCCTAGCAAGTGGTATATTAGTGTTTGAGCCTAAGTGATTCATCAAGGGGAGATATCCCTTTAACATAAAGATTCACCTCTCCAATAGGATACCCACAACCTTGAGGTGTTTCCATGTTACATAAAATTTATAAGGATTGAAATACCATATATAGGGTATAAATTTGATTGAGAATAACTACTATTTACCATACTCAACCTATCTATGCCTCTCCTCTATAGTATGTGTTCTTATATGTTCAATCAGAAGCAACTAGCATTTGCACTTTTGATACTCTAAGGGATAAAATCATTAGTATGAGTAAGATAATATTATATTTACATAATAAAAATCAACTATTAATTGAATAATTTGCAATATTTGAAAATCACATTACATATACATAGTCTTCAGAATATGCTAGCATAAACCATGTATATAGATATACACCTAGAAAATTTATGCCTGACACTCTTTCATATCCAAATTGTTAATCACAACAAAGTACATCTAAAACTATTTATTAAAATATAATTCATATATAAAATAAGAGTTTAAGTGAGGTACTAATGGAAAATATTAAATATAAGTTGATCAACCTACCCTCTCTACACCCAATAAGGAGATATAAATATTATTGTGTATATCATAGGATGCATGGGCACCACACCAATTCATGTTTATCAATGAAAATGAAAATATAGAAAATAATAGATACAAAAGAATCAAATAGTGATACATTATCCAAAAAAAATATAATGGCACATTTATAAATTCATAAAGGTTCAAATTTAAAAATAGTACAAAAATGGTTACCAAAGCACAACTTCAAACAACAAGAGGTTAACAAATCATAATCCAAGACATAAATAGTACAGAAACCATAGGTAAAGCAAAAAAATATGTAAATATACCTCTCTAAAATGTGGCTCAACTTTCAAAGTAGTATGGGTTTGGTCAAAAATAATTACAATAGTTTGATTATCAAAGTCAAGGTTTGGGCAAGCAGGTTGATTGCATCAATTCTCCAATTCTAGAAATTGATGATGTTGGTCAACAAGGTTTGGTATTTATTGAAAATCCTAAGGGAAATCATTCACAAATATTGTTTATCAAGGAAAAATATCTAGATACATAAGAAATGTTATAAAAAGCATAAGAATTTAAGTTGAAAAGTCAAAATCATGCTAAGATAACAAATATTATCAAAAGAGCTTTTATAATTAAAGATCCTCCAGAGTACCATATGCCTAAGATAAACACAATTTCAAAGGGTAAAATCATAATCAATATGCAAAAGCACAATTTAGAAAAGGAAAATCCTCAGTATGAGTCAATTCCCTCTATGATCCTAGGCCATTATGATTCTAATGATGAACAATCTTAGATTCATACTGCAACACCATTCAACTATAACATACCAATCACACTGCATGAGATATTAACATTCTTATTTTTGACATAGGATATAATGAAAGTGATTCTCCCATGAGAATCATTGGTTATTATTGTTCTTCCCTTTTTACACATACTCTACTTCTCTTTTTATCCTTGTACATATCTCATTTTCATGTTGCTTCTATATATATAATACAAAAATTGTAAAATACATCAAAAATAAATAAAAACATTCAAAAATTACTCAAAAAACAAAAAATTATAGATTATATGCATTGTTATGTTTACATTTCTTATATTTATCAAACACTACATATGGTATCTATCTTAGTATAGTTAGTTTTATCATTCATATAAGCTTTACTTGTTCTTGTTGAGTCCTTGTATATTAATACAGGACTCAGGTCCACTACACTAATCAAAACTTTTATTATTTACCCACTAAATGTATATACACCAATACATGGTTCTTCACTTGACACATTCTCCCACTTGGGGGCACCTTATACATAGTTTTAATTACCATTTTATATCTTTATATACTATATATCCTAGCTTTAGTAGTGTTATATCTTGATATTGGTCATACTACTCTTACTTATAACTTTTGTTGACTACTACTACTTTAGACTCAATATATGTACATCCTATCTATTACACAAATTTGTGTTACATATTCATGCATACCTTCATTTATATCTTTGGTAGTTTAGATTTGATTGTATCTCTATGCTTTTTCTATTCTATAGCATTTGAATATGCCATTGTTCTTTGGCTCTACACCATTTCTATTCAAAGTATGTATGTTTTGGGCATGGGCCCATGTACTTGTGTGTGATTTTCTAATTGTGTATGCATAAATTTGAACATCTCCTTATATGTGTCTCTAATCCAAATTGTTTGTTGCTTGTGTATGTGGACATTTGAACATGTCTTTGTATGTCTTTTTTTCTTAGATATAGTAACATATGCCAACGTACCTTGTATTTTGACCCCTTGGTCTACTTTGTATGCCTCATGTTTTTTGTATGTATGGTTTATTATATACATAATGGCCATGACACTTATCTTTGATTGTTACACACACTAGTTTTTGATGCCATGAGGGAACTCATATATCTACCCTTCATACTTGAGTGTCATGATAGAAATCATGCCCCATCTCCTTAGGTATATACCTAATTTTACTTAGATTTGGTATTGTATACATTAATTACATTTATATTGTCACCCTTTTGAAATGTTATACATGACATACATCTTACATTACATAGTTATGCTTAGATTATCTTACATTTTGATTTTATGTATCCATATTATATTGGATTATCATGCATTTATCATATATGCCCTAGATAACAAACATTTTTTAGAGATTTTTATTTTGAGGATAGTTCTTTCATAGGTTCAACAACTCCCTTGAAATGAGGGGGAATTGATAGGGGTTTGTCATAGAGATTAGGATCCTATATTGCACTCATAGTAAATTTTATAACACATGTTCAATTAAAAAAAATAGACATAGGTAAACATAGTGGGAAAATAGTGACCTAAAAAGTAGTATAATTAAACATAATTTAAACAATAAATACACTAGTGCCTAAATTAGGACACTAGTGACACTAATGTCAAATATATGGTACTAGTATCTAGTATCATTAGTTTTAAAAAGAAACCATATTAGATAGAATATTACAATAGGTATAGTATAGGTTTGCATACATTCAATTACAAATTTATCAGTTATACTTAGTTTCATTTAGATTTATACTAGTTTAGCTCAGATTCATATCAGTTTACTTAGATTGGGGGCATCATGCATGGCATGACCATTAACATATTCAATTTAGATACCTAGATATAATTTATTACAACTCAATCTAGAATCTATATACTCAGATATCATATTTGGGTTCATGTGCATGGCACATTATTTCTATATGCTCACTTACACATCGATTGATCAAATGAAATGCCAAATTCCATTTCATTCTCTACATTATATACACCCAACATCATATTCCAAGTTTCACACTAGTTTCATGCCTTACTCCATCTACAATTATTGGCATTCCCAAGTGACTTGGTCACCTAATGTATGTTAGTGACCATAGAGGTAACAAAAATAGTTAGATATACTTAATTAGACATTTATAATACCTCACACAATTTTGTTTCAAATGCATCTACTACACATGGTGGGAAATTATGGATTCAAATACTAATTGAGTTCTCAAGCCACCTACATGAGAGGTTTGGACACACTATCAATCTAATCCAAGTTATTCATAAGTCATGATCCACTAAGCAGGGGTGGGCAATGATGGATTCAAAATTAGATTGAGTTCTTGACCCACCAACACATGAGGATTGAACAATCCATTAGTTTAGTCTAACATATTCATTGATTGATCACTATATACATGTACAAACATAGGCTATCACTAGGTTCATGCATTGGTTCATGTACCGAGTGAGGTGTATTCATTCCTTTCTTCTTTCCTATCTCATTACTTAGTTTTATTGAATTTTACTTCCTTACTCAGTTTAGTTTTTGGCTTTTGATATTTCTTAAGGAATAATTTATGCACATTTCATTTACAAGACACATATTAGATCATGCTTCACATACTCAAACCTTATTAGGTTTTTGATCCAAATGATTATTAGTTTATTAGTTTGTTATGTTTTTTTTTAGTTTTATTTATGGGTTATTTACACCCATTGGTTGGTTTTGTAAGCAACTCCTCTTTTATGTAAGATTTTTAAGCTTACTATTACACAAAAATAATTAATGATATTTTCAAATTGCATTTCCTAAATGATTTTGTGTGTCTATCCCTCTATATTCAAAGGGTCATCAGTGGTATTAGAGCCACATTGGAGGAGGATTAAAGTTTTGTATGAGCTTATATTAAACACTGTGGCATTTACAAAAGCAAAATACATAAAAAGAAGCTAGATTTTTAAGTTATTTTGTAAAATCATATGATTTCTTCCAAAAAATAAAGGATCCATCAGATCTAAAAATATTTAAGGGCCATTTCTAATTAAATCTCTATTTAGTGTAACAAACTAAAAGAAAGCATGTCTAGAATAGGGATAAGAAGCTATAAGACTTAGTATGATGAATTCAAAACTTCTTTAGCACTTGTACAGTGATTCTAGGTCAACATAAGAAGCCTATAGGCTTAAATAATAGGAAAAATAAACCTATGAAGCAATACAAATGTGTGACAATCTGACATACATAGAAGAGGATTAAATAGAAACAATGATGGAATGAAGAGATAGGTGATGAATATCACATTAGTTTCTAATGGTAAGGCATAGCATAGAAATTTGATATATAAGCTACAACCTTCCCATTCTTATTTATGGGCTCCACCAATACCATTAATATTTACATTCAAGTAAGAAGGTAATTTATTTTTACATGCAATATTTTTTTAACTTGAACAACCCTAAAAATATAAAGTTTAAATAATTTTATCCTCCATATTTATTTCAAAAATAATTGTAGAGAAATTGGTGGAATATTTTTTTGTGAAACTTTTAAAGTTTAATAGATTTAGGGTTCAAAACCCATTGATGTATTTTTGATCATTTTTTTTAAAAATTATTATTATTATTATTTTAAATTTCATATAAATGGAGTTATAAGGATAAAATAAGCAATGAATTGTTGTAATGGAGAAATTAGGGTGTAATAGGATTTATAATGTGTAATCATTTTTTACAAGTCCCGTGAATCTCTTGTAATCAAAATCTATTTTGAAGGTAAAGGCAAAACCTTGATAGCATTCCTTATTTTGTGATTTCATACCATGGCTAAAATTATGAGCTTGATTTATAAAAATGGATGCTTAACTCCTAAAAATTATAAGTAATGGTCAGTAAACATGGAAAATACATTAATCTTCAATGACTTGTGGGAAGTAGTTGAAATGAAACCAACATACCCAACTGATGCCATAAAGCTTACAAAATTTCATAGACATGACAAGCTTTCCCTTGATTTATTGAAATCAACTTTCAATGCACAAGTTATAGTTTAAATAGAGGCCATCAAGTCTAAAACCTAGAAATCATGGAAAGCTCTAAAGGACTTATACGATAAACAACCTGCCTAAAAGAAAAATGACCTTCTTGTGTAGTTTCTTAACACTAAAATAACTGATGATGAAGATGTTTCAGAATATGTGTCACAAATTAAGAATTTAAAATAATAATATGATACTACTAGTGGGAAAATTGATGATGAAAAGCTCATTTCTATTATTTTGAATGGCCTTAGCTCTAGCTATAGGAAATTTATAGAAATGTTAAAGCTTAGTGATAAGCTTAAAAAATCTAAGTTTGACTCCATTTGTAAGTTACTTACTCAAAATGAGTGATGATTTGCAAAGAAGAAATAAAAATCTACTAAGGAAGCCCATTATACCAAAATAGGTAATCCATTATATGAGCATAATAAAAAGAATTTTCAAAGCACTTACAGAGATAAAAACACTCTCCTCGACATACTTACAGACATAAACATCATTTTGAAGATATAGGTCATTTTGGTTTTTTGATGCATAGACATCATTCTGGTTCTTCAAAGCATAGGCATCATTCCATTCTTAGAAGCATGAGTATCACCATAAACATTCACATGGACATAAGTACAAGCATATAAATTCTTCTTCATGTGGCTATTCTTACTCTTGTTATAATGGATGTGAGAGAATATTATAAAATTTTGGTGGCATAGGACACCTCTCTATAGAGTGCCCCTCCAAAAGGAGGTCCTCTCAACATTGATAGAAGGTAGAAGCAAACATTATTGGTCACTCTTGTCACTCTAATTACTCTTCTAGTTCCTCTTCTATCTATTCTTCTAAATATTCTTTAGATGGATGGGATGAATAATAAGTTTTATGCTCCATATATGTTGACTATATATTTTTAGATGGTAACACATCCATCTTGTGTGAGCTTCTAGGCTCAAGATTGGCATTTGATGTAGTAGTATTTTTTGGCTTATGTAGTTTGATTTCATATATCTAGTGTTAATATGATATTTGATGTGGAGCATTTTAGTGGTTTGCACTTAGTTTATTTATTGCATGACTTCTCACCTCTCACCTAATAGGGGGAGAAGATATTGCATATTGGTTTTTGATCTATCATTGATGGTTGTGATATGAGTCAACATTGAGTTACTAGCATTATTAGTGCTGAGCAAAGGCCTACAAGAGATGTTGGTGATTTTTGGGCATCAGTTTGAGATGTGCCATACATAGTACTAGGGAAGTCACTTGTTGGATAGATTTTGAGTGAGGGTTAATGTAGTTGGATAGGGTATGATATTGTTCTTCTTCAATGTGGGGATGACCAATGTGTTGATCAATCCAAGATGCACAATGTACTAGTTATAGTTGAAGTAGAGTCTACATGGATGAATCATAGTTTATTTATTCAATCTTTCTATACCCCTTTGGATCAAGGGGGTATTTGTTTGGATTTTGATCCAAATGATTATAATTTTATTATTTTGTTATGTTTTCTTTTTGATTTTATTTACAAGTTGGTTTCACCCTTTGGATAGTTCTATAACCAACTCCTCTTTTTTGTAAGTTTTTAAAGCTTACTATTATATAAAACTAATTAACGATATTTTTACATTGCATTTCCTAAATACTTTTTTATGTTTATTCCTCCATATTTGAAAGGCCATTAGACTCAAATTCACACACTTAGATCCAACTTCATGGGCTTTACTTTCAAGGTAAGTCTAGGTACACTTCTTTTCCCTTTATCTTAATCATTTTTCTTCATTGCATTTATAAAACAAAAGGGGGGAATGTTATCACCCAAATGTGTTATTTGAGTGCTAAGAGTTATACTTAAGACTACCTATCTATATATTAGTCCTAGACCTATCCTAGATCATATTACCACACTTATCCAACCTTTATACATGCTATAAAAATCCCTAATTAGCCCTAAAGCAATCCCTGACCCTTATTTCCCAATCTTGGCCCTTCATACCTATGGTTTTGCTAGTTAGACAATAGTTCCATAATAAGGACACTAGCACGATATGGTGCTAGTATCCCCAGAATGTCACTAATGTATTTTTCCCTATCTTTTATGAAACATGTATCTATTCAAAACTAGAACCTTATATGGTTGGACTAGACATATTTTATCTACATAAGCAACATAAAAATATATATATAAATGAATTTTAGACCTATAGCCACTAGATGGAAATTAGATGCAATATACACATGAAAACTTAGAACATGTTGAGTATAATTATGGTTATCAATCCCTATTCTTCCCTACTTATACATACTACCATTTATAGCAGCACTAGGCTCAACTTATCCAAATTTCTAGTTTTAAGCACATTGAAGGCACTAAAAGCCATTATCATATTAGCATCACTTGCACTTAAACTTACACCAACACTTATGTGGGGAGAACTACATTGTGCTTGATCCCTCTTTAGAATATTCGTATGTATATAACTCTCTTAACAACAGGGTGTTGAGGATGTGCAACCTACCCTACTAACACACTTTCTAGCTAATGCCATAGTTACATGGAGGATTAGGGTTTGGAAAAACACTCATTCATTACAAGAAAAATACAAAGTTACATAAGTTATGCACATAGGAATAGATCCCAAATATCTAGACATAAGTGCACCCATAAGCTCAATACAATCTTGTATAGAGGACACTACTTCCAATATCAGGCTACTAGCATCACTTTTTCAATAATGGTGCTACTATCCAAATTTAGAAATATTACCTAGGAGGGGTTCTGACACT
This sequence comes from Torreya grandis, assembly GCA_037957365.1. Lineage (NCBI taxonomy): Eukaryota > Viridiplantae > Streptophyta > Pinopsida > Cupressales > Taxaceae > Torreya > Torreya grandis. The sequence continues at coordinate 4,357,002 of JARHVA010000257.1, forward strand.
AGGATCTAGTTTATGATACTATAACTAGATTCCATCTCAATTTCTATCACCCATATCATCCATATTAGGTGTTTTCTAGTTAAGTCATTACTTTCACTATTTATTACTATTTTTAGAAAATTCAAAGATAGTCAATTCTATAACAAATCTTTGGTTATATTTATTACATATAATTTACCTAATTTAGTATACTCATCCCTTTAATAAACATATTATTTACATAATCTAAGTCTTAAAAGGTTAAAACATGATAATATCATTTACACGCCTAACAAGAATGGTAACTTATCTAAAATTCCTTCCTCTTCTACTATAGTTTGGGAAAATAATACAAATCTTGGGAATCTTCCTACCACCACTAGTATTGGTAATCCCTTTACTAATACTTCTAATTCAGATCCACCTATTGATATAACTCAAATACTTACACAAATGGTTCAAAATACGAATTTCATATAAACAACCAATAGTTACCAAATTATTCAAATGCATCACATCTTATAAAATGATAGACAACATTAAGTCAAGACATCTCAACAATATCAGAATTTTATCCCTCCTCTTAGAGATACCAATGGTAATATCATCCCTTAGCCTCCTATGCATAACAAAATGTTAAAACATAATCAAAATAAACCTTTAGCTCATTTCATTATGTCCATAGACATATAAAATATCTCTCCAACCATCACATATGATGGGACTAAAGATCTTGTTATTTTTCTAAAATATTTTGGTAGTTTCTATAAGAAATGGGTCCAAACCAACACATTTTTACACTACCAAAATTCTTACCAAAACCTTCATGAGAGATTCAATAGAATGGTATAAAAAACTTATTAGACATTCCATTATACAACTAGAGGATTTAGTCAATTATTATAGTCAAATAATTTCATCATAATGATCTTCTTGAAAGTGTCCTTAGCCATTTAAGTAATGCTAAACAAATTCCTAATGAATCTACCCATTATTTAATTAAATAATGTACATTTATAGATCATAAACTAGACCATATCATTATTGATTATAATTTCTTCAATATCTTTATAACCACCCTTAAATCCTCTATTCAATACAACATTTGGATATTTTATCCCTAGACCTTAGAAGAGGGCTCTGATCAAGCCAATAGACATGATTTCCTTATGGCTCAATTTGAACCTTTCATAATCCCATAAAGGAATCTTCCTAAACGTCAACTAATGCAATTTCCATTAATAATCCCTAATCCAAGACTCCTTAACCCAAAACCTGAGCCACCAATTCAGATACATAGACTCCCTCTCACCCACGCTTTAGAGTGTCATAAATGAGGAAGTTCTTACCTTAATTTAAACTTGTTATTCGTATTGTTACTGCTCCTCCATCATGGTATTACCATAAAAAATATGGCTAGTTTCATGCTAACATTGGTCACTCTCATGAGACATGTTGTGCCCTTCCAAAATTTATGGTTTCTCTCATGTTAGGGGACACTTTTGATCACAATGTTATTATAAAGGTTAACCATAATGACTATATTAAAATTTCTCAAAAAAATCTTAATTTTTCTAAATATACAAATCATAAATGTCAAGAGTATCTTCAATCCTCAGATTCCAATACAAAACAATACAACAAAAATATTTATGTTATTGATGCCAATTTTTACCAATGTTACACTAATTCTTAATATGTGAATGTGCCAAAAGTCAACTGACATCATAAACCCACTCATAAATACCATCTTATCAAACATAATAAAACCTATACCGAGGAATAAATTCAGAAGGATACTACAACTAATATTAAATCCTCATAATAACACACTAGTGATGATCTAGTTCCACTAGTGGAGCCTCAACCTAATTTTTAAGTCCCTAATAAGACCATCATCTCTATTCAAATTAAGCCTCATGTTAGTTATTCCTCTAAACAATAAGGGAATGTACTATATGAGATTAAATATATGCCTTAAAATTTTCCCCTCATGGAAATAGTAAGTAATTCTCCTTATCATCACAAGTTCCTTATACAATAATTATAAGACATTGAATAAATCTCATCTAGTGATTCTAAGAAACCTATTCCAACCTCTGAAGGTCCCAAACCTAGGAATTTCATGATATGACACCATTTATCCATCTTATTTTTATATGAAAGTCTCCATAGTGTTTCCTGAAGAAGACATGATTAATGATGAAATTATTTTTCAAGCCGATGATCTACCCTCTTCATTAATATTGGAATCCATAATACCTTAATAATAAAATTCTTGGTAGATGAAGGCTTGAGTATTAATGTTACCTATATTTGGATGCTCTAAAAAATTAGGTACTCCAAAGATAACCTTAAAAAAACTTGGCTAACTTATCGTGGATTTCATGAAAACCAATCAAAAGCCTCTTGGTTTAATTTGAATCTCTTTCATTATTGGACCCAAAATTATATGCAACAATATTATGGTTTTAGATTTTCCAAGCTCCTACAACATGATCTTATGTATTTCATAGACACATCACATGAGATTTATATCATCTTCTAGTATCCATTCCAAAAAATTCATCCATAATGGTAAACAATATAAGCATGAGGTAGATCCTAACCCTAGGAACTTCCAACTTATGAATCCTAAATCTCAATATCATATCCCCACTACTGCACATTTAATATTCAACCTCTTCTTGAGTTTTTCAACATGCATCTTGACCTACATGTCAATCTCTCAGATTATGATGGTTATGAACCCAATAAATTGAAAAGAATTACAATACCATTTGATTACCTCTTTACATCTCATAATGGATCCCTCCTTATCTCCTTTTAATAGATAGAGGTATTATTTTAATTGATGAGAATACTAAATATCATACCCCATGAAATGTTAATGAATCTTCTTACTCATATGATTATTTCACTTATAATGAATATGGGGTTGTGAAAATAATTCAATATTCTCTAACCATGTCCCCTCTCACTTTTGGTAACATGGGTATCTCTACTACATACATTCATACTAGAACTAATCATCCTGTTCCACATGTAAGTACCATTTATCCCTCTTATGATGATTCCTACATCATATCTCAAATTAAATCATAAAACTTGGATATTATGCATTATCAAAAGACTCTCACTAATTTTTTTCCTTCAACCATGATGTTCATGTCATTCATATATAATCTGACTCTACTTATGTTGAATTAGAATCTGAAGGTTATGTCCCTCCTATTAATATACCCTTGGTATACATTTCTTTAGTTACTAAAGAAAATTTTCCTATCACCACATCTAATGGTCTCAATCAGACTGATACTAATAAACTAATTCCATATACTCATGCTAATATTAGTCAATATGACACTATTCCTTTTATTTCTCATTTATCAAACTACATTGGCCAATTTGATATAGTCTAAATTTTAATTCTAAACTACATCAAATATCAATAAATTACTTTAAATTCATTACCTAAATTAGCATAAATCAACTATCATAACATAATCAAGTATGTCCTTATCACCACAAACTATCTCAAATATATTGATACAATTCAACTAAGATCTTTTATGCCAGACTATGTCAGCTAGGATGATACAATATAACTATATTATTTATCATCTATTCAACCTTGTAAAATTACCTTAGATATAAAGGCTAAAAATATAATATAAATCCACTCTAAGTTTGATAGAAAAGGAAATCAAATTATAGACCTTGAAGTCGATGTCAAATATTATGGGCCTTTACCCACCCTTACTAATAATGATTTAATCCTAGAACTAATCCATGTTATAGAGACTCAACTTCCTTGATAACATCATAAGCTTTGTAATTTTTATAAATATGCTCCTTGATATAATAATTTCATAATTAGCATCAATCCTGTCACACATCATATTTCCAACCTTCCTCCATTTCCCTATCATTTCCAAGAATGAAATGTTGTGTTTGTTGAATAAACTATTGGAATTAATTAAGGCATTGCTACCTCTCGTAGACCCATTCTTGTCTCTAAGGAACTTCATCTTGAATAACATAATAAATATAGACTATTATTAAAAAATATATTTTTAATACTTTATTTGGTCATATTAAAACATGCTTGGTATCAACCTTAGTATTGTTGTCTATAACGTCATCACATATACCTATGTGAAACTAGTGTGTCAAATATAGCTAAAATTTCCTCCTAAGATTTCAAATCTATGCCACAAATAAATAATCAAGATTTTATATTATAATTTCATAAAATTTAAATATTACTTATAGTGGGCATCCAACATTATTACCATTTATAATAAATTGAACATGGTCATTCACATATGTTTGAATTTTGTAATCTCAACTTAGCATGTCCTAAAGACAACTTGCTTTTACCATCAATCACTGCCATTACTGATTCTATGATTGACAAGAGATGCTATCTATCATGGTTGGTTTCTTTGGATATAATTAGATTTAGATAACTCCATAAGATCAAAATAAAACCACTTTCAACACCAAATAAGGAACCTATTGCTACATTGATATTTCTTTTGACCTCAAAAACATAGTCACTACTTACCAACATGCAATGGCCCATATATTTCATGATATCATCCATAAAATAATCAAAACCTATGTAGATGATCTTATTACTAAAATTAAACATCATGAAAATCACCTTCATGACCTTGTTGTCATCTTTGATTGACTCATCCAATACAAAGTTTGGTTGAATCCTCACAACTATGGTTTTAGTGTCACTTCTAGAAAACTCTTAGGATTTATCATTTCTCTATGTGGGATTGATGTTGATCCTACCAAAATATAGTTAATCATTAACATGATAATTCCTCACTCTATTATATACTTTTTTTACTTATCTTCAAAAAATTTGGGTAATCCAACAATTTATCCCCGAGATGGCTTACCATATCTATTTAGTCAATTCACTCCTCAATAAATGTGTTTCTCTCAAATGGATAGACACATGTCAAAAATATTTTTATCACATAAATGAATGATTAATTAATCCTCATATTCTTCCAGCACCTTATAATGATCACCTTATCATCCTATACACTTTATCTATCCCTATATTAGTTAGGTTAATGATTAATCAATAAGATGAATTTGATAGAGAATATGACATTGACTTCATCAATCATTCCTTGATAAACTATGAGATTTATTATACAAAAGTGAAATGTGCCTGTCTCACCATATAATTTATAATAAAAATGATTCAACACTATATGATTCATTAGACCACTTATGTCATTCTCCATTATGAACCCTTCGAAACTTCTTATCCAAAGCTTTATTACTAGAGACAAAACTGGTAAATAGATGGTAATCCTAATGGAATTTGACTTAAGACTTATCACACAAAAATTAGTCAAATTCCAAGTGATCACCTATCAAATTTTAGTTTCACCTACACATGTTATTAATTAACTTAAAGACACTCTTCATGATGAATAAATCTTTTACATTAAAGTTCTTAACCAAGCTATCTTTCTTAAAGATCATTTTCAAAATTTAGTACTGATTTCAAGGCATAAAATCTTCAAAAACATAAGATTTCCACATCTAAACTTAAACCCAAAGTCATCCTAGAAGAAATACCAAAGTTCACAATCGAATTGTAGAAGATATTTGGACAATTCACTTTGATTGAGCCAAATTCCTTCAAGGAGTTGGAATAGGCTATGTCTTAGCCAACCCTCATAGTAAAATCATTCATCTCACTTTTAGATTAAAATTTGATGTCACCAATAATATGGTTGAATACAAATCCCTTACCTTAGGGATACAGTCATCTATTGACTTATACATACCATATTTTCATGACTTATGAGACTCACAACTTATATATCTTCACTCAATGGTGAATATCAATGCAAAAGTGAAAATATTATTGCATATCACCAACTTTCCTCCACTTTTGATAAATAATTTTCATATTTTACTATAGAATCAATCCTATGAGAATAAAAAGATATAGGAATTTTTCTTTCTTCATTAACCTCTCTTTTTCATCCTCATCACACACTACATGGTTCCATTCACATGAGAAAGTCATATTCTAGTAAAAAACTAAATCATGGTTTTGTTATCTACCACATCAAGGTTATCACCACTCAATAAATCCTATGGTATAAAGATATTATCCAATTTATTAAACATCATACCCATCCTCTAGAGTCCAAATCTCATGGAAATACCTAACATTATAAGAAATATTATAAATATGTCCTTAGACATGATATCCTTTATTATCATAATGACAAAGGCACCTTATTCTATTGAGTTATTTAAGATTAATTTCCTTCTCTCCTTGAGCAAGCACACGGGGGAAATTATGGTGGTCACTATACTAGACATTATACAGCCTATAAATGCCTATGTATGGGATATGTCTGGCCTAATATTAAAAAATAGATCATCATATTTGCTAAAAAGTGTAAACCTTGCCAACTTTATGATGATCCCATTCATTCTTCTCTAGATGAGCTTCAAACCTTGGAGTATCCTTGGCCATTTTATATGTGGGGATTAGATCTCATTCAAAAATTATTTAGATCACAAGATGACCATGTATTCATCATTACCACCATTGAATACCTTGATAATTAGGTCAAATATATTACCCTTTAAAATGTAACTAGCATCATTATCTCCAAATTCAACCTTGGTCTAGTCATTTATGATTTTGGAATTCCTCACATCATCATATATGATAATGGAGGGAATTTAAAAAATAAATATATGAAATAACTATGCACCAAATTCAAAATCATGCATAAATTTTCCATACCTTATCACCCTCAATACAATGGTCAATCTGAAGGCACTAATAAAATATTTGAAAAAACTATTAAGGATTCTCATTTTGCCTCAAATCTCAAGATTTATCCTACACTTTGGGTTTATAATACCAACATTTTTAATACCATTGAGATAGCTCCTTTCTCTTTAGTCTATGGCTCTGAACATGTCTTACCATTAAAAGTATAATTACCTTGTGAATTTATCTTCATGACATCATCTGAGATAAAGTGCTTCATGAAACCTATCTTCATGCTTTAGATATCCTTGATGAGTAGTGTAAGGGTGCCTTACAACATAATTTCTGATACAAAACTTAGATAACCAAACAATATAAACAATATTCAAAATTTGTATTTTCAATATTGGAAACTTAGTGCTTAATATAAACTACACCAATGATAAAGGGAAAGTACATCCAAAAATGGTGGGGACCTTATTTTGTTAAAGACATTCTAGGACTGAGTACATATAGATTGTAAACCAATGAAGGTCATCTCTTCAAATCACCAACATACACTAAAATTTTGAATAAGTACTTTACTTAGTTCTATGTTTCTCCTTAGTTATACTTTATGTATTGCTCTTTTCATTTCTAGTACATTATTATTTATATGGTTTTATTTTTTTTTTACATATATTATGCATCTAAGATTAATTGTAGGTTTTAATTGGACTCTTTTTTGTGAAGCATAGAATCAACATTAGTTCATTTACACACCTCCAAGTTTTATTAAACATAATCATTAATTCCTATCTTTGATCAATTCATCTCTTGTATTTTTAAACTGCTTGGTTTTTCATTTGTGATTTAAAGTGTAAAACATTGGATAAGACTAGGAATTCTTCATAAATACCCTTCATTTAAGGATTTTTATAGATTGCTTTTACTCCCAGCCTTAGCTAGACATCTTCCTTGAAAGATAATGAAATATACAAGGGTCATGTTGTATAATTATAATCACTTATATTATTTTATGTTAAAAATCTATCCATTTAACCCTATGTATTCATTCACACATACTAATTTTTATGATGATGATTCATGCCTACCTATCATTGTACCATTTTCCCTTATATAATTTTTACATTTGGGGTAACCTAGTAGTTTGTTGTTCTCAAAACCAGTCACTCATTTTTGTGGACAACCTGTTGACCATTTTGGTCTTGCAAGCCAAAAATGGTCTCCTTCTTTCTAAAAAATATTCTGAGCATTCAAGTTATTCAATTGCACAAGTATTTTTACTAAAGTAAATCACTTGTTTCAAAGGGTTTATAGTTGAGAAAATGAACAAGGTTCAAAAGGTGGGTTTTTGCAAGAAAAAATTTAAAAACAGTTGAAGGCATTTCATAAAAAAATGATAAGAATGGTTCAACATCAGGGTTCAATGATATATGGTTCAATGATATGAAATTAACTATAAAGACTGACCATTGTCGCATTAAACTTTGAACATTGAACTCTGTTAAAAGGGTTCAAGCAAAAGGTTCAAATGGAAGGTTCAAATAGAAGGTTCAAGTGGAAGGTTCCAATGAAAGGTTTATGTGGAAGGTTCAAATAGTTGGTTCAATGATACATTTAATTCATAAGAAGACTGAGTGAACATGACTCTTTGTAAAAAATAAAATATTGAGCCACCAAACTATTAAACCATTGAACCATTGAACCGGTGAACTCTAAAAGATGGTTTGAGGTTCAAAAGGTTCAAGCGACCAGTGACATCCTTGTAGATGTCAAATTTAGGACAATGGAATAACCATTGGTTTTCAAATGATGTAGACTTGAGGATAAACTCAGTGACCTGCTGAGAAAGGAGTTAGAGAAGCTAGCAAGAGGTGAGAAGATAGCCCTGAGAGCTTAGATCACCAAGAAGAGACCAAATATATCAAGGAAAGAGGGAACAAAATAGAGAATCTAGAAGCATTGGTAGAAGATTTATTCTAGTGGGTGGAATAGTCCACCAAGTGGTTATCAAAGAGCGTAAGCATTTAATGGTGTAGCCCATTTTTCTTCGTTTGAATAAAGATGAGTGGATAGTCATGTAAGTATCATAAAGAGGAGTGGCCTTGCCTTTCAAAGGACCAGGCAAGCCATGATTTTAAAGAGACATTTGATATGATTTAAATGCCAAAGTCAAGTTTGGTAATCTACTCCAGCATAGCCCCTTCATAGGACTTCCTCTTTCCAATGCATTCAACGTAACATGGGCCATTTGTGAAAAATAATCATCAAAGTCTTTATTTTGGATGCTATATATTGTAATCTCTCATTTTTTAAAGATAAAGGATCTCTCAATTATTGAAGGTAAAATACTGCTCAAATTGAAAGACATTTTTGAGACTTTGAGCTAATATTGTTAATCAAAATTTATCAGGTGAATGAGAAAGCAAGTGACCTTTCAAATTTTGTGTTGAAATAAATTGTGTTAAGTAGGAAATTATTCTTATGTCTTTTTCCTAAATATAATCTTATCCATTTGATCAAATAAGCAGACTGAGTGAAAATAATCTGGGAGATGTTCTGAAGCCGATTATGGAGACTTTGTGCTACCATAATAGTCTTTAGTTTGTGTTTTAGTGTCTTAGAATGAAGGATATTGGAAAGGCTTTGAACTACCTTTATCTTTTATAATGATATGTTTTATTGTAGTTTTTGGTGAAGACTTTGGGCTGAACCTCATTCTACTATGATATAAATCATAAATCAATAAGAGAAGTAATGAAAGACTTTGTGCTTTCATGGGTTTCATGTAGATTTAGTTATTATCTAGGAATCTTTCCTTTTGTTTTGTGAACATCATTTCTAAAAAAAGAGAAATGGATGCTATGATCTCACTGTTGATTTATAGGTTAAGTTTGTGATAGTTTATAGGGAGCCTCCCCTTGCTGAGAGAAGAAATTTATCTCATTACACTGTGGTTGATATAGCCATTTTGTCTTCAGTTATTTGATGACAAAATATTCACCCAATAGCTTTTTGGTGACTCTGCTAGGGAAGAATGTGCAATTTGAAGCTTCACACTTCAAATTGAAGCATTTCTAGTTCCTTTCCATTCTACATTCTGGTAGCTCCACAATATATGTGAAGCTAAAGAAGTCAAGGTATTGTTGATCCTATATTCAGGTTTGTGCAGTAAAATAATTTTGATCTTTATCCTCCATGATCTCACCTTCAGTGAACTAAGAGTTTTCCTCCTACCAACGTCAGGTTTCTAATACTAGGCAAAGCTTCTCCTTCCTCTGCTAGCAGAGCTTTATCTATACATACTCCATAAAGGTTTGTTATCCCTCCTTTCAATCATCATATCATGGCAGCCTAAGGCCCTTGGGGTAATAGTTTTGGCCCTCTAAATATAACCCCACCTTTACATCAACTAACTCATAGTTCAAGAAATAATTTTCCCAAGTTTTATGGTGATGAAAAAGTTCATCTTGATGAGCATATTTCAGATTTCTACATAGCATGTGGTGTGATAGGTGTTGAATATGAAGATATAGTAGTAAGACTATTTGTAGAAACATTGCAAGGAACTACTGTAGGTTGGTTTATCATCTTCAATCTTAGACTATGACTGATTGGAACACTCTCAAGGCCAAGTTTGAGGCTAGGTTTAAACCTGTAGAAGATGCACATGACTTGTTGGCTTAGCTTATACAAATGAATAAGGAACCTCATGAGCCTATGCTAGACTTCATTGCTAAATTCAATAAGTTGAGGAACATGATTCCTATAATTTCTCAGCCAACACTAGAAAATCTTAAGTACTTCATCAATTCTCAACTTCCCAAAGTGAGCTTTTTGTTAAGGTGGGATGGCCATATAGATCTTTCTATTGCTTAGATTTTGGCTACCAAGGTCAAAGATGATCTTATCCTTGTAGGTAAGATATGAAGAGATCTTAATAGAAATAAATTTTCTTCATCTGCTAAAAATTCTTCCACAAACACCACTAATCCTATGGTGTAAAAGTTAGTGACTGAATTACTAGCTCTAAAAAGGCAAATGTCCTAAGGTATGTCTACTCCTCCTTATCAATATATACCAAGGAGGACATTTACAAACCATTCATATCAAGGAAATTCTAACAAAAATCAAGGGCAACCCATTTATCTTCCTCCCACACAAGGGAAGCTTGCTATTGAAGCAGTACCAGTTAACTCAATAGTTAGTTATTATGAAGCTAAACATGATTTCTCTTTCCAAACTAAGTTAGACCAAGAAGAGGATGTTAATCTATTTACAGAAGGAGAAAAAGAATTAGATAGTGACTCCAATATTAGTTTTCTAAATTACTAAGATGAAGCTAAAAAAAGGGAGAAGTGTTTGATGGAGCATATGCTATTTTTAGTAGGTCCTAAAACTAGTCAACTCAACAAGCTGATAGAGGAAAAGTAGTAAAAAAACTTCAGCCAGTGATCTTGATTGCTAAATGGGGAACTTCACCACCTTTCTAATCAAAGGACCCGATGATCAATAAGAAAGTAAGTACCTCAAGCAATCATGTACCTTTAACTTTTATTCCTTAGACTAGTGCCACATCAAATAAAAATTAGAATGATGGAATTCCTTCCTCTATTTTTAGTTCATTATAATTATTCAATAGAATTGATTATGCTAGGAAGACCAAGATCCAAATGTCTAAGTTTGAGTACTTACAAGCCAACCTTGAGTAGTTGGATAGGTTGGCTAAATGCATAAAAAACAAAACCATCCCTACAAGATAATATTTTTCAAAAGTGACTCTTGATCCCTCAAAGAATAAATCCACCCAAAATAATCTTGTCACTACTCCTCTTGTTGCCCCTGGGAAAATATAACCTTTCTATGTTTCTCTATTGATAAATGGTCATATATTGAGAAATTATATAGTAGACTCTGGAGCCTCTTATAATGTTATGCCTACCAAGGTATCAAATTCACTCAGTCTTACCTTAACTAAGACTTTTGAGAAATGTTTCTCCAAGGAAAATAAGCAAGTGCCACTTTTGGGTCAAATCAAAGCTACCTAATTTGCATTTGTGAATTTTCTAGATTAGAGGATTAAGATGACAGTCTTAGTGGCTGATGTTCTAACTTCTTATGGCATTTTGGTCAGACATAATTTTTGTAAATATGTAGGCAGAGAGTTGAACATGGCTCTATCTGAAGTGAGGATACTTGTTAAGGGCATCATGGAAAATTTGCTTCCTAAGAAAGAGACAAAATATATTATTACTCAAACATCAGACCTTGAAGCTCAAATTTTGTTTGAATCCTTAGGAATGGGTAATTATTTTCTATCCACTGAAGATGTTTCTATTTCATCAGATGAAAGTTCATTAGGTGACAATTTAGATAATTCAGATAGAAAATCAAAAGAATTTATAGAGAAAAGTTTAGGTAAAAGGGGGTCTCCCCTCACTAATAAAGAAAAATCTTTAAGAAGATCAAATTGTAATGATGTTTGGATTTTAGAATTTGATGGTAGCTATTCTTCTACCGATTTTGAAGCCAGAATTGTTTTGATATCCCCATAAGGAAAAATCTTCCATTACTCATATAAGTTGTAATTTGAAAATACCAACAACACTGTTGAATATGAATCATTGTTGCTCAGATTACAAGCTACTCATGCTAAAAGTGTTAAAATTTTCCATGCCTGAGGAGATGCTGAATTGGTGGTTTGTCAAATGAGAAGTCTATACCAAACCAAAAAAGAAATACTATGATATTATCACAATCTTGTATGGGATTACATTGAAAGTTTTGATGCTTTGAATATTTTTACAGTGCCAATAGAGTTTAATGATTGTGCAGATTCATTGGATGTCTCTGTAACCCTCATAGTTCCTCATAAAGATTTCAAAGGGAACATGTACACTATTGAGCTAGTATTTCAACCAAGTGTACCTGATAATGCCAACCATTGGTAGGTGTTTAATGGTGATAATCAAATTTTCACTTTTTTGGAAAATATAGATAGTTTTGAGGAGCTTTATTTTGAAGGTAGTGACTCTCCCCCATGGAAATCAATCCCTGAAAAAGATTCACAAATTGGTAAAGAGTTTCTTCAACTCAAAGGGAATAAAATCCCAAAAGGTTTGGTTTCTCTTGAGAAGCTATTTGTTAAGCATGATAGGTATATCAAGTAGTAACAAATAGATTCAAGTTCCTCTAAGGAGTTTGATCAAGTAAATTTGAGTACAAAAGAAAATCCCAAAATGGTCAACATTAGGAAATGTTGCACTACTGATGAAAAGCTCAAATTCATTACTCTTCTTCACCATTACATTGATGTTTTGGCATATTCTTATGATGACTTGAAATCCTTCATGCCTAAAAAAATTTGACATGAAATTCCCCTTAAGATGAAGTCAATACCTCACAAATAAAAATAGAGGTAATACAATCTCAAAATATTAAGTACTATCCTTTCAAAGATTCAGAAGATGTTGAATGCTAGAATAATTTTTCTAATTCACCATTCCACCTGGAGAAATTTGTATTTACATGGATTTTGGGATTCTCAATCAGTCTTCTCTGAAGGATAACTACCCTCTACCCATCATGGATCAAGTATTGCAAATAGTAACTAGCTCAGGAATGTTGTCAATATTAGATGGTTTTTTTGGATATAATCACATACAAGTTAATGAAGTAAATCAACATAAAACTACTTTCACTACACCTTGGGGCACATTTGCATATCATACAACACCTTTTAGTTTGATCAATGCTAGCACCATATTCTAGAGATCAATGGACCTTGCCTTCAGAGATGAATTAAGGAAGTTCATCATGGTGTGTCTTGATGACTTGACTATTTTTTCTAAACATTGTCCTAATCATGTGCATCATTTACAACAAGTCCTGGAATGCTATTGGCAAAATGGTATTTTTATCAATCCAAAGAAGTCAATTTTTGGGGTTATAGAAGGTAAACTTCTCAGGAACATTGTATCCTGAGAAGGCACAAAAATAAACTAAAAAAGAGTCAAATCTATCTAAAATATTACTCTACTTTTTAGTAAAACCGTAGTTCATTCTTTCTTTTGAAAGGTGAATTTTTTATGAAGGTTCATTCTTGAATTCATAGAGAAAACTCACCACATTGTTGACATGATGAAGGGTAAAGCTACTTTTCATTAGACTACAAAAGGTAAAGTAGTATTTGAAGATATCAAGAAGGGTATTACTCATGCCCCAATCTTGGTTTGTCTAGATTATGCCAAAGACTTCATAGTATGTAACTATGCTTCTGAACATACACTTTCAGCCATTTTGGTTCAATAAAATGAAGAAGGTGTGGAATCTCCATTATCATTTATGAGTTTCCCTCTCAAAGCTCATGAATTGAAATATTCAAATATGGAGAAGCATGTCTATGCCATGGTTAAGGTGGTAAAACATTTCCAATTCTATATCTTGAATTCACATACTATCATTCTAGTACTTGATATAACAATAAAGTCTATTTTAAATCAACAAGAGTTTGGTACTAAATAGGGCAATTGGATTACTAAGATTTAAGAGTTTGATCTTGATATCAAACCTACTCAACTAGTGTTGGGAAGAGGTCTTTCTCAATTGATTACTGATAACATACCAAAAAAATAGGACATGAAGAAGTAGAAGTTGAAGACATGCCAACAGTTCTTTTTGTCACTACTACTGATGAGTAGTATTCCAATATCACTCATTTTCTTTCCTATGCTGAGTTTCCTACTCACCTATCTTATAAATTAAAAAAAATGTTAAGTTGAAAGCTGCTAACTATGTCCTATGGGACAATGGTTTGTACAAAAGGAGCCTTGATGGGGTATTTCTTTGTTGCATAGATAAAGTGCAACAGAGTAAACTTTTGGAGTCTTTCCATAATTTGGATTTTGGAGGACATTTTTTTGCACCCATGAGTGCTCATAATATTCTATGATCTAGATACTATTGGCATGTACTATTTCAAGATACGTACAATTGGATACGTAGGTGTGAGTTGTGTCAACAGTTCATTGGGAAACCCAAGTTGGCCACATCACCTCTCAAGTTAATGGAGATTGAAGAACCTTTTTAGTAATGGGGTATTGATTTCATCAGTACCATGAAACAATCCTCAAGTTCCAGACACAACTATGTTCTCACCACAACAGACTATTTTACCAAGTGGGTGGAAGACATTCTAGTCAAGCATGTTGCTTCGTAAGTGGTATGTAATTTCCTTAAGAAAAATATTGTTTCCTGATTTGGGGTTCAAAGAAGATTATATCAGATAATTCCACTTGTTTATATTCTCATGAGATTACTAAATTTTTCTACAATCATAGTATTATTCTTGCTCACTCTTCAAACTATTATCCACAAGGAAAGGGTCAGGCAGAATCAACTAATAAGAATCTAGTTACTATTATCAAGAAACTGGTAGATGACAATCAAAGAACTTGTCATAAATTGTTGTTTGATGCTTTATGGGTAGATAATATTATGCCTAAAAGGGTAATATGTATGTCACCATTTCAAATTTTGTATGGTTTAAATGCAAAAATACCCATTACCTTGGAACTACCAGCACCAAAGTTGGCAAAGGTAGTAGAAGATTCAACTTTTGAAAATTCTATTGATAAAAGAATCATGTACCTAACTAAGTTAGAAGAGAAATAAACTATGGTAGTGGACCATATTTCTAAACATCAAAATTAGGTAAAGAAACTCTTCGACAAGAAAACAAGGATTCATGAGTTTCAGATTGAAGATCAAGTCTTGTTACGGGACAAGAGGAGAGAACCAAAAGGAATGCATGAAAAATTTGATTCCTTGTGGAGAGGTCCATTCACCATTCATCAATTCACTGGTGAAAATATTTTCTTTCTAAAATATCCAAATGGAATGCCATTCTCATTGCTTCACAGTGGGTAGCATCTAAAGTACTTCAATCCTTGAAGTATCAGATAAGTTCATTTGTACATTTGTATAGTCTTTATTTGTTTTGTGTTATTCATTTAGTTTTCAGCATCTATCTCTTTTTGGGTGGCTTGAATCAATGGACCAATGGCATGGATGAAGGCACTTAGATTCAAGATTTTACTCCCTTTGACTGTTTCAAAATACAATCGATAGAAGTTCCCCAACTAGAGCCAGCTATTGTTCCCAATACTAGTCACTCAATTTTTGTGGATAACCTATTGACCTTTTTGGTCATGTAGTCCAAAAATGGTCTCCTTATTTCTCAAGAATGTTCTAATAAGTCAAGTTATTCAATTTCACAATCCTTTTTGGCAAAGGAAATCAATCATTTTCAAAGGGTTTATAGTCAGGAAAATGAACAAGGTTCAAAAGGTGGGTTTTTGAAAGAAAAAATTTCAAAACACTTGAAGGCATTTCCTAAAAAATTAATAAGGATGGTTCAATGTTAGGATTCAATGATATATGGTTCAATGGTACGGTTAAATGATATGAAATGAACTATATAGACTGACCATATTCACATTGAAATTTGAACCATTGAACTCTGCTAAAAAAGTTCAATTAGAAGGTTCAAATGGAAGGTTCAAGTGGAAGGTTCAAAAAATTGGTTCAATAATACATTGAATTCATAAGAATACTGATTGAACATGACTCTTTGTAAAAAATAAAATATTGAGCTACCAAATCATTGAACCATTGAACCGGTGAACTCTAAAAGATGGTTCGAGGTTCAAAAGGTTCAAGCGATCAGTGATGTCCCCGTATACATTAAATTTAGGACAATGGAATAATCATTGGTTTTCAAATGACACAAACCTAAGGGCAAACTCAATGACCCATTTTGAAATGAGCTAAAAAAGCCAGCAAAAGACACAAAGATAGCCTCGAGAGCTCAGATCACTAGGAAGAGACAAAATATAAAATGGAAAGAGGGAATAAAATAAAGAATCTAGAAGAATTGGTAGAAGAGGTATTTTAGTGGGTGGAATAGTCCACCAAGTGGTTATCAGAGAGTGTAAGCATTCAATCGTATGGCCCATTTTTCTTCATTTGATTAAAGATGAGTGGATAGTCGTGTAAGTATCATAAAGAGGAGTAGGCTTGCCTTTCAGAGGACCAAGTAACCCATGATTTTGAAGAGACATTTGATATGATTTAAATGCCAAAGTCAAGGCTGGTAATCTGATCTAGCATGGACCCTTCACAAGACTTCCTCTTTCCAATGCATTCAACGCAACATGGGCCATTTCTGAAAAAGAAGTGCCAAAGTCATTCTTTTGAATGCTATATATTGTAATATCCTATTTTTGAAAGAGAGAGGATCTCTTAGTTATTGGAGGCAAAACTCTACCCAAATTAAAATACATTTTTAAGACTTTGAGTTCAGATTGTTAATCAATTTTTATTAGGGGAATGAGAAAGCAAGTGACCTTTCAAACTTTGTGTTGAAATAACTTGTGTTATGTAGGAAATTTTTCTTATGTCCTTTTATTAAATATAATCTTATCCATTTGATCAAATAAGTAGAGTGAGTGAAAATAATCTAGGAGATGTTCTGAAGCTAATTATGGAGACTTTGTGCTACAATAATAGTCTTTAGTTTGTGTTTTAGTGTCTTAGAATGAAGGATATTGGAAAGGCTTTGAACTACATTTATCTTTTGTAATCATATGCTTTTTTGTAGTTTTCGGTGAAGACTTTGGGCTACACCTCATTCTACTATGATATAAGTCATAAATCAATAAGATAATCAATGAAAGACTTTGTGCTTTCATGGGTTTCTTGTGGATCTAGTTATTACTCAAGAAGTTTTCCTTTTGTTTTGTGAACATCATTTATGAAAAAAGAGAAATGGATGATATGATCTCACCCCTGAGTTAGTATTTAGTATAGGTTAAGTTTGTGATAGTTTATAGGGAGCCTCCCCTTACTAAGAGGAGAGATTTATCTCATTACACTATGGTTGATATAACCATTTTGTCTTCAGTTAGTTGACGACAAAATATTCACCCAACATAGTTATATTACCATTCTCATTCTTTCCATATATATCACTTTCACTTTTCACTCACCAAGGTCAGTTTAAATATTTCACTCTTGCATAATGTGCATGTTTAGAAGTATTAGACATCATGATCTTTCAATTTTCTTCTCTAGCTACCTTATGTAATCTCTCTTGTGATAGACATATTTAGCACTCATGTTTGCCTTTTTAAATCCATATGGAGGAAAAATCAAGATATTTAAAAAAAATTAAAATCCATATTATATATTAAAAAGGCAATTATCACAATAAAAAAATACAACTAAAAGTTAGATCATACTAAAAGACATTATCTTTATTTGTCAATATCTTTTATCCTAGTGGAAGCTCAAACCCTAAGACTAGCCTCATGATAGATATGAGGTCCATCTAGGTGTGGTAGGCTAGTAGACTAGGGTAGGAGGTCTCACTATCCCATAGTGCCACTTAATTTATCACACAATTACCAAATATTTTCAATATACATATGACTCTATAAGGGGTTTTGAATAACATAAAACACATTGTGGGAAAGTAGGCCAATTTTTTATACACAATAATTTTAAATTTTTTTTAGTTATTAATGCTTTCTCTCTTGTAAGAACCTATCAAATATCAGTATCTCTAAGTGCATGTTTTAAAGGGTGCACTAGGAAAGGGGTTGATCAACCTTTGGTGCTTTATAGATTGTTGGCCCCTATACCACCACTTAAAATAATTACACTGTACTCCTATCCATTTACCTAAGCATTGAAACCCCACTTATATATTTCCATAAGTATCTCACTTCCTCAAATAATGCATAACTAAGAATAAAACCTTTTTACCATGTATCCTACTAGTTCTATTAGGTTTAACCTTTTTGGGATTTACTACACATTACCTAACTATGTCATCTTAAGCCCACATAGTTTGAGACATAATGTCTATATTTCCCACCCAGTGAGGTTGACTAGGAGGATTACATCAACTAAAATATTGGCAGGGTTTAGGGCTAGTCCATGGATATATATACCCCATTTCATTTCACTTATAATAGATGACCAGTATATTATAAAACATTTCTTCTGATAAATATGTTTATACAATAAATAGGAGGTTTCATTGCTTAGGTTTTTGCCTTTGGAGAAGTAGCACTTGTCTTGTGGAAGTATTGGATACATAAGAGAGGTCTTGCAGTCTAAATTTGATTTATCCCTGTGATCCTTACAAGCCCAAAATAACCTCTTTCAAAGCACCATTAACCAAGGGAGAGATTGAGGCATTATAGGTTCACTTCAATGAAGGTAAGTATATTATTAGCCCTTCCTATTTTGATAAGTAGATGCTATAGAATTAATATATATTGGATTGTATCTCTCATTACTTAAATCATATATATATATATATATATATATATGTATATATATATGTATATATATATATGTATATATATATATGTATATATATATGTGTGTGTGTGTGTATATATATATATATATATATATATATATATATATATATGAATTTATATATATTGGATTGTATCTCTCATTACTTAAATCATATATATATATATATATATATATATATATATATATATATATATATATATATATATATATATATATATATATATATATATATCTTTGCATGCTTATTATCTTGCCCATTATGCCACAAGCTTTGGTGAGCATTATATTAGCTTGCATATGCATTTAATAGATTAACATGCATGGTTGCTTATTAGATTAGCTTACTTAATAGTATTTAAAATCACAAGACCTAGATAGGGTTATCACAAGATGAAATTTGACTAGAGTCCTTGGAAACCTCTCCTTTCCCATTTTGTGATAAGATATCCCTTAGTGTAGATTTATCAGATGCATTCTTGGTCATGATCCTGATTTAAATGTATCCCCAAGCATACTTGTTAGTTTATTACTTTCTCTAAGCCTTAATATTATTGAGTAAGATAAATTATAGAACTATTTATTTTCAATTGTATACATTCATGTGAACTTGACATGAATTTAACCTTTGTATATTTCTAATTATTATCTACAAAAAAATGTATTGACCTTGTCAACCTAGTTAAAATTTATGTATGTCAGTTTTTATACTTAGTCAGCCTAGTTGACTTTGTTTGATTTTATATGCATGTTTTTAAAAATTCGTCAACCCAATCGACATAGTTAAGGAAATTGGGTAGGTTTTCAATTGAGGTGCCCTATCCATTTTTTTTTATTTTATCTATGTGGAATTTCTAATTTTGTAAAATTATATTGATCTAATTGATATAGTTTATTTTCCCATTTTTTCACATTTAACTAAATTGATCCACTCAATTCTTTTATTTTTTTATTTTTACTTCCAACATACTAGGTCAATCTGATTGACATAGTTTTATTTTGTTTTTATCATTTATCATTTTTCATTTATACTTAGTTGACCATCTCGACTCTATTTAAATATTATATTTTTACCTCTGTAGGTTTAGAACTCCATCTAGATAAAACAGTCTAAAATAACAACTCAATAGCTTCAAGAAAACTACTACATCATCCTAGTTAATTCCATGTTATTTGTCAAGTTCATTCTAACTAGCTCAGTAATTACTTTCTATCAAATTTTAAGTAATTTTATTTTCATGCTATTTTTAAAAATTCAAATTTCAATATTATTTTTCTTATTTTTTAGTTCTATAAAATAATACATTTATAGTAAACAAGTCAACTAAATTCACTTAGTTTTGTATTTGCTTTCTATCTAACAAACTAAGTAAATTAGCTCAATTGTGTTCCTTTTTGGACTACCTTTCAATATACTAAGTCGACCAACTCAACTCTATTATGTTCTATTTATATAACTAAGTTGACTAGCTCGACTTCATTATATTTTTGTTTTTCCTAGTAAAATCAAAGGAAATTAACGTAAACTAGTAGTAATTAAAATCATTATACCTTTAAATTGGCTACATGTTTATTTACTTTCCAAAAACTATAAAATAACTTTTGAAACTTTGAATTTCACTTTGTTTTATTTTCCCTAAAAATTATGTACCTATAGTTTTCAAAGTACTTAGATAATATCATGAAGTGTTAATCGATACTCTATTTATGGTCCTTATCTATAGTTTACATATATCTTGCCATGAGGGGCTTTCTCCAATAATTATAGCCATAGTACAAAGATAAACAAGATTTTTAGTTTCTACCTACTTTATAGTATTTTAGAAACACCTAGGATCTCCCTTTTTATTAAACCTTACGAATCCACCCATCTATTTGCTTGTGTGGTGCATCAATTAACAGTTAGCACTAATAAGTTACTTCCAACTTACCCTTGAAATCAAGTTTACTGGGGTATGAAAATGATGATTTCTTCATAGTTAGTGCTATGAAATATTAGATTGGAATTATCCAATATACAATCAAGTATCTTTGGGAGCTTCCACTTTCAATCAAAATCTTTGGTAAAAATTATTGATCTTCTTTTAGAGCAATTACTCAGATTTTAAAATTAAATTTTGATGCTTTTTGTTTTTTATTATCTATTACATTGCAAACTTGTCTTAACTAGTGTTAATACAAGGTTTGTGTTATGCATTGAAACTAGATTAACTAGTTTTATCTAGTTTTGTATATGTTTAGTTCTATTTTTTTTAACTAAAAACTAAATCATCCAAATCTAGACCATTTTTTAAATTTTCTTCCCTATTGAACCAAGTCAGCCTATTTGACTTAGTCTCTTATAGGTTGTTATATTTGTCTTCCTATAGAACCAAGATGACTTGTTCAACCCAATCTCTTATAGGTTATTCTATTTGTATTCTTATAAAACTAATTCAACCTGCTCGACCCAATCTTTCATAAACTATTCTCTATGTCTTCATATAAAATTAATTTGACCTACTCAACCCATTCTTTTATTGACTATTTTGTGTCTTACTATAGAACTAAGTCGACATATTCAACACAATATTTTATAGATTGCTTTATTTTCATTTTTATCCAACTAAGTCTACCTATTTGACTCTATACTACTAGTTGATCTATTTTTATGGCTACCTTTTCCAATTATGTGGTACTTTGATGACATAGTTCTCTACATCCATAAAACTCAATTACTTGATACCATAAAATATCTGGTCAATTTAGTTAGATTCCCATAATTTTTGTCCTTATAAGTAATTTTCACTTTCTTATCTTTCATGTCACCTTATTTAAACATCATGAAATCACCTATCAAAATATTTATTGATAACCTTAATCCATTTAAAATATATAAGGGTTGTTCTTTTTTACCTACTTTCACTACCCAAGAAGATAATCACTTGGTGTACTTTTTCCCATCCCTTATCTATTTCTTGTGACATGGTTCAAATAACCCAAAATAATGA
The DNA here is from genome assembly GCA_037957365.1 of Torreya grandis. Classification (NCBI taxonomy): domain Eukaryota; kingdom Viridiplantae; phylum Streptophyta; class Pinopsida; order Cupressales; family Taxaceae; genus Torreya; species Torreya grandis. The sequence goes on from JARHVA010000257.1 coordinate 4,379,142, forward strand.
TGTGGATGGTTCTGTTTCATTCCACACTTCTCAGGATACTACCTTATCCAAACTACCCTACTATACCATTGGATAAATTGATACAATTTTAACAAATAACCCTACAAAAAATTCTTTAATAGGCAACATCCCTACCCATAATAATGGTAATGTTCTTCCTACCAACATCAATATTCCTCCTAATATTCCACCTTTAAATTTTAATAATCAAGTTGAAATTACTCAAATATTTGTATAAATAATCTAAAAAATGAATGTTATGTAACCAACAAACACCTCTTAAATGATGTAAATTCAACATCATTTACTACAAATGATTAATAAACCTCTTATATTACCTTGAAATAATCAAAAATTTATTCCTCATCTTAAAAATAAAAATGGTAATCTCATTCAATGGTCCCTCATTCATAATAAGATGCTTCAAAATACATAAAATTAACCTTTAGTTCCTTTCATTATTTTTATTGATATTGGAAACATGTCTCCAAGTATTGAATATAATGGAACTAAAGACCCTACATATTTTATTAAGGCATTTGGTAATCTCTATAAGGAATGGATCCAAATAAATGTCTTTGCAACAAATAAACTATTAGTTAAAACATTTACAGGTGATTTTTTAGAATGGTATAGTCAACTACCATAAAATTACATTACATAATTAGAAAACCTGGTTAATGCTTTAGTAAATAAATTTCAACAAAATGATCTTCCAAAAAATTGTCTGTCATTTTATCAATATTAAGTAATCAAACTTAGAATCAGCTCATGGTTTCATCAAATGATGGAAATCATTAGCTCATAAATTTGATTATAACATGAAGGATGATAAACTCTTAAAATTATTTATAATTATTTTAATGCCTTCTCTTCAATATAAGGTATAAACATTTTCTCCACAAAATTTAACCAAAGCATTTGATCAATATTAAATTTAAGATTTCCTAATAAAAAAATTTGAGATAAGTCATAGATCAACTAAGGAAAATTTCCAAACCTAAAATAATTAAATTTAAAGTGATACTACTCAAATTAAATTATAAATAGTCAAAGTATATAATTAACTTGATTCTCACCCACCATTAGCAAACTCACAAATGAAGAAGTTATTAACTCTGTCTACACCCTTCACTTATAATAATGACATACCTTTATGGTATGAACTTAATAAATTTTATTGGTTTCATGTTTATGTGGGTCATTCTCATGAAACATGTTGTGGTCTTGTCAAAAAAAAAATTATTTTATGTTAAGAAACACATTTGACCATGATGTTATGATCCAATTATGCCATCATGATTATGTCAAATCTTCCTAAAAGAAATAGGTTATTAAGAGCACATATTTTAAACTTAAAAAATATTATTATACTAATAACATAAAACACTCAAATGATAATATGTATGCAATTGATGTTGATTATGATTAGTACTATACAAACTCATAATATGTGTACACAATAAAATCTAATTATAGATGGAAACCTACTCATAAAGACCATATCACTAAAACTAAGAATCTTTCCACTGATGAAAAATTACTTAAATATACTAAAAATACAATACATACATCTTTTGAATCAAATGAGGAAACACTTCCACAATCAGAACCCCAACCTAATTCTTCTATTCTTATGAAAAACATTATACTCATAAATCTCAGGTTGGTTCTTCATCCTCTAAATTGTATTGGAATTTCTTGGAAGAAATTAATTCAATGCCTTTTAAAATTTCCAACATGGATTTAGTTCTTAATTCTCCATATCATTTCAAATTTGTTATGAACAATTATAAGATATTGAAGATCCATAATCACTTGAGCTAGAAATACCTTATAAATATCCTTCACTTATAGAAGTACATACAATTGAAACCATTTCTACATCCTCTAAACCATCTATATAATTTCTTGAAAATATATATGATTAATGATGAAATTATTTTTTGAGATGATGATCCACCCCTTTTAATTAAAATTTTGATTAATACTACCCTTAATCTAAAAGTCTTAGTAGATGAAATTTTGAGCTATATTGGATTTTGATTATGCTATTATATCAAACTACCCAACATGTCAAAATAAATAATAGGAAATATTATGAAAGTAAATTAGAATATATAAAGAAAATCTTACCAATTCCTTACTACAACTAGCCTTCCTCCAAGATTTTTAAAATTGATTTAACTTGTGGATTGCAAGATTAGACTCAAAGTTTTGACATGATGATGGCTTGATTCATGATTTTGATTATGGATTGATAGAGACCTTATGGCTTCAATAGTTACTTGTAGTTAGTTTCAATGGAGGGTAGGATTGTATAAATAATATAAGAAGGGAATATATATGGATCACATTCAAAATTTATCCATGAGGATCAAGGGTGGAGTAATTTCTAAGGAAATAAAAATTGCTTGGAAGTCTATAGAATGGAGGTTTCTAAAGAGAAGGGGACAAGTTTGAGGAGGTTGTATAATTGGATAATTATAGAATCTAGTTAGGGATTAATTAGGATTAGTGATATATTAGGATGGGTTTTAGATAGGTGATTAGGGACTAGGGGTGTAGGAGAGCCTAAGAATAGGCTAGTATAAGTGGGTAGGTAGGTCATGAGAATTTTAAATTCTCAAATAATGGATAAGTGAGATTAGGATAAGATAAGACGTGGTTTAGGAGGATTAATAAATTTATTAGGATGATATGAGGTTAGTGAATGAATAATAATTAATGGGGATATTAGATAAATGACTATGATTAAGATTAAGGGGATAAATTAGCAGAATTAATTAGAATAATTAAGGTGAGAAAAATTTAGTGTATATATTTATCCCCTATTTAAAATGGCATTATGAGTGGATTAATTGGAAGGATTAATGGTCTTTTAAATAAAAACCATGTCATATATGAATGATGTTAGTGGATATGATGCCCCCTTGATAAGACATGCATGGAAGAATGAGATAAATGACCACTCAAAAGAGGAAATGAGGGATGGGATGCGATGAATAGATAAGGGGTTATGATGTGAGGTATTGAGACAGATGAAGAAGAATATGAATTAAATTTTAGTAGTTAATTTTATATTTATGATGACCCTAGCAAAGACATATTCATAGGGAGTGGAAATGATAATGTCATGATTGTAGACACATCCCAAGGGGGAATCAATCATAACACGGTGGTGATAGGATAAAAGGTCATAATGTTTTAACATATCCCAAGAAAGGATGCATGAAAGGGAGATTTTTTAGCTAGAATAAGAAAAAGATTTGATAATATGAATGATGAGTGAAACATAATGCTGAATTTGAGAGAGATGATAAAGGAGATGGGAGAAAAGAAACATTATGATCAGTCAAGGGCACCCCTAGTAAAAAAACTTGATTTGTAAGTTTTTTAAGGGGTTTAATATTTTTTTATAATGTATATCATAGGTAACGTAATTTTATTCAGTTATATATTAGCCTTGGTCACTTATTTCATTAACCAACATGTTCTTTTGAGTCATTTTAAGGGTAAAAAAGGTGTATTTAATGAGTTGTATAGGTTTCTTGGCAAGTTTGAAGTTTGCAAAGGGTAATTTCATGCCCTATGTGTAATATTAGGTCTTAAACAACTATTTTTAACTAAAAAATGGTAGGTTCCTAAAAAAAGGTAGTTTTCTTAAAGAAAAATAAGAGTTTAGCACTTGTATGACCTCCTTGGGAAGTGTGACACATGGAAAAATGTTGTAATGTAAATATTAACCTTAATCATGTTCATTTATATGTTTATAGTGATTTTAAAGTGTCATTTATGAGATAAAACTATTTTTCTCTTTTTTCACCCTTCTTGGCAAACAAAAGTGACCTTAAGGTTTCTGCTTAGTATGGTCAGCATGTGAGGTTTCAAGAAAAATGTTCTTGGGGGGTGCCTTCTACACTAATTTAGATTATATTTTATTTTTTTTTTCAAAGTAATGGTGGTATAATCTTTATTAACCATTCATAAGAAGTTGGCCTTTCAAATCTGCCTACTAATCTATGTACCCTATAAGTTTTGCCTCAATTGAGTAGATCCATAAAATACACTTATTTAGTTAGTTTTATAGTATTTTCACTTCATTATTCAATTTTATCTATTCTTAGTTTAAATTTTCAAGTTGTTATGAAGAGCCAATCACCTCAAGTTTACAGACTAGTCCCATTCTATGTTGTTGGTAATTTTTCACCATGTTCTATATTTTCATGCTTTAAAATGGATCCAAGGTATTATGATAGGTTCATCATCATGGTTAAAAACTGATATTAACCTCCCTTCACATTCGAATCTTACTTTCCAAGTAAATGTTATCTGAGTTGCAATCATGTGTAACTTGCCTTTCAGTTTGCCATGAATATGCTTACATATAGGTGTTTAGAGAATAGATTCACATTGAATGGGATGTGTTGATACTTATTTTAAACATTATAAGTGTGATTATTCCATTTTTAGTCTTTAATTAGGTTTACAACTCATTAATGGATTGGATTCCTTGTTCGCTATTTGAAATTTCCTTACTACCTATGTATATGTAAATACCCACCTACAGTCTACCATGAATATGCTTTCATACAAGTGTTTGGAGAATAAATTAACATTGAATGGGATTAGTTGATACTTGTTTCATATCATTATAAGTATGAGGATTCCATTTTTAATCTTTAAAGTAATTTTACAACTCATTAAGGGATTGGATTCCTTGTTCCCTATTTGAAATTTCCTTATTGCCTATGTATATGTAAATACCCACTTATAAGTGACTTGGTAGAGAGTTTTAAATCCACTTTAGAGTTATTAAACATGTTTTAAAACTATTATTGAAGTCTTAAAATATGGGGAGAACATTAAAGGACCATGTGAGTTGTTAAATTGGAAATATGGAGGTTGGAAACATGCTCTAGGGACAAGACTGAGTTTCAGGCCTCCAATCCCTAAATTAGCAAAATAGAGTTCTAAGAGGTTTTTTTAGGTACCTTAAAACATGTTTATAGAGTGTTAAAAATAATCCAAATAGGTGCACCATGTTTCCTATAGTATATAGAAGAGATATGCAAAGTTTTAGGAGTAAATAATGAGTGAAGGATGGTTATTGAGGAGCCTAAAGATGCCCTCAAAAGCACTATGAATAGACAATGACATCTATAGGACTTGAGGACACAAAGTGGCCTTAATATTCAAGGAGATAATGAGACATATTCTCATTATATGAATGGTATTATGAAGTTTAGATCACAGATGATCATAAATATCACTAAGACAATGTTTATAGGTTATGTTTTATAACTCCCATACATACCTATAGAGGTGCTTCTAGCAAGGAATGTACACCTACAATGAATATAAGGTCCAAATTTGAAAATTTATTTATCTCTTATAACATATGAGTGATAGGGTGTTTTTTATGTTTTTAAATTTATTATAATCTCATTAAAGGGTCTCGGTTCTTAAGGAATAACATGACCACCTTTCAATCCCATTTATGCCTATAGTGTGCACCCACAATTAGTTGGAGGTGACTAAGACAGGGAAGATAGTGACCTAAGAAATTAGTTTTGATGGTTTTTTTATCCATCCAAGGTGATTCAAAGGAAATTTCAAGTAGGATATGAGTTGGGAAGCTTCAAATAATTTTGTTTTCATCATATTCATGCCCTAGAACAAGACAAACATTTACAAGACCCATTATTAGAGAAGATAAGATAGAATTCATAGTCAAAAGGTAGTGACTAACTTAGTCAAGGTTATTAATGGTGTCTTAGCCCAAATAAAGTGGACTCATGGTGAATTACGATACAAAATTACCATAAAAATTCAAGGGATGTCTCTTAACATCATAGATTAAGCCTCAAGAAGTAAGGCAACCTATATGCAAGATCAAGAATTAGGGTTTCTTAGTTAGTTAAGGAAGAGACTAAATTTTGAAGCTCAAGGTACATGTGAGGGGTTAAAGAGAAGTTAGATCTAATAAAATAACATATGATAATAACCATTAGGATCTTGGTGAAACTAATAAGCTTTGATAATGGTGAAACAAGCCTACTCAGACCTCATAAGGCCCTGTTTGTAACCTACAACTAGGTTATGATTGGTACAGGTAGTGGATTGAGGAGTGTCATGTCCCCTTTTTTAGTGGACATTGATAGACTTGATGATTAGCCTATTATAAAACCTTCGTAGGCTGATAGGATGGATAGAGGGTCATGATGGAGATTGGCTTGGCTTAGATTAGCAAAATTTGTTTCAGTTGGCATTCATTTGGGCTTTTTCAGGCATGTTTATCCGAGCTCCTATTATTTAGGGATATTTGACATGCAACAGAGCACACTTATTTTGGTATGGTCATGTGCAAAATCATTCCCTAATTCACCAGCTTTAGACGGTTTGAGGATCCGACATGTATTGAGGGAGATATTAATATTTGATTGATTTAATCAAATATTAATTATTTAGCCTATTTTTTAAATTAGAAACCCTAATTCTAATTTAATAAAAACCCTAATTAGGGCAAGCACATCCTTTTGAGGGTATAAGGGTTTCTCATGGAGGCCATTATTGATTATGCATTGATTATTGATTTTTAATATTGAAGAATTCTTCTGTGAAGACTGAGCCAAGGGTTCTAGGATTCCATCTGCATTAGAGAACGTCAACTCTTTAGTGTGTGTGATTCAAAGGCTATGAAATATCAGCTGATTTATTGCCAAATTGAGAGATAGCTTCGTATAAAAGTTATCACAGAGCTTTACATATTTGAGAGATAACTTCACATAGAAGTTATCACAATATTTCAGGTATTTCTTTATTTAGTTTTTGATTCAATAAATTATATAGATAGATATCTTCTGTATTAGAGCCATATATTTTTAGATCAGGGGTTGAAAATAGATAGGTTATGCTTAATTAGTGGTCATACAAAGTTCATACAGGTCTATACAGATACACACAGATATCAACCTTGATAGACAGAGATCCCTAGTGACCGACATCGGCCGACTGAAGACCGATGTCGGCATAGAAGGACATACAGAGACCGACGTCAGCAGTATATCAAGTGACGCCCGTGACTATGTGTTTGACACAGCAGGCTAAGACATCCAAATTTAAGCTTAACTTCCAGATTTGCAGAAGATCAAGTTTTAAGACCATATTTTAATATTCTTTTATATGTATGAGAGAAGACTGTAATTGTAATTATCTGAACAAGTGATAAGATATTTGATTGGAAGATAAGAGATTTACTATGGTTTATTGTTTATCTAAATTTATTCTGCAAGACTGTATCTTTGGTCAAAACTATTTTTGTTTCTATATTCCCTATTTGAAGGGGATATTATAGTGGTATCATAGCTTTTGATAGAAAAAAGGAGCCCCTAAGTAAGGGACATCATAGTGGTATCAGAGCTAAAATCCTGCCATCCTGTTGGGTAGACTAGAGATAATGTCCTGCCATCTTGCTGGGTAGTTTGGTTATCAGTATGGCTTTAATAGGTGACAAAGATTTGGAAGAAAGAATGCACAATGCAAAGAAGAAATTAGATAATACATTTCAGTGAGTAGAGGACATTCTAAAAACTTTGGAGGAGTTAGAAACTTATTTAGTCAAGATTGATCAGTCAAATTCTTATGATATGCAAACAACGTTATCTCCAGTGTTTGGTTCATTGGTGAAGCCCCGATTATTGAGACATCATGATGAGGTGGTAAGACTTGCAACTCTCTCTTGCATTAGTGAAATCATGAGGATAATAGATGGCTATAATTTTTATGATGATCAGATTATGAGAGAGGTACTTCATGCCATGGTAAAAAGCTTCAAAAAGTTGGATGACATTAGAGACCCTCATTTCTCAAAGAGGGCAAGATTACTTGAAATATTTTCAAGGTATGGATTTGAAAACATTATGATGTTAGTAGGTTGTATTTGTGACATTCAAAGGATGTTTAACATATTTTGGAATATTTTAGATGAGTTTCATTCCAGCGATGTATTAGCATCAATGCACTCTATCATGTTCACAATCTTGTTTGAGGATGAGGATGAAATTTCTAAAATTTTGGCAAAAGATTTATGGTATGTCTGGACAAAAGAGGAAAACATCTCACCTATAGCTGGTATTTGGTTAAAGAATTTAATTGATAGGCCTAAGGATCGTAACACTTTCCCTATGACATGCATAAACTTGAATGATGAGTTTGGCAGACATGCTGATCCAGTACAGGGAGACATTAACACATCTTCAGGTAATGATTTATTTACATTATATTCTCAGGTGTTAGACAGTGAGGATGAGTCTAATGCTTAGATTTAGAGTGTGGAGGTGTACTCAGATGTTAGTACACTGAGTGTTGGTGATGAGTATGTTTTTGTAGCTACTGATGAGGAGCATGTTGTTGAGGCTAACACACATATTTAGGATTTGGGAGTACCTGGTCCTGATTAGTTTGGGATATCAGTGGAGTCAAGTCTCTAGATTGATTCTTCTCACATGGATGATAGTGTGGTATAGTTGGTTATGCCACCTTTATAGAGGGATCAGTTATGGGATGGATTGGTACCATCTTTTGTAGATGGAATTGGTAGTAGCAAGTTACACAGACTGCAGTATCGACACATTCAGGGCAGTTGTGATTTCAGAGATTGGTTGAGCTACATTCACCAGTTTGATTGTGGATTCCTCTTGGTTATATTTTAGAGGATATTGCAGGAACTTCCATTGATTAATAGCAGTGCAGAGCATAACTACATTTGGGATCTAAGTGGATCGAGTGGTTCATTATTTTGAGATTGCTTGAGGACAAGCAATTTCAAGAGGGGCAGATTGTCATGTCCCCTTTTTTAGTGGACATTGATAGGCTTGATGATTAGCCTATTATACGACCTTCGTAGGTTGATAAGATGGATAGAGGGTCATGATGGAGATTGGCTTGGCTCAGATTAGTAGAATTTGTTTCAGTTGGCATTCATTTGGGCTTTTTTGGGCATGTTTGTTTGAGCTCCTATTATTTAGGGATATTTGACATGTAGTAGAGCACCCTTATTTTGGTATGGTCATGTGTAGAATCATTCCCTAATTCACCAGCTTCAGACGGTTCAAGGATCTGACATGTATTGAGGGAGATATTAATATTTGATTGATTTAATCAAATATTAATTATTTAGCCTATTTTTTAATTAGAAACCCTAATTCTAATTTAAGAAAAACCCTAATTAGGGCAAGCACATCTTTTTGAGGGTATAAGGGTTTCTCATGGAGGCCATTATTGATTATGTATTGATTATTGATTTTTAATATTGAAGAATTCTTCTATGAAGACTGAGCCAAGGGTTCCGGGATTCCATCTGCATTGGAGAATGTCAACTCTTTAGTGTGTGTGATTCAGAGGCTATGAAATATCAGCTGATCTATTGCCAAATTAAGAGATAGATTCATATAGAAGTTATCACAGAGGTTTACAGATTTGAGAGATAACTTCACACAAAAGTTATCATAGTATTTCAGGTATTTCTTTATTTAGTTTTTGATTCAATAAATTATACAGATAGAGATCTTCTATATTAGAGCCATATATTTTTAGATCACAGGTTGAAAATAGATAGGTTGTACTTAATTAGAGGCTATACAAAGTTCATACAGGTCCATATAGATCCACACAGATACTGACCTCGGCAGACAGAGATCCCTAGTGACCGACATCGGCTGATTGAAGACCGACATCAACAGAGGACATACAGAGACCGACGTCGTCAGTATATCGATCAACATCGATGACTGTGTGTTCGACACAATAGGCTGAGACATCCAGATTCAAGCTTAAATTCCAAATTTGTCGAATATCAGGGTTCTAAAACCTTTTTTTAATATTCTTTAATATGTATGAGAGAAGACTGTAATTGTAATTATCTAAACAAGTGATAAGATATTTGATTAGTAGATAAGAGATTTACTGTGGTTTAATGTTTATCTAAATTTATTTTTCAAGATTATATCTTTGTTTAGAACTATTTGTGTTTCTATATTCCCTATTTTAAGGGGATATTATAGTGGTATTAGAGCTTTTGATAGAAAAAGGAGCCCCTAAGTAAGGGACATCACAAGGAGTGAGGTGTGGAGGTTATAAAGGTATATAAATGATCTCAAATGATCTAAGAAAACATAAAAATGAACCTTAAGGAATTAGAGGAATTTTTAAACATAATCTCAAAGGTTAAACCATATATGATCATCTACAAACATCACTCTAAAATACAAAACTCAGTCAAGGTAAAACCCAGTTTGACAAGGAGGTAGTGTTTGGAGTGTGAGAAATGCATAAAAGGTGAGGATAGTGTTTGGTAAGATATAAATTTGTTATTTTTTTCATGGTTTAATGGAGAGTTATTTCACACTATGACTAGGTCTCAAGGAAGTAAATGTAACCTAAAGGTGTGATTTTTGGAGCTCAACATAGTCAATGCTAAAACCCAATCTTGAAGATTCAAGGTTTATGAAGGGTGTGAAGGGTTTAAATGGTAAATTAAATTAAATACTTCTAAAATTTATAATTTTAGTTTCTAGATCATTTTAACATGGGAAAAAAATAAGGAAGAGCTTTTTAAAATGTAATACACAGTCCACATTAGAATTTCCTACACACAGTCCCAGAGTTCAATCTTGGATTTTGAAACATTTGAAAGGTCAAAAAACTAAAACAAGGGATAAATATTTTTACATAATGTCTTTATTACTTGGGTAATCTCATAAAATATATATTTTTTCTATGGGAATAGAGAAAGTACCCTCTATTTTGTCTCAAACAATGGGTACTTCCCTAGTGTCAAAATGAAAGAATTAGAGGATGGGGATAGAAAAGGTGAACCAAAAGTTTTTTTAATATTTATAGAGATTTTTATAATATTAATAACATATAAAAAAACATTAATAACACCTCAAAATATCAAGGGACTAAATAAGAAGTTCTAGATGGCTAACTTTGCAGTCAGCCCTATTAGGTAGATTTTGACATAGAACCCAAAGGAAGGGTCACTCAAAATTATGGCCCTAATTATTATTTATAAATTCTTAAAAAAAATTCATGAGGAAAAAATATAAATTATAAATCTCTTAGGATGCAAATAAATCATCAATAAAGTTATTTTGACCCTTAGGTTGCAGGCAAGCCTATGGAACAAGGTTTAGGCTAAGGCTAAATGGGAGCTCATTCACATTTATAGCTTTTGGATATTATATAAAATAAATTTTATAATTTTTGTTGGAGAATATTATTTTTTTTAAACCATTTTTATCTATAATAAGTCATGAAAAGGTCAATTTTGGACTTTAAGTTCATTGAGGCTTGTTGGAATGGAGGAAGGAACATGATATGAGAAGTTTGAATACTCACATATTTCATGAAGAATTTCATGGAATCCAAAGGATTTATGGGAGGTTATTATGGGTATTTAAGGAATTTTTTTAATTTTTATTCATGTTTGATGTTAGGTTTTTATGAACAAACCTTAAGAGGTTGGATAAACCTAAAACCCTCTGAAACCCTTCCTAGTGACCCGACTAGAGAAATGAAGATGGAGATGCATTCTAATGGAATATTTTTTCCATTAAAAATATTTTATATTTCATATGACTCACTAAATATTTACCACATGTTTTTTATCTATACGAAATTGTATGGATGGGTGAGAAATAAGCTATTTTGACCATTTTTTATGTTTTATAGGTTCTATAAGGAGTCTGAGCATGAAACCAAATTTGGGAGGAATATATATACTTTTAGTAACTTCATATGGTAATTTAATTATTTTAATAATCTCCTAATGGTTATAAAGATGGCTCTCATTTCATCCAGTCAAAACTAGTATATTAGACAAGCTAGTGAGAAGGGTGGAAAGTTTCAAGTGGGGTGATTTCAAAGCATGTCTGATACCTATAAGGCCATGGATTGTATTTATAGGTGTAATAAAATCCATAAAATTTATTTTAATGATAAATTAATTCTAATTTTGAGGCCAAGTGTGTAGGGTGCATGGAGGAGGAGTTTTCTAGACTACAAATGATGATAACTCCTTTCTAATTGATTCTAGATGACTAGGCCTACAAACAATGCATGGAGATGCATGTATGAAAGCCTCCACATTAATTAAAGTCATTTTAACTACTCCTAATTATCTATAATAATTTAAATTAGGACCAATCATGAAGGTAATTTTTTTGAGCCAATAAAGGGAGTTTCATGCCACTTTTCATGAAGTTTATGCCTTGAATTGACACTTATGCTTCTTAATATTTCATATTTCATCCTATATACTCTTATCATTCAAAATTAACTCCTTGTATTATCTTGAAAAGTTTTCTTATGACCCTTATACTTGTCTCTTCTTCTCTCTCTCTCAAGTTCTATAAGAACTAGCCATTTTGGCTATTGTAATTTATGCTCCACCTAATTATGGTGAAGCCATGATCATTTTTATAAATTTTTATTAATAATAATACTTATTTTTACCTCTTCCATGATTTTTCTTAGTGTGATCATTTGGAATGTTTTATTTTGCATGAGTGATAACTCTTGTTTCCTTGGCATGATTATTTCATTATATCATTTATTTGTAGTTGGAAAGATTATTCTTGCAGGTCATGTGAAGTATTATAGGAAATTTCAAGGATTGATTGAGTTATTCTTTTCATTAGTGCCATTTAAGGCCTCTTATCTAGTCCTCCTAGTTTTGCACATTCATCCATAGCCTCATAATGTAACATTGATGTCAAAAGATGCAGATTAGAGAAGTGTATGTTCAATTTGTCCCTTGATTTCATGCGTAACATGCATATGGTTATAATTAATTAATCTATTTGGTGTACCACCTCACTTAGGATATTTTTCTTTAGTTATCTCTCTCCCTTTCCACCCCCCAAGTTTAGTTGTAGTTGTTATCCAAAGGGGTACATCAAGGGAACTAGTCCTATCTATAGATTCACCTCATTCCTTAGGCTACCCATAATCCTAGAGGTGTTTCCATTGTGTCACTTGGATGAGGATATATGTTCCATCCTCTTAAAGGGTACAAATCTAAGTGATAATAGTGACCAAAAGATTAAGGGGAATAATTTCTTAGTGTGATGTATGAAATCAATGAGCCATAATGTGATTAATAGTGATGATGTCCCTAGCAAATAAACCTAAAAATAATCAATATATTATGATAAAGTTATGATTCTGATCATGCGCCAATCAAGGGAGAAAATTGTAAAGTTCAAATTATGAATTGACCAATTAGTGATAATGGGTGATTGATGGAAGAAAGGATGGATGTTGTGATTTATCAAGCCCAATCGATATGTGTGTGTCATTTATAAAAAGGTTCTGGAAATAATTATAGATATGGTGATTAATCAATAGACTGATAGAATAATGATTGATATTAAATCTCAAGGATATGATTGATACAAGATGTGAGGATATGAAGGGCATGAGAGATGTGATTGAATGGTGGGGAAGGAGGCAAGAGTGGTCAAGTTATCATTGGGAATTGAAAAGTGGCCAAGTTCTACCTACATAGTCTAAAAATACATTAGGGAAATGTAATTCTAACTTGGGGATAAATAAAAATTGATGGAGTATAAGATGATGATGATGATGATGATGATTATGATTAGTGATTAGAAAATTATGTTAGTGATTAGAGGAGTGACTCAGATGATGATATGAGGATAAAAGATTAGATGTGAGTTTAATGGGTCATGAGGATTAGATTAATAAGGAGGATTAGATAATTAGATAAATGATGAGGGTGTAGATGGTCAAGACATCATAGGTGTCATAAGGCTCATCATAGTCTAAGTAATCCAATATATCACTTCATAAGATACCCCATTATATAAGTATGACCAAGAGGAAATTTTTCCAAATTACAAATAAAAGGGGCAAAGAGAAAAATCTACATTATTAAGGGAAACTAAAAACATCATTGTATATTTTTATGTCATCATAGCATCCATGTTCATTTACTAATAGATAAAAATATATATGATGTAAGATGAAAAAATAAGCATAGACAAATAGATGAAACATAAGATAATAATATATACATGATGAAAACAAGTCAAATAACACAGAGCATATAAGTAGTACACACAAGTATCTACCTATAATATCATTGTGTCTTTCAAATAAATGAGAGTCGATGGGTTGATTTATTAGGTGATGAGTTTTAATAGGATGAGCTTGATGTAAATATGGTTTAAAGATATATATTTGGATAAGATATAGACTTGGAGTAGACTAGGGACTTGGATTAGGATAAGGATATGGATTTTGACTAGATGAGGGACTAAGATTAGAATAAGGCTACTAAAGATAATAAGACAAGATGACTAGGATGATTAGGATATAAGATAAGATAATATGATAATATGGATAAAACACTAGATATGATGATTGGGATATTTATGACATAGGAAAAGATAACATATGACAAGACATCCTAGATGTTTTTGGATTTCATGGATTTTATAATTTTTGGGGTTTTGACATATTTAAATTTTTAGGGATTTTTGGGATATTTATGTACACTATAAAAATGGATTTACTAGAAAAGGGAATACCAAGCCTAGAAACCAAAGTAAATGATAGATGGAATAATGGATGATATGATGAAAGGATGAGGGTGATGATGAAAATGGAATAAAATAGGGATCACCAATGACCACATTGTAAAGAAACCAGATATATAATGGCCTGAGTGTTCATTAGAAGATATGCCAAGATGATTCCAAAAGATTCCTCTAGACATCATCCACTCCATTATGAAGGTTAAGATAGGAAGGAAGGATGGAAATAATAGGATGCATGATATGGTTGATGATGGTTAAGGACAAGGTTATATGATATGGAGATGATTGACAAGGGATGGATTTTTCCCCCAAGTGTTGAGGTAAAATGTGGACAATTATTTTCTTTTACCATGACACTAGAAACTGGTTCTCATCATGGTACCTGCCCAAGGTGCCAAAAGACTAGTTTTAACCATTGGACAAATGATTTTTATTTTATTTTATTTTAATTTTTTTACTTTGTTTATTTTTGGTATCTTTATTTATTGGATGTGTGTATAAGATGCAAGAATGCTGACACTTGTTATATCTTTAGCTAACACCTATTTTATAGATATGTGATACTAAGATCATGTCATTACCACTAGATATATTAATGTCTTTGTGACCTTTGATGATTCTTGATTGAGACTTCTCTAAGTATCTAGACTAGGTATATTTGTCACCTCTATGATAAAGGATGTTTCTTGGGTGGGTGATGTGAGGTATGGGTTGGATTGGATCTTGATGTTGATGGGGGTGTATTAGACTTGAATAGAGATCATGATGGAGAGGTGTGATGGATGATTTGGAAATGGGTTTAGGACTAGAAATCAAACACATCATTGGAGATGTTATACATTCCATGTTTTATTGGTGCCATATGAAAAAAAACTACAAGAGATCCAAGACACATTGGATTTATAATTCATCTTTGATCTGATTATTTGAGGGATTATCAGGCATACTGATAGTGATTTTGACATTATTTTGATTGGATTTGATTTTGAATACCCCCTAATATGTTATTTTGGCCTTCACCATAGGAAATTGATATTTGACTTGATAAATGAAGATGATTTTGACATTGGTGGTCCCTTAGTGCTTGACATTGGGTTTCACTAGGGGAAAACACTTTTGGATTAAGTCCATGAATTTTCATTTCTTGATTTTGACTTATGGTATCAAATATGATTTGATTATCATGTATGAATTTTGGAATATGGTATTAGAAATTTTTATTTGTGGCACATGTTATATTACTTGAGGAAGGGTCCAATGATGGATGTTCCTTTTTGTCCCTATGGAGGGAGCTAATTAAATTATCATTGATGGGAAGAAAAGGATTTATGAGGGACAAAGGTAATGGAGAGGATATGATGATATAAATGACTGGTGATGGGGTATAATGGTCTTAAAAAGGGTCCTTGAGAGACCTTATTTTGACATCAGAGAAG
The DNA here is from genome assembly GCA_037957365.1 of Torreya grandis. NCBI lineage: Eukaryota > Viridiplantae > Streptophyta > Pinopsida > Cupressales > Taxaceae > Torreya > Torreya grandis. The sequence goes on from JARHVA010000257.1 coordinate 4,395,205, forward strand.
ATCTCCTCAAGATCAATAAAATAATCAATAAGACTATTTGAAAGACACACATATAAGGTAGGATCAGATCCACTCTAAAAATATTTGATAGATAAATCTTATAAAAACTTGGTTATGACTTCATCATCTTAATTATGATAAAAAGATATGTTGGGTGACTGATTGTTATCCAAATTTCAAAATTCAAAAGGGTAGGCATAGTCATCATATACAACAATATCTATGAAGGATGATTAATGGAGGTATAATCACTAAGGGGGGTGAATCAATGAGCTCAATAATACAACTTCAATTATAATCTTTAAAAATATTTAACTAGTTACCACAAGTATTCATGAAGCATACACATCATTCATAGCAAAAGAAAGAGAGACAATGCAAGATCAATCACATAACACATGTCATACATGGGAAACCCTCTTGGGGAATAAAACCCACTATAACCTATAATTGGAATAGTATCCTATAATAACAAGATCTAATATAGACCATATAGAAATGATTAAGGAACTATAATCCCTATTTAGTGAGACTACAATCCCATAAGGTTCTATCGTACTTATCTAGATAAGATGTAACAATAACCATACCTTTTAGAAAATTTCACCTTGTAAGAAGGTTACAACCACCTTAGATACTGAGATACAAAAAAATACCTATGAACACATCAACCTCTGAACTAATGTCTATAATACCTGATGATAGACCTTTTCTTATCACTCTTCACCTTTGCTCAGACTCAATTTGCAAGATCACTATTCTAGCAACACAAATATGACCTATAGGTCATACAAATATTCCTCAAACTAGTTTGATATTTGGATAATCCTGAGGGTACTCTACCCCTCCTTCATTCCATAAAACACACACACAAGCCTCTCTCTAAATCCTCCAAGTCTCTCATACAAAGTCTAGAAATCACCATCTTTTAATTTCACTATTTATAGAGCAATCTTGATAATCACTACCTTGGTCATCCATTAGGCATGCCTTAACCATTAAGGCATCTCTCACATGAAGACATGGCTCAAAAAAATCTTTATAGGTCAGTTATAGCATCTATGGGTCACCCTTAAGCAACCAAACCTTTTAATAAGGCCCTTGTAGCTCTTATAGGTCTCATGAAGACCTATTTATGCATTTAGAAAATCATTAAACAAAACAAGAACATATAACCACTTTAAAATACATTAATCCACTCCTTATATCCCTTTTAACATCCTCAAATGATCACAATCATCTTATTTCACCTCTATGTATTCTCAAATAGCTCAAATAGAGACCTTATACATAGGAACACCATTATGAAACACACCATCAACTTCTTAAAAATTATTCATACTCAAGATAGATAGATCACATATTTAAAATAATCATAGATGATCCTTATGGAATCTACAACACTTCCAAAAAGCTAATACATCATGAGAAATAAAAACAACATTAATACAAGCTGAATTATCCTTTTTGGGTCACTTGTAGAACATGCACAAAAACAATAGAAATTTTGAAGCTCAATATCACTTTCTATACACACTTCTAAATCTTCGAATTAGGTTCATTAGATGTGATATGGATTCTTATTCATCTTTTATTTTTACTAAATGAGAAAATTCAAATTTTATCAAAGGATATGGACAAAATAAATATCTCTAGTTTTTCCCTATGTTAAATTCAAATATTTGAATGACAACAGTCATAATTAACCTTCAAACACAGTTCTTGAATCTAGTGTGCTCTTAGCTTAGATCAAATACACACCATCAATCTTGTTCAATATTTAACACATGGTCTACCAGTGCTAGACATTAAACCTTAGTCACTTTGACCTCATTTAGTGTACTCTTGAAATGTTGACTTAATGTGCTCTATCGATCTCTATGGATCAACTAGGGCTTTAATGATTAACACTCACTATTTGATTAATCTATATGAATGTCTGCTTGTCATTTGATCCTTATCTTGTACCTTTGTTCAATCATTAAAAATCATGCACATGTCCTCATCTCATTATATCCTAACTTTTTAGAGAAATGTGCACCATCATCTTGCTCAAGATTTAACTCTTTCAAAAATGACCAAGTATGGGTACCTTTCAATATGCCCGAGTAGCCATTTTTTAACCTTAATAACTTCTTTTGAGCTTAGACACATGATCTCAAATTTGGACTAAATGATCTCCTCACATAGGAGAATATAATAACCTAAAAAATAGCTCTTATAACCCTTACACATGTGATAAATAATTCAATTATAATGCCTTCTCAAAATCTTCTATCATAAAGCCAACCATGCCAAAACTTTCTTGAGAGGCCGACTTTGAAATTGCATAACTTTAGCTGCACTTTAGTGCATGATCTCAAATTTAGCACAAGTCAACTAGGTACAAAATATAAAAAACCCATATCATTAGCTTCTCCTAAAATATCCACATGTATGACATATTGCATCATCAAACTGCTTAGTTGGTTCTTTTTGGCCACATTGTAAATTTGGTTAATTATGGGAAATCCAAGAATTCTAACTGAGAAGCCAAAATTTCATCTTCATATCTTTGACCATGCTTCTATGCATGACTTGAGATATGGAAATTTTTACTAGGGACTAATTTTATCACAACCATATGACCAAATTCCCTTGATTCATTTCCATGTGGCAACTATGATGTCATCAAATTACCTACTTAGATTTTCTGCTGCTGGACCTAAAGTGTCTAGATGAAACTATGATCAACAGATGAAATTCACTTATGCAAACAAGATCTCAAAGCATAAATAATATCTTAGGGGAAATTTTCACATGTTCCAATCAACATACTCATCCCTAAACATCTATAACCATGCCAAAGTAGAAGATCATCCAAGCATACTTCAAGAATAGTTGGAAAAACACATTACACACTTTGTCATTATTACTTAAGCTATCAAAGCACTTCATCTAATCATCAAGACACCTTCATGGCATAATCAATACATCAATTAAAAATTTACAACAATATTGCCCTTTATCATTGATGTCAACAAACATCATATATATAAATATACAACTCACCTTCTCTCTCTTTAAAGCACTCCCACAACATGAACTTTCTCTCCATTTGACATAATGGCAAAGTGGGAACCAACTAATCTTGAGGAACTAAAAACACCACAAATATAAAAGTAACATCTAAGAAATATGATATAAAATCCTCCTAACCTTGATGCTACCTCGTATCTTGACAACTTCGTCTTACTCCATGCCAACACTCTCTTCAACCAAGCATTGCAACTAATGAAGAAAGAACACACAAAAGAATTGAAATCTAATGTAGCTCACCAAGAAACATCTGAGAGGAAATCCCCCTAAAAACTCTGAGAAATTTCACCTTCTAATAATCTTCATATATCCACACACCATGAAGAATCATCACACATGCTAACTAGCCTCCTCTTTCAAGCTATTACAAGGACCACCAATCAGAACTTCATGTCACTCACCAAATAGGAAACATGATCTCAATTAACCTTAAAAATCACCTATTATGACCCTATACTATATCTCCTTCACAAACCTCTAGATCAAGCTCATAAACATGTTGATCCCCCTTAACCAAATACCTTCTATTGATTCATAGAAAAATAAATGATGCCCAAGCTCTGTCTTAGATACTCAAAAGTAGCTCTTGATAATGGTTTGGTCATAATATATATAAGCTACTCTTTGGTAGGAACAAGCTCCAAATTGACACATTGATTAATAACTTGTTCTCTTAAGAAATGATATCTAATAGGAATGTGTTTTGTTTTTGAGTGCATAACATGATTATTTGAGATACTAATTACACTAGTATTGTCACAATAAATAGGATAAGGTCCATTTTGTCTTACCTTATAATCCTCCAAAGTTTGTTCCATCCACATGAATTATGTGAAATAAGAAGAAGATACTATATAATTAGATTTTGTAGTTGATAGAGACACTAAGGATTACTTCTTGCTTAGACAAGACACCAAACATTCTCCCATGAAGAAGACCCCACCACTAGTACTCCTCCTATCATCCACACATCTTGCCCAATTAGCATTAGTATATGACTTCAAAGAGAATTCTTTACTCCTAGGATAACATAAACCATCATCTATGGTGACTTGAGATATCTCAAGATCATTTTGACTATTCTTAAGTGAGATTCTCTAGGATCATATTGAACCCTTCCTACAAGACCTACTGCTTACATGATGTGAGGACTAAATGTAGTAGAATACAAAATACTTCCAATCATAGATCTATACAAAGTTTGATCAAATTTTGGTGAGTCATCCAATTTACTTAACTGACATCTTGTTATCATATGAGTACCCATTGGTTTACAATCCATCATGTCAAAATTCCTTAGCATATCCTTGATATATTTAGCTTGAGAAATGAAAATCCCTACTTCAAGTTGATTAATCTATAATCCTAAGAAGTAAGATAGTTCTCCCAATATTGACATTTCAAACTCAGTCTTCATAGTATTTGCAAATTCTCTACTCATTTTATCATTATTAGATCTAAAAACTATCATCAACATATACAAAACCAATGAATTGATGATTACCTTTTATGTTAATGTAAAAATTACTATAAGTTACCCCACTTTTAAAAACTTGAATCTAAAGATACTTATCTAGCCTATCATACCAAGCTCTAGGAGCTTGTTTAAGACCATAAAAAGCCTTCTTCAATTTACACAAAAAATCTTGATTACTTGACTTGAAGTATCCTTCAGGGAACTCAATTTAGACTTCTTCTAAGTTGCCATTCAAAAATTCATATTTCACATCCATTTGATATACCTTAAAACCATTAAAACATGCATATACCAAAAAGATTCTAATTGATTCCATCCTTGCCATAGAACCAAAAGTCTCATCAAAATCTAATCCTCCAACCTGAGCATATCATTTACACACTAATTTATACTTTTTTCTTTTGACTTGTCCTTTTTCATTCATCTTATTTTTGAAAACCCATTTTGTACCTATCACATTTTTATCTTTTGGTCTAGGAATTAAGTCCCATGTTTCATTCCTTTCTATTTGATCAATTTATTCATCCATTGCATCATTAAAAATTTCATCTTTGATAGCTTCCATAAAATTTTTGGGTTCAATCATGGATAAAAGAGTTGAGTCTTGTTTATTTTGATTGATCAACATTCTCCTTACAGTATGTAACCTTGCACCAACATTTCCAATAATCTGAGAGATTGGATTATCTTTCTAAATTCTTATAGATGGAGCTATAGTATCTTGTATTTATTCCTCCTCATCTTCATCATATTTTTGAACATATAACTCATCATTGTTTATAGCAACATTTTGAATTGACTCACTTACCTACAATTTTGGCTTCTTGACTGTACTTGTCTCATCTACCCTTACATTTAAAATTTCAAAAATATTGTGAAGTCTCTTGTTGAAGCATATATAGGTAGTACTGATAGAAGAATATCCTAAGAAGATGCCCTCATCAGACATTGAATCAAATTTACCAAGATTATCTTAATCTCTTTTGATGAAACACCTGCTCCCAAACACTTTGAAATGTTTGACATTAACTTCTCTATTCTTCCATAACTCATAAGGAGTCTTATTACCATTTACTCTAATTTGACACCTATTCAAGACTTAAACAAAAGTATTGGTTGCCTCTTCCCAATAGACATATGATACATTTGCATCTTGAATCATGGTTCTATGCATCTCAATAATAATTATATTCTTCCTTTCAACCACATCATTCTGATGTGGTATTCTAGAAGTAGAATATTGTCTTCCTATCCCATGTTCATCATAGAAATCATCAAACATATGAGACCAAAACACACCTCCTCTGTCTAATCACACACACTTGATATTTGAACCTTTATCATTTTCCATGAGAGCTTTGAATGCCACAAATTTTGCAAAATATTCTAATTTTTCTTTAAGAAAGAATATCCAAGTCATCCTAGTAAAATAATCAATAATAAGCATGAAGTAACTATTACATTGAATACTTTGAGTTCTCATAGGTCCACATAGATCAGTGTGGATCAAATCTAATAGATCTATAGTGGATAATTCCTTGGTTTTTTAATCTTCTCTTGGTTTGCTTCCCATGAAGGTATGCCTTGCAAAGAGAATGAGTAATCTTAAAAATATTAGGCATATGCCTTACCAACCCTTTTTAACTGATTTTTCTCATATTATCATAATTTATATGACCAAGTATTCTATGCCAAATCCAACTTTCTTCCATTCAACTTATGAAGCATTCTACATTCTTGGATTTATGGAATACATACATGTTATCTAATTTATAAATATTTGCAATTAATCTACCATATTTTGCCTTTCTTATTTCACATACATCATCATGAAAAGTTACAACATTTCATTGACTACACATTTGAATCACACTTAAAATATTATGTTTCAAACCTTCTACATATAATATATTCTCTGGTTTAGTATGACCATTATCCAAACTCACTTTACCTTTCCTGACTATATTAGCAGATTTGTTGTCACCAATTCTAAATGCACTTGGGTTGGTCCTTTTTAGAGAGATAAATATTATCTTATTTCATGTCATATGATTTGAGCATCCACTATCTATAAACCATATTTTATTCTCATCCTCTTGAGTATGCAAAGTTTCTTTAACAAATAATGAATCTTATTTTGGTGATCTACTTGGACTTTACTTCTTTTCTTCTTTAGACTTGGTTTCCTTAAACCATTTGATAATGTCAATGACTTGTATATCCTTTTTAAAAAAATATCTATTTTAGTTTTTATCTATGTAAATTTGTTGGTTACAATTGTAACATATGAGAACCCTTTTGATCGTTGGAGAGATAGCACAATCTTGATATCTATGACCAAATTGATTGTAGGAGAAGCAATACCCATTGAATAAATTATTCATGTTTGATCCTCTTTTCTCTTGATCATTAAAACTTAATGGATTTTAATTCTTGATCCTTTTGGTGGAGATAAAATCACATCTAAGTAAGTCAAGACTTTATTTCTACACTATTATATCCTTTAATTGAGAACTTTATTCACCATTACCTATAGATTCTTGAATGTTGCCTCTAGATTTTGCACTTGTGTCTTCACATTATTAAATTTTGATAAATCACAAACTATATTGTCTTAAAGACAAGCCATAACCTCTTCATCCACCATTATACCTTTTATAACCTTAAAGTGGTTAAAATTTGCACAAAGGGCCTATTTTGATACCAATTATTAGAGGTACAATCATTGAGAGGGGGCCAAATCAGTGAGCCAAAATAATCCAACTTCAATTCTAATCTTTAAAAATACTTAACCAATTACCACAAGAATTCATTAAGCATACATATCATTCATAGAAATAATCAAGAGAGAAAATCCAAGATCAATCACATAACACATGACATACATGGGAACACCTCTTAGGGAATAAAACCCATTGGAACCTATAATTAGAATACTATCTTATAATAATAATATCCAATTTAGACCATCTATAAATGTTCAAGGAACTATAATCTGTATTTAATGAGACTATAATCCCATAATGTGTTGCCACACCTATCTAACTGAGCTACAATAACAACCAAACCTTTTAGTAAGATTCACCTTACAAGGAGGTTGTAACCACCTTAGATGATAAGATAAAAAATTAAAACCTATGAACACATCAACCTCTAAACTCATGTCTACAACACTAATGATGGGCCTTTATTTAACACTCTTTACCTTTGCTCATACTCTATCTGGAAGAGCATTATTCTACCAATAGAATTATGACCTATAGGTCATACAAATAGTCCTCAAATTGATATAATATTTATTTCATACTTAATGTACTCTACCCCTCCTTCACTCCACAAAACACACACACAATCCTTTATCCAAACTCTCCAAGTCTCTCATGCAAAGTCTAAAAATCACCATCTTTGATTTCACTATTTATAGAGCAATCTTGATAATCACTACCTTAGTCAGCCATTAGGCATGTCTTACCCCTTAAGTCATATCTCATATAAATATGTGACTCATAAAAATATTCATAGGTTGACCATAGCATATATGGGTCACCCTTAGGTATCTACACCTTTTAGTAAGGCCCTTATAGCTCTTAAAGGGCTCATGGAGACCTATTCACCCATTTAGCACATCATCAAACAAAAAAAGAACATAGGACCAGTTTTAAATACATGATTCCAGTCCTTATGTCCCATTAAACATCCTAAAATTATCATAGTCATCTTATCTCACCTCTATGTATGCTCAAACAACTCAAATAGAGTCCTTATACATAGGAATACCCAATCAAGTTCTTAAGCATTATTCATACTTAAGATAGATTGATCACACCTCCAAAATACTCATATATGATCCTCATGGAGTCTAAAACACTCATTAATAGTTAAGACATCATGATACATCAAAACAACATCAATACAAGATCAATTATCCTTCTGAAGTCACTTATAGAACATGTATGAAAAATTAGATAGCTTTGGAGATCAATATCTTTGTCTGTACACACTTCTAAAACTTCAAATCAAGTCCATTAGATGTGTCATGGAGTCCTCTTCATCATTTATTATTAATACATGAGAAAATTTTAATTGTATAAAAAGATATAGAAAAAATATAGAGATCTAATTTTTCCCTATGTTAAAATCAAATATCTGAATGACAATGGTCATAGTTAACCTTTGAACACAATGCTTAAATCTCATGTCCTGTCAACTCAGATCAAATATGCACCACTGATCTTGTCTAATATTTAATACATATTATACCAATTTTAGACATTAAACCTCAGTCATTTTGACCACATCTCATAGTCTACGGATTAACTGAGTCTTTAATGTTCAATAATCATCATTCGATCAATCTATATGAACACCTGCTTGCCATTAGATCCTTATCCTATACCTTTACTCAATCATTAAACATCATTCACCTATCCTCATCTTGTTTCATCCAAAATTATTGGATCAACATGTACTATCTATCTTACTCAATCTTTAACTCTTTCAAAAATGACTATGGGGACCCTTTCAATATGCCTAAGTAGCCATTTTTAACCTTAATAACTTCTTCTATACTTAGATGCATGATCTCAAATTTGGACTAGATGATCTCCTCCCATATGATAATATAAAAATATAATAAATAGATCTTATAACATTTTCACATGTGAGATATAATGCCATTAGAATTCTTTCTCAAAATCTTCTATCACAAAGCCAACCATGCCAAAACTTGCCTGAGAAGCCAACTTTGAGCATGTATAACATATGTCGCACACTAATCTATGATCTCAGATTTATCACAAGTCATATAGGAACAAAAATTAATAAACCCATATGGTCAAATTCTATTTAAATTTCTACTTGTATGAGATATTCTATCATCAAATTTCTTACTTGGCTCTTTCTAGCCACATTGCAAATTTGGCTAAGTATGGGAAAATAATGAATTCTGACTGAGAATCCAACTTTTCACTCTCATATATTTAACCATGATATGATAAATGAATTTATATATAGAACATAATAGCTAAGGACTAATTTTATCACAGCCATATGACCAAATCCCCTTGACTCATTCCCATGTGGCAATTATGACATCATAAAACTGCATATTCAGATTTTCTACCATTGGACCCAAAGTCTATAGATGAAAACTATGATCAAATAAATGAAATTCACTTATGTAAATAATATATAAAATCATAGTTAATATATTAGGGACCTATTTCACATGATATGATTACCATACTCATCCTTGAACATCTCTAACCATGCCAAAGCAAAAGATCAACCAAGCATACTTCAAGCACATTAGGACAAGCACATTGCACACTTTATCATTATAACTTAGGATATCAAATCAATTCATCCACTCATCAAGAAACATTCATGAAATCACTATGACATCACTAAAAACTCTTTAACAATGATTTTTTTGATGAATAGTCAGATTCAGATATTGGTATTAAACATGATCCTGATGTAGATAAAACTTGTATTGACTCTGATGTACATGATGCAATGATACTATTATAAGATTCATTATCCTTAAATTACCTCTCAATGTGGGTTATTTTATATGATGTATTAGGGGGAGATGATAGAGGAATAATGGATTCAACAAATATGGGCCCATGAAAGGATCCGTAAGGGAAGGAAAGAGTAGGATCATGAGGAATAGAGTCATATTCAATGGAGGATTTGTCAAATATGGGAGGACCATGGAAGATGGATGTGGTGTTTTGAATTTGGATTAGAGATGGAAGTGATTACTTATTATTATGAATATAATCTTGGCATTCCTCTTATTATTCACCCAATGATGGATATTCATCTAATTCATTGATCCGTAAACACCAGTAGGAACTTCACTACTTTAAAAAAATGTTTACTAAGATATAATAATTACTCAATTCCTTAAATGAAATAGATTTCGATACATAAATTTCTAAATTTATAAGATGTTGGAATATTTAAATTTGACTAAAATTTGATCCAAGAATCATGTTTCAAACCTGAAATAAAGGTGAATTGAAAGATCACATTAGTTATCCATTGAAATCGTCAAATTTTCCAAATTCTCAATTTACTCAATTTCTCATAAATGATGAAATGATTAAATTTTTTATTCTGATTAAAATCTAAACTATAATCTGCAAATTAATTAAAACTAAAATGCAAAAATGAATTCAAAGATCAAAACACAAAAATTATTTACTGGGTTCAGAATTCCTACGTCCTCAAGTTCTTATCAAATTGATCCATTAATGTTGCTAAATTTTCAAGCCAAAATAATAATTAAAATCAACAAAATAGATCTATTCTCTACGAAAATAGTATTTTAGATCGTTTAAAGACCTTGGCTGACTTAGAATGTCCTTCACCTTCTTAAATCACAAGCAAAGGCTTCTCCAAATTAAAATTAGAAAATTATGTAGCTCAAAATGACATCACCAATTCTCTAAAACGGGAAAATGAATATAATTCATAGAGTTTATTGGAATTATAAATAAGTTTGTAGTTTACTCTAAGCTCTAGTTCGACATTTAAGGGCTCCAAAATGACCAAATACTGTAAGTGGGTCTATATTTATCCTATACACAATTGGCCCAAAGCTTACCTTCAAATACAAGTTCACTGCTTTTAAAACACTTCCAAGTCCATATCTTGCTCAATCAAAACATATCCCTTTTACACGGAAGGTCCACGGTTGAAGTCTTTAGCCTTTATTTTTTGTGGTCAATCTCATCCCTTTAGTCCCACATTGACAGGATTATGAAAGCCATTGGGTTGTTATTAGACTTGAATTTCTATTTTGAAATGCCGATGATATATTTTATGATGGGGAATCTATAACAACACACCTATTATGATCCCACTTGTTAGGATCTTGCTCCTTAGAAAGAGCACAATATGATTACCACATATAAGCAATTAAACATGTAGAATTAACCAGAAGTACAAGTAACTAGAATTCACAAATAACAGCAAATATGAGAGACAATACACAATCTTGTATTAATACTCATCCAGAAAGAAAATATAATAAAGAAGATGCCACTTCTTCTTCCACCTCTCAGAGGCTTCCCACACCTCAAGGGCTCCCAATAATTCTCAATCAAGAGTTCACTCTCCTACCAAAAATGGTCCCAACACACAACTCACACACAGAATTGGTGTTCACGTCCAACCAGTCAGTAATAACCCTACCAGTACACAAGTACTCTAAAGTACTTCAAGTAGATCTCCCATGAACCTGTAATAACCTGTAATTCAATAGACCTTACTTACACATGTAGATCTCCTATGAGCTTGTAACAACCTACAACTCAAATGATCTTACAGTGGAAGGATCTTGCTTGCCTTATTTTTTAGTTCATAATTACAATACATGCCAATGGGTCTATAAATAAATCCCAAACTTAACCATAACTTAGACTCTTAATTTAGACATGCATCTCAAGACATGAAATGGCCTTTACATGCAAACACTCAGTTCAAAAAACTAACTATTCGTGCAATGAACAGTTCTGGAACACACAGGCGACTGACGTCAGTCCCTATCTAACTAGAGATGACGGACGTTGGCTGACTCCTGCCAATGTTGGTTGCCCTTCTATTCACCCCTGACTGACATCGGTTAGCCTAACCAATTCCAATGACTATGACACTCAGCAACTCCTCCATGTCTGTAAATAGTTGAAGCTTTTAGCTCCATAACCTAACAATCTCCCACTTGGAGATAAATAGCTACAACTATACCTATACCTGTACATCATCTAGTTTGTTTCTTGGCATTGTATCCCTCTTCAAGATCACCCTTGAAGACCAACCACCACAAAACTTGTGGTGCACCTCCTGTCATCCAAATCACCTACCACATCTGCATCTACAAACCCATGTAGAAAAGAACCTGACCCTACATAGCATGTGCACCTGTTGCTGGTCCCTCTCAAATACCTAAGAATCCATTAAACTGCTATCTAGTGCTTCTTTCCCAGATTGGCTCCTAACTTTCTGACAACTCCCACTACTTGGGAAAACATAGGGTTAGTACACATGTACTCAACCTCATTATGTGAATCAAGACACTGTTTATAAAACTGTCCAACCATCAGCGTGCTAACCGATCTCACACAATCATCCTGAAACAAAGTCAACCTGTGACCTTCCATGTCTCTCGAACACACTCATGCCAAAGAATCTTGATGCTCCCAGATTCCTCATGACATACTTCTGAACTAGCTTTATCTTTAGTTTAGCAATTCCTGTATGTGTAACCCTGTAACAAACACAACATACAGTAACATGATAATGTAGCTAATATTATCCATCCTGGTAAAGAGAAAACACAATGGTCAAACCTCCATTATCCTGCAACTTACTCAAGACCATATACCCTGGCCTTCCATCTCACATATCCATTTCCACTCTTCTTTATCCTGAACATCCATTCATCTCTCAATGCTTCCTTTTAGCTGGCAACTCCACCAAAAACTCCCATTTGGTTCTTCTCCAAGGAATCACATTCCTCATCCATGCCAAGCTCCCACTGTTTCTTAGATCTACCTGCTCTAGTTCTTTAATAACTTCCTAGTTCTTGACCATCAGTGAGCAACAAGTAGTGCAAAGAATGGAAATGATGAATTTAAGGCTTACTTACCCTTTAAGTCCTCCATATGGGTGCTTGAGACTCCTTGACAGCTTGCTATCTGCCCAAAATCTGTCTCAGTGAGCGATGCCAGTCACATCTCAGTCTGCACCCGACTGATGTCAGTTCCATGCACTTGCCTCATTGCCAATGTCAATTCCCCCTAACCGATGCTGGTGCTTATCTATCTTGAGTCACCAATGTCAGGCTACACATAGCTGACGTCGGTCCCTGTCTGGATGCCGACGCTAATTTTCTAACTGATGTCAGTCTCTATGTTTTACTTGTGAGTGATGACTTTTACCCACGAGCTCCTTTTGGATCAAACCCTTATCCAGATCAACCTTGCTCTACTCAAAATTCTTTAGCCCCTTCTTCTGATCTCTATTCGTCATCTTCTCCTTGAAAACCAAGGCTTTTCTACTCTTGTCAAGAACATCATATTTGTCAAGAAATGTCACTTTCTTCTTCTACATATATAAATCTTGATTCATGGTTTTCAAATCCAAAAGCATACCCTTTGACTCAAGAACATGCATCTCCTTCTTATTCATGTGACCAAGCCTATTAAGCCACATCTTTGAATCTACAGCTAAAGTAGATAACCCAGAAAGAGAATTAGTAATACAAGTAGATAGATAAAGCATACCTACTTTCTTACCTCTTGCTACAACAAGTGCACCCTTGGTAACCTTATAAGAGTCTGTTATGAGAGTTACTGTGCAACCCTCATCACCCAAACTTCTTATAGAAATCAAATTCTGCTCTACAACTGGGACATGCATGACCTCCTTCAACACCCATGTGTTACCTTTCTACAATTTCAGCTTCACTTTCCCTTTGCCAACCATCTGACAAGGCTTACCATCCCCTAAATAAATTTCTCCAAAGTCTCCCTAGACATACTCATGAAAAAATTCGCTATTTGGGGATGCATGAAAAGAGGCACCAAAATCTAAAAGCCAAATTCTACTTTATCCAAGGAACATACCAGAGCATCCTGTGCAACGAACTCTACAACATCTACTTCTTCTTCATGTCCTTCATGCTGATCTTCAACTAACCTACAATCTCTCTTTAGATGCCCTTGCTTTCCACATTTCCAGTAGGTTATTCTGCCATACCTGGACTTGGATCTCCTACCTATCTTGGCCCTTGATCTCCCATGCTCAATCTTCTCTCTTTGCCTTCCCCTGCTTTCCACACTCAAAGCATTTCTTGATGATTCACCTGTGCTTTTCCTATGAATTTCTTCATTCAAGATTACACCCACAATATCATCCACTTTTAAGATTTTTGAAGCAGACACAATATTACTAACTGCCATTACCAAACTCTCCCAACTTTCAAGTAATGAGCATAAGATTAAGAGAGCCATAATTTCAGCATCAAAAACAATATTGACTGAATTTAACTGGTTTACCAAACCATGGAAATCACTAAGATGACTATGAACAGATCCACCTTCCAACATTTGCAAATTAAATAATGTCTTCATAAAAAATACCTTATTCGAAGCTGAGGGTTTTTCATATAAATTTTCCAAAGATTCCATCAACTCTACCATTGTCTTAGCCTGAGATAAGTTGGAAATCATAGATGATACAAGACTTAACCTTATAGATCCCAGAGCCTTCTGATCAAGAACCTCCCATTCTTCATCCTTCATCTCTAGGGGCTTGCATACAACCCCACCCAATGGTAAGTACAAATCTTTCTGATACAGATAATCTTCAATCTACATCCTCTATAATTTATAGTTCTTGCCATTAAACTTCTCCATTCATAGCTTACTTTCTTCTGCCATTGCTCTACTCCCACTCAAACAAGAACCCCTGTGAGTAACTTGTAATCAACACACACTAACCAGATTTGATACAACCTGTTAGTATCCCAACCAAAAGCTTTGATACCAATTGATGGGGAATCTAGAACAACACACCTATTATGACCCCAGTTGTTAGGATCTTGCTCCTCAGAAAGATCACAATATGATTACCACATACAAGCAATTAAACATGCAGAATTAACTAGAAGTACAAGTAACTAGAATTCACAAATAACACAGAATATGAGAGACAATACACAATCTTGTATTAATACTCATCCAGAAAGAAAATACAATAAAGAAGATGCCACTTCTTCCACCTCTCAGAGGCTTCCCACACCTCAAGGGCTCCCATTAATTTTCAATCAAGAGTTCACTCTCCTACCAAAAATGGTCCCAACACACAACTCACACACAAAATTGGTGTTCACCTCTAACCAGTCAGTAATAACCTTGCCAGTACACAAGTACTCTAAAGTACTTCAAGTACATCTCCCATGAACCTACAATAACCTGTAATTCAATAGACCTTACTTACACATGTAGATCACCTATGAGCTTGCAACAACCTGCAACTCAAATGATCTTACAATGGAAGGATCTTCCTTGCCTTCCTTTTTAGCTCATAATTACAATACATGCCAATGGGTCTATAAATAGATCCCAGACTTAACCATAACTTAGACTCTTAATTTAGACACGTAGCTCAAGACTCAAAATAGCCTTTACATGTAAACACTCAGTTCAACAAACTAACTATTCATGCAACGAATAGTTCTGGAACACACAAGTGATCGACGTCAGTCCCTATCTAACTGGAGATGACCAATGTTGGCCAACTCCTGTCGATGTTAGTTTCCCTTCTGTTCACCCTTGATCGACGTCGATCGGCCTAACCGATGCTAGTGACTGTGACACTTAGCAACTCCTCCATGTTTGCAAATAGTTGAAGCTTTTAGCTCCACAACTTAACATTTTATCCCACATACAGTGGGTGGGAAAGGTCACCATGTTTTAAAAAGTCCTTCGTTTCAACCATTTCCTATGTTTTTGTGCTTAGTTGCATCCTTTATCCCACATTCATCGAAGAAGATGATATAATAGGCTTAATATAGCCTAAGATGAGGATAGATAGTTGTGGCTTCGATCATGCCACATGCCTTTTTGTCTAGGCCATATCCAAACTGAGGCCTCAAGCCAATCTTGGAGACTGAACATGTTTCTTAGATGTGGCATGATTAAATTAGCATCTGGTTTATTTGGTCTCAAACCAATGGTGGCAATATATTAACTCATCATTCAATCTCAAGCTTGACTCAGCAAAATGAGTTGGTAGGGCCTTTGTGGTAAGTGTTGGTTCTCCCATGTGGCTTGATGGGGCTTGCTAAGTTTAAATTGTAAAGTATTACCAAGGAATATTACAAAACTATTTAAAACATACAATTAATTTGTCCCACATGCATCTAGTGGGCAAAAAATGAAAGCTTAGAAGTAAATGCAAATACAATGCAATGTGAGATGGAGGCCAAGGCACCCCTCCTTAATCAAGTGTGATGACCATCATTGAGGGCCCCCAGTGAGCCAATAACATGGCCCATAATTCTCTATATGACTGCTTGTCAAAGACCAGAGGATAAAACCAAACCAAACACCAACCAATTTTGTACATGATCGTACATAAATGTACTACCATGTGTTAATGGGTGATTGGTCCACTTTTCGTATTCACATTGCAACACCTCCTTATTTTGCCTATCACAAAATAACTTTAATAGCCTATAACTTGGGCATTCAAACTCCATTTTGTGATCCAAAAGAAGCACTAGAAAGCTCTCGACAAGCTCTACATTATGAAATAGGTTTCATCATGACTTGGAAACTTTTCTAAACTAAACTCTGGATCACACCTCCCTATAAAAGAGGCTTTTGGTCTCCAAAAGTCTACTATCTCCTCAAAACTTATAATTGGTCTACTACATCACATCAAATAGAACCCAATCATAACAAGAGATAAACATTGGAAAAATAAATGATTCAAAACTCACTAATATGGCATGAGTAAATAAATATGCAACTACTAATAAATTGATTACAACATACCAAAACTATCTACTCATGTCACATCTTGTAAAGTAGTGAACTATCAATAACTGAAACAATTCCCAATGTAACTAAAAAACAAGTTTATTAATGCTGAAAACATATAATAAATGTTGTAGACATGTTGCAATACAATGCCCTAGTATGGGACTTATATGCAAAGCAAATGCAAAAAACATAAAGTCTATATTGCCTAACATTCAAACATGCCCATAGGGTCTTATAATGCATATATATGCCAAAAATAGATACATTCTAAAAATAGTAGTTAAATTTGAGACAAGTGTTGTAAGGAATTAACTCAACCTACAACATGAATTCTACTATTATCTCCAACTAATCAAATGAGTTCAAGTCCTCTAGACAACTCACACAGCATAAATAGGAGATTTAAAACATAGAGCTATTCAATATGAGAATTGAAATACTTTGAATGATGAACCTATCTCGAAGTGTTCTCACATGCTCTAATAATGCATCATCAAAGTTTGTTCTTTACCTTAACATAATTCTTAACAATGCTTTGACAAACAAGTGCATTATTAATCCACTTAATCAAATTTTTTGCCTAGTTAACTTGATTTCCTTAGTGAATTCCTTAACATCATTATGGATTGATTTAACTTCATTTACCTTATTAACAGGTTGATAACTCATCATAGTTTTACCATTTATAGAATGAGAAGATGATTTAAGTTTAAAACAATGATCAATCTGATGTCCACTCATATGGCAATGAGTGCATAAAACCTTCTTAGGTGAATTCTCTCGTTTACCTCTTCTCATTTTTCCATGATAAGAATGTTCTTTAACACCTACAATCTACTTAATCAAAGCATGTCTCTTCCAATAAAATGCAACATTGTGGTTATGCATCCCATAAAAAGTTCAAGGGAATGATTGTATCATCTTCTAAATGTTAAATCCAAATTTCATAAACATAAAAAGTGGATCAGAAGATTTAGTGCTAACTCTAGTGTCGGAGCTAGGAGGTGGAATCTCAATACCTCATCTATGTTCCTCTTACACTGCACATGCTCTACTAGTGGGTTCAAACTTTTACTATCAGAAGCTTGTCTTCCTTTATCCATGGAGGAAGTTTCTCTAATTTCCACCTACTCACTAGTGTAACCCAAACCTGCATGAAGAGATTTATGCTCTACTTGTATTGGGTTAGTAATTCCTTGGCCATCTCGACCAATGCTTCTTCCATTAAAGCCCATTTTCTTCAACAATTTGGATATGATACCCTTAGTGTGTTGTTCAAATCTACCAAAAGCATCATTACTTGAATTCGAATCTGAATGGAAAGAAGAAGATGAATTACTTGGTGAATAACTTAAAATACACTCACTCATAGTCTCTACATTTGAAGTAGAAGGTATTGCCTTCTTTGGTTCACCACACTACAATTTTATCAAGAGCTCATCCTTAGATTCAATCTCTAATTTCAAACTCGCAACTAATTCTTCAAGAGCTAAGAGCTTGCATCTCATGAATGCATTCTCATCCTGAATTTGGGTGTTGATGGCTTCAAGCTCTTCCATCTTAGCTTTATGTGACAACTTGCCCATGGTTTCTTGCAAACACATTGATTCCACAACTGTACACTACAATCTCATCAAGTGATATTGAAAACTAATAAACTGAAAGCAACTATCAAATCACAATCAGAAGCTAACCCTACTTTCTAACTACTCTGATACCAATTTGATCTGTAGACTACACTGATAAACTCAAAGTGAAATTTAAAATTATGGATTCTAAATTTCTCAAACTTAAAAAACTATTCAATCACTCAAAATAACTTGAATATTGTTTGGCAAATAAGTGTTCTCAGTTATTGAATTGGATTGGAACTATCGTTTGACTTTAAACTTCCATTCACCAATAAAACTAGTTTTTTGTTTTAAATAAAATGTTGTAAATTGTCAATTTTTAAAATTTGCATGTATTCTTGATTAATTTAAAAATTTAAAAATCTGAATTTAAAACATGCAATAAATGACAAGTTACCACATGAAATTGATAATGGAGTTTGGCATCTCTTGCCTACATCTTCAAGTCCACCCAATAGTGAGGACTATTTTTATTAAATTTGTACAACAAATGGCTTACAAATTCTTTGAAATGCTACACAACTTCCCTCAGGTCTGATCTCTATCCAATAATTCCACCTACACTGATAAACTCAAGCTCAGTCACATGGAATCCTTCCTCAGTCTTCAATCCCCTTCTAAAATTACTTTGGTCCCTTCACTCATAATAATAATAATAACATTCTCTTTTTAATTACAAAACATAACTAAAAAGTCTTACCCTGTGTATAGAGGTCAAAAATTGGATTATAATCATCTTCCTGAAGCTATCTCCAAGCTTCCATCTAGCTCTTAGCCTCTTAAAAATAAGTACACACTTAGCAGAACCATGCCCTTCAAATGGAAATTCACTCCTTTTAAAACACTTCCAAGTTTGTAGCTTGGTCATTCAAGACCTATCCCTTTTACATGGGAGGTCCATGCTTCAAGTCTTCGGCCTTTGTTTTTGGTGATCAAGCTTATCCCTTTAGTCCCACATTGATAGGATTATGAAAGACACTAGGTTTGTAATAGACTTGAATGTCTATTTTGAAATGCCGATGATATATTTTATCCCACATACAATGGGTGGGAAAGGTCACCATGTTTTAAAAAGTCCTTCATTCCAACCATTGCCTACATTTTTGAGCTTAGTTACATCCTTTATCCCATATTCATCAAAGAAGATGATAGAATAGGCTTAATATAGCCTAAGATGAGGGTAAATGGTTGTGGCTTTGGTCACACCACATTCCTTTTTATCTGGGCCATATCTAAACTAAGGCCTCGAGCCAATCTTGGAGACCAAACATCTTTCTCAGACATGGCATGGTTAACTTGGCAATCAGTCCATTCAGTCTCAAACCAATGGTGGTAATGTATTAACCTAGAAATATGAGTTGCCAGAGCCATCATGGTAACTATTGGTTCTCCCATGTGGCTTAATAGGGCTTGGTAAGTTTAAATTACAAAGTATTACTAAGGAATATTACAAAACTATTTAAAACATACAATTGATTTGTCCCACATGCATCTGGTGGGCACAAAATGATAACTTAAAATCAAATGCAAATACAATGCAATGTGAGATGGAGGCCAAGGCACCCCTCTTTAATCATGTGTTTCAACCCTCGCTTAAGGCCCCCAATGAGCCAATAACAGGGCCCACTGTTATCTATATGACCACCTATCAAAGACTGAAGGTTAAAACCAAACCAAACACCAACCAATTTTTTTCATGACTGTACATAAATGTACTACCACATGTCAATAAGTGATTGGTACACTTTTCACATTCACATTGTGTCACCTTATTTTGCCTATCATAAAATAACTTCAACAACCTATAACTTGGGCACTCAGACTCTATTTTGTGATCTAAAAGAAGAGATAAAAAGATCTAGACAAGCTCTACACTATGCAATAGGTTTCATCATGACTTAGAAACTTTTCCAAACTGAACTCTGGATAATTCATTCTCAATTTCTATGTCACCATGATAAATAAGGTCTTGGACATAGTCTTGGAAATTGTGACATTGATTAATGTTATATCCCCAAGTTTGGTGATATGGATAGTATTAGTTATATTTATAATAAGAGGGCTTAGGATTGGTAGGATTAATAAGTCATATGGGAGGATAAACCATCATATATGTAGAAACAAGCTCTTTGAAGAGGGATTTTAAGGATATATGAAGAGGATTATAGTGTCTATCATCACTTCATGACTTTTATATTAGATGGTTGTTGATTTGATTGGGTCGGTGGCTAGTAATAACTAAGGCAGCCCGGATATGATTCCGTTTGCTAGTGTAGGAAGGGGTAAACAATTGGCTATGATTAGTGGAAAGATTATTTGAATGGGACTCCCATGGATGGGTTTAAACTAGAGGTAATGGTGGGTGGATGGGGTCAAAATCTATAGGATGTGCAATGCTCATCTTAAGGAGGTGAGAAAGGAGCATATCCCTATTAGCGATGAGACATTTTTCAATTAGGGTATTGACCAAATTTGTTTTAGATGCCATGGATGAAGATGGGAGAAGGTATGAATTATGTGATTTATTGGCCCTAATCAGTTAATGTAGGGGAAATAATGGAAATATTAAGGGATGAATATGGGATGTATGGAATAAATTTGGATAAAGGTTTACTTTAGTCCTATCTTAAGTTTGATTGGATATTTGATTTGATATTTAAGTTGACTAATTTAGGATGTGAGATAGACATTGAGGATATTTACTAGATCTGATAGAGTGATCTACAACAAGCTATAATATTAGATGAGGTGGTAGATTGATTTAAACTAGGATTGACATGATTAAATCTAGCTCAAGACTAAGATGATAAACTCAAATAAGATGATAAGATTGTGATTATGATTCAAAATTGATGAGTCACAAGTAATCTAATGATAAGGACCCTGATGAAGAGAGTTTTTCGCTAACATGGATGAAGACCAAAGTATGACTATAGGCTTGATGGCAGGATTAGTAAATACAAGGGTATGAATTGGGTTAGACTATTATTAGGACTAGGTTGATAAGGTGACTATGAAATAAATTATTAATACAAATGATTGGTTATGGATAAGGTGGATTTATGACAAGATGTGGATGACCAGACATGATTAGTATATGTAGGTGGTGTGGAGGGATGAGACTAGACTAGGAGGTGATCAGTATTGGTTATAAAAAAAAGGTGGAATAAGTGATAAAGATGATTTTAGGGATGATTAATGGTAAGGATAAGTGAAGAATATGAGGTTGGAATATAATAATATGTGATGGAGGGATAACAAGGCTTGATTAGGATATGTAAGTGAAGGGAGTATGATTAATAATGGGTGGATATGACTAGACTAGGATGAGAGTAATACAAGAGGGTGTTTAAAATGATCTACACATAAAAATATGTACAAGAGGATGATATGATAATAAGATAAAGATATACAATATGACAATATGTGAATACCTAGATAGGTGTAAATAGTTTTGGGTAAAAGGATGAGTTGTCTGACAAACAACATTAGTCTTGTACAACACTCACCAAATCAATCAGACCATAAACCTATGATTAGTAAAGTTAAGAGTGTATAACCTGATGACTACACCATTTAATGGCTTCACAAGTGAGGTTGTAATCCAATGACCTATTATGGAATATACCAAACCTTCTCAACCCTCTCTACACATGATGATCACTTGGGAGATGATACTAACTCCAACATCAAGTCACCTATTATAATAAATGGTCATATGCTAAGATAAAGGGGCTGTCTATGGGTGTCCCTAATATATATTAGGTAGAGTGGGGCCCAAGTCCATATAGGGTATTGTCTAATATCTAGTTCATATATATAACTCCTCCCCTTCATGGATTATGTTTATGGGGTCAACTACTTAGCCTAACGATAGTTGTCTCTAATATTTATACTCCACTAGAACACAAAGTGTGTATTAGTGTGTGGTGGTGAAATTCATGATCACTATCCCCCTAAGTCTATGGAAAGTGCATGGGTGTCAATTCCACTTCACATTTCCCCTATAAATGAAAAATGGGAGAATTTATTAGTTGTTTTTAATCCTATAAGAATCACTATAATGATGCAATGAGGAGAGCATACAACAACTTTTGCCTCAAATGATAGACAAGTAGACCAAAAATATATTAATTAGATATGAGATATATACAGGATGCAAGAATATACAACACGATTTGAACAAGGTGATAAAAAATTAAAAGTTTTAAAAATGATTTTAAAAATGCCAAAATGTATTTGATAGGTGGATTGAATGAAAAATTATTAGTTGTTTGATTGACACTTATGAAATGGAAACCTAAAAAACAAAGATGTTAGACAAAATATATAACTTGAAAGAGAAGATGTTTAGACAAAGACAAAATGTGACCTGCAAGACAAGATGTTTAGACAACATATATGAATTTCAAGATAAGATGTTAGCAAGTCAAAAATCACTTTTAGATTCACCCATATAAACAAAATGTTAGTCAAATAATCCTTAATAAAACCCACTAAAAAATTATGATTTATCTTTGCAACTTCTTTGGTTGAGGGGACAACTACATAAGACAAAACCACAGATACATAGTTAGACCAATAGAATATCACAACCATAGACAATAATATCATGATTTTTTTGAAATATCATGACTTTAGAGTTTTGATTTTATATAAAGGGGAAAAATACTAGTGGTTACATCATAGTTTTTTGTAAAATCGTAAGTGGCTAGGTAATATCACTATTTTCATATCAAAACCACGATTTTGTAATTGACAATTTTACAAGATGAGAAAAGAAATTTAAGAGTTTATCAGTTAGAATTAATCAATATATAAAAAGGGAATATAAAATATGGATAGGAACTAATTATATTTATATATAATCCAAAACGTATATAAAATGGGTCAAGACTAAGGTCTATTTTATCAAGATTTTTTATTAGAACAATATTGCTACTGTGGACTTATGGTTTTGAAATAAGTAGTTAAGAGGAGGTTGTTTATGTGTTTTAGATGTTCAAAGTTGATCCTCCCTTTATTATCTCATGAACACATATATATTATAATGTTAGATAGACAAGCAAATCAATAGCTTTTAGGCAAAAAGGCAAAATCACAATATTCATAACAATACCATGATTTTAATGACAATATCATGATTCATGAATATGTGGTATTAGGAAAAATAAAAAAACATATAAAAAGTTAAATAATTAGTATTTAATGTATAATTTTGGATAATTTTACTAATTTTAATTCAATATCATAATTTTAAATCATCACTATTGCTAAAGAGTAAAACCCTACCAGAAAGGCAAATTGTTAGTGGTACAGTTAACACACTATCAACTAACTATAGACAAAACCATGATTTTATAAAAAAATTGTGACTTGAAATGTCACAATTTTGTGAAAAAATGGAAACCTAAAAAAGGTATTATCTATTAGTGGTTAATATTTGGTGGTCAGTGTAAAACTATAACTCCCAAAGATAGCACAACAAATTAGTGGTTTTGCACAACAAAATTGTAATTCACCTAGGTATGATAATTTGGAAAAATATAGCACTTGTCCCTCAAACAATCAACCCTAAAATATACCAAAACACATATAGTATGAAAATAGGTTAAATTAAGAGAGGAACTCCCACTGTCGTCACCAAAATGCAGGTGAAATTTTGAGTTATATAGAATTTTGATTGTGATGTTATATCAGAATACCCAAAATGTCAAATTATATAATAATAGAGATTATGGAAGAAAATAAGAATAGATAAAGAAAATCTTACAAATTATTTTCTTCAGTTAGCCTCCCTCCAAGATCTTTAAATGGATTTATCTTTTGGATTGCAAAGATTTGACTCAAAATTTTGGCATGATGATGGATCAATTCATGATTTTTATTATGGATTTATAGAGATCTTATGGATTGAATAGTTTTTTGTACTTAGTTTATATGGAGGAGAGGCTTGTATAAATAATCCAAGTAGAGAAGATCTATGGCTCACATTCAAAGTTGAGCCATGAATATCAAGGGTGGAAATTTTTCCAAAGAATTAAAAATTGCTTGGAAGCCTCTAAAATAAAGGCTTCAAGAGAAAAGGGGCCATGTTGAAGGAGGTTCAAGAATTGGATAATTATAAAATATCCTTAGGGATTAATTGGGATTAGTGAGGGATTAATATGGGTGATTAGATAGGTAATTATGGACTAGGGGTGTAAGAGAGCCTAGGTATAGGCTAGTGTAAGTGGGTAGGTGGGTCATGGGAATTTTAAATTCCCAAATATTGGATAAATGGGATTATGATAGGATAAGACATGATTTAGGAGGATTAATAAATTGATGGGGATGATATAAGGTTAGTGAATGAATAATAATGAAGGAGGATATTAGATAAATGACTCATATTAGGATAAAGGGGATAAATTATCAAGATTAACTAGAATAATTAGGGTGAACAAAATTTAGTGTATACAAAAAGATCATGTATTAATGTTAATTCTATTTGGTTAATATAATAAATTGGATACACTAAAGAAAATCTTAAATAAGCACATCTCACATGTAGATAACTTGATAAAACAAATAAAAAATTGCTTGGTTGTAGTTGGCTCGCACTTACTATTGAACCTACAATAATTCACACTAAGCTCATGGTTATTGATTTACCATTGTCTTACAACATACTCCTTGGTCATCAATGGACACATGTTATGTGTGTCATTTCTTCTTCAGATAGCCAATGTATTAAATTAATTCATAATGAAAAATGTTACAAAAATGAGGCTAACCCTAATCCATGGAGTATACAAATACCAAATCATAAATCTCAATATTGCATTCTAACCATTCCATAAATAACAAATCAAAAAATACTTGGTTGTATTTGGCTCCTATTTACTATCAGACCTAAAATAATTTTCACTAAGCTCATGGTTTTTGATTTACTATTGTCTTAGAACATACTCCTTATTCATCCATG
The DNA here is from genome assembly GCA_037957365.1 of Torreya grandis. Lineage (NCBI taxonomy): Eukaryota > Viridiplantae > Streptophyta > Pinopsida > Cupressales > Taxaceae > Torreya > Torreya grandis. The sequence goes on from JARHVA010000257.1 coordinate 4,420,921, forward strand.
GACACATTGTATGCATGTCTTTTCCTCTTTAGGTATCTAATGTATTAATTCATTTACAATGGAAAATGTTACAAACATGAGGTTGACCATAATACATGGAGTATACAACTACCAATTCTAAATCTCAATATCACATTTGAACCATTTCATACATTAATAGTGCACCTTTCCTTGAATTTGTTAACATGAATCTTGATTTACATGTTACCCTTATTGATTCAGATGATGATGAACCTAATGAATTACATAACACTTTTAGTAAAACTAGGATACCTCATATAATGGCATGGATTTCTCATTATTTACTTCCACACGATTACACCATTCTTCTCATTGATGACATTAATGAAACTCTTCCCCCATGTAATATATATGAAGCTCCTTACACAGAAGATGGCTTTACATGTGACAAATATTGAGTAGATAAATTATTATAGGATCCTTTAGTAATGTCCCCTTAAAAGTTTACGAATATACGTGTCTCAACTATTGATTCTCCCATAGAAACATAAGCATGCACTATTTTTCACACTTATAATGATAATTAAATCATGGACGAAGCCTAATCATGAGATTGAGATGTACAACATTACCAAAAGACATTATAAAAAATACATGCCTTCAACTATGATATACATGTCATTCATTTATAATCTAATATTAAATAAAAAATTGAAGGTTATGTATTTCCCATTAATCCTCCATTAGTAAATACCCCATGGGTAATTTAAGAACTCTTAACTCAAGAATTTTATAAATTTTAAACGCAACCTATTCCTCCTTCTTATGATAACATCGATACCATCAAATTTATATAAATCAATATGAATGAGATTTTACCCATTGAATAAACTAAAATAGATAATAATAACTTGGTTAACTCTACTCAACCAAATATTTCCAACATAGAATCTCTAAAAATAATTAAACCATAAATTACATTAGACATTAAAACCACTAAAGTTAGACAAATACATTCTGCATATGACTACAATGATAATCAAATCATTATTTAATAAGTATATGTCAAATATTATAGACCATTACCTACACTCCCTAATGATAAAGCTATACTTGAGCTATTCCATGCTGGTAAATGTCAGTTTCCACACCAACATCATAATCATGGCATCTTTAAACAAAAAGTTCCTTGTTTTAATAATTTCATTGATAGTGTCAACCCTAAAACACATATTATGTATTCCCTTCCTCCTACACCATACCATTTTGAATATGTAGATAATATGTTCATTAAGGAAACTGTAAAAATAGAGTACATTACACAAACATGTCCTCGACCTATTACTATTTACAAAGAGTTCACTCTTGAAGAGCATGATAACTTTGGTTTGTTCTTTGATAAATATTGTGAATCATTTTATTGTTCATATGAATATATTTCAAGAGTTAATCCTATCATCATTGTTCATAACATCATCACTTATCTAGATGCTAAACTAAACACATTAGACATAAGCAACAAAAATTCCCACCTAAAATTTCTACCTTTTATCTCAAGGAAATAATTAAAATTTTGGATGCTAAATTCATTAAATCTATTTATTACTTGGAATGGGTATCAAACATAGTTCCCATTCATAAAAATGTCACAATGGTTATCCATATATGTATTTATATTTCTATTATAAATTAGCATGTCCAAAAGACAAATTTCCATTAGCTTCAATAGATGTTATTGTCAATTCTACCACTAGGTATGAAATGTGATCACTTATGGATGGTTTATAAATATATAAATAAATTCACATATATTTGGAAGACCAACATAAAACAACATTCAATATATATTGGGTCACCTATTTCTACGTCAAAATGCCTTTTAGTCTCAAAATGTTGGCGTCGCCTATCAATGTGTAATGACCCATATTTATCGTGACTTGATTCATAAGTTTGTTAAAACTTTTGGGATGATCTCATTTCCAAATATAATTTTTTTTAAAAATCATCTGAATGATTTAGATATAATTTTTGGCTGACTCATTAAATATAATGTCAAACTTAATCCATATAATTGTGTATTTAGAGTTACATATAGTAAACTTCTAGGTTTTCTAGTTTCCCTTTGAGGCATAAATATCAGTCCTGATAAACTCAAGGCCATAATTAACATGATTATTCCTCATTTCATTCTTTACATATTAATATACCTTTGTAAACTTGTACCAATTCATCGGTTTGACCCAAATATGGCTTATCATATTTCCTCTGTCAATTATATTAAAAAATGCAATGTTCTACAATAGATAGATTCATGCCAAAAATCCTTTGATAGTATAAAATAAACTTTTATTCATACTCCCACTCTTTGTCCACATTCAAATGATTACCCATAAATATTATATACATCCTCTACCCCCATATCAATTGGGGTAATGTTTGCCCAACAAGAAGATATTGATATAGAATATGTTATTTATTATATTAGTTGAGGTTTAATCAATTATGAAAAATGTTATACCAAAGTAGAGCATGATTATCTTGTCACATATTTCACATATGAAAATATCCATCTTTATATGCTATATCAAACCACTTATGTCATTGTCCATTCTGATCTACTTCATCATTTTTTTCTCCAAAAATTTCTTACCTAGAGATAGAATATGCAAAAGGATGGTCTTATTGATGGAATTTGACCTTAAAATTGTTACATAAAACTCTAACAAAGGATAACTCATCACATAAAAACTTACAATGGATTATTTACAAACTAAAATCCACCTTCAATATACACTTCCACATGAATAAATTATTTACATTGAAGGTCTTAATCAATCAATTTATCGTAAAGATTATTTTCACAATTTCACTATTGATAGAGAAGTAAATAATATATAAGAAAAGGATTACAATCCTACCACTAAATCTAAAATAGTTATTGAAGAATTACCAGAAATTACAATTGATTTAAATGAAGATACTTGGAAACTTCACTTTGATGACATCAAATGCCTCGAAGGGGCTAGGGAAAGATGCATCATAACCAACCCATAATTTAAAATTATACATTTATCATTTTGATTATATTTTAATATTACCAATAACATGGATGAATATGAATCTCTAATACTAGCCATGCAAATTATAATTGATCTAGACAACCCATATTTATGTATATGGGTGATTCACAATTTACATGTCATCAAGTTAGTGGTGATTATCAATGAAAAAGTAAAAAATTTATCACATATCATCAAATTAATACTACACTTATGAAATAATTTGCCTCTTTTAACATTGAACCAATTCCAAGAGATCAAAATGTTATCACAGATTCTTTTACTTCATCAACATCTTTGTTTCACCCTAACCAAGTACTTCATGATTCTCAATTTATTATTTAAATAAGAAAACCGCATTCTTCCTTACAAAACAAAAATGATTCTATAATTTTTCACATTGTGTCTATCATTATTTGCTAAATAATAATGTATAAAAATGTAATTCAAATTATTAAACATCAAACGTACCCTTTAGATATGGATTTTGATGAAAAGACTCAAATACATAAACAATATTTCAAATATGTACTTTAATATAATACCCTATACTATCATAATGAGTAAGGAACCTTAATATGTTGTGTAATGCAATAATAAGCTCATAATCTGTTATAACAAGAACATGAGCGAATCTAAAATGGTAATTGATCGATCATGTTATAGTCAACAAATTCCTGTATATGGATTATTTTTGGCCTAATCTAGAAAAATATGCTATTAATTTCTCTAAAAAGTGTAATCCTTTTCAACTCCATAATGATATAATTCACTCTCCTCTAACTAAACTCCAAATAGTGGAGTCTCCTTGGCCATTATCTATATGTGGATTAGATGTCATTCAAACATTACTTCGATCAAAAGATGGGCATGTATTTATTATAATTGTTAATGAATATTTTACCAAATGGGTAAAATACATGCCTCTTGTTAATGTCATTGGTATTACCATTTCTAAATTTATTCTGAATCAAATCATTTGTCATTTTAGAGTTCCCCATACCATCATTTCTCTCAATGGTGGTAAATTCAAAAATAAAGACATAAAGTAATTATGTGAAAGATTAATAATTTCCAATAAATTGTCAAAACCTTACCATCCCCAATATAATTTCCAAGTAGAATCCACTAACTTTTTTTTTAATAAAATAGTAAAAAAACTATTAGATAAAATCTTACTGATTGGCACCTCCATCTATATCCTACACTTTAGGCTTACCATACTAGCATACACACTACTACTGGGGTAATTCCATTTTCACTAGTATATGGGTTTAAACCAATATTACCATTAGAATTTAAAATACCATATTTACATAAATCCATTAATCATATAATTCTTAATGAATAATTACATGAAACCCATCTTCATGCTTTATATTTTATTGATGAGCATTATATGGCTACTTTATAACATAATTGCCAATAGAAGGCTCATAGTACTAAACAACATAATAAAAAGGTCAAAGTATTATCTTTAAATGTTGGTGATTTAGTCCTTAAATTATATTACAAAATGACAAAGAAGGAAAATATGATTTAAAATGAGGGGTTCTTACTTAGTAAAAGATCTCCTCGGTCCTAACACCTATAGATTACAAAATAAAGAAGGGCATGTCTTCAAATAACATACTAATACTCACTTTAACTTATTGTCATACTTACATATATTTTAGATACTAACACCTCTTGCAAGTCTCTTCCAAATATCTCCAATCCACAATAAGTACATTCTATTCAATAGCCTTAGATACTATCTTTGTTCCTTGGGTCGATCTTTATTACTTTCATTTAATTCATATAGGACCCAACCTTCCTCATGAATATATTTTATTTTCATATTTAAGTCTTAACATGTTCTCTTTCATCATGAATTTGTCATTTTACAAGTTTCTTTTCATCTTTCATTTCCTTTTTCTCTTGTGAGTTATAGTGTAAGACCTTGGATAGGACTAGGCCTTACTCATAATAATACATTTTTACCCACTTTAGTTTATATTTTATGAGTTGAAATATAAGACCTAGGATAGGACTAGGATTTCCTCATAAAATATATATTTTTAAAAAATATCTTTAAACCACAATGTTTTTCTTAGAAATTAAGGCAATGGTTAAGGATTGTGATCTCATACTATCAAAATCAGTTTTGTTTCTTTTTGGTAACATCTACAGAAAAAACTATTTCTATATATTTCCATACGAAACCATTACTTCTTATGATATAGAGTCACACTTACTTATCATTGTATCCTGATCACATTTTTGTAATTTGAGGTAACTCAATCATTTCATGTTATTTCTCTTTGATTCCCTTATTTTCATTTTACTTTAGGCAAAACAAGGTCAATTTCAAGATAGTATTCTTATTTAACATGCAAATACAAGACTCATAGATACCATGATCTCTTATTTCTTTTCCATATCCATCAAGTCTAAGTTTTATAGTCATATTCATTTTTAACACCCATGTTGGTCTTCCAAATATGTATGGAGGAAGAATCAAAAAATCCATAGAAAGGTTCAAAACCAAATAATTTAAAACAAAGGCAATTATAAAAGGATAATTGAAAATTCAATAGTCCAAATCATACCAAAATGAATTATTATAGATCATAACTTTTATTCTTGTCAAAGCTCAAAATCCATAGTTGTCCTCATGATAGAGTCGAGGTCCATTGGGGTGAGGTAATCCATTAAATTGGAATATAATAATCAAAATTACATATAGTGCTACTTATTTTCTCACAGAAGTACCAAATATTCATAGTATAATTATGTATTTTTAATAGGTCCTAAGTAAATGGGAACATGTTGTGCGAAGGTAGGTCAATTTTACTTTTCTTCCATATAGCCTTCATGGGAAGATATTTATACTTCATTAGTTAACCCAGATTATTGTGGCTAAGGTAAGTTATCTAAAGTCCATAATGTCAAATGTCCTCTTGTTTTTCCAATTTAGTTTGATTTTATTGATTATAATAAATATTTTATACCTTGGTACCACCTACATTTCCCCCACCATCCATTTCATTTCCCCCTTGAAAAGAAAGTTTGTTTCTAAATTTATTTTCCTAACTTATTTATTCCTTCTTATTCACATATTATTAAAACATTCTACCTATAGTTTTGATTTGATTATTTTTATATTAAAGAATAAAAATATATTTTTTAATGACTATGCATTGATTCTTTACACCATTGGTTTATCCTTCTTATATTTACTTTGTTTTTTTCTCAAAATTATAAATTTTATTTATCAAACATTTTTCAGACAATCTTGATCTACTTCTAATTTTAAATTTTCCATTATTGAATGAGTTTGGATTGTTACTTCTCACTCATCAATGTTGTTTTATTTTATTCTCCATTTACATATTTATTCAATTTTAGTTTGTTACTTCTCTTACATTGATGTTAGATTTATCATCTTATTATCACGTCCCTGGTTTGATCTAGTTTTTTACTTTTCTTACCTAAAGTACATTTTGTTTGAGTTATTTGGTCATTTAGAAGCCTTGTATTTTTTATTTATCCAATTTAATCTCATATTTACTTGGTACTCTTGGTTCTAACTTATCACTTATCACCCTAGCTTACCTATTAACCAATTGATTTATTTTAGTTCTGCAAAGTTCAATTATTTTCATTTTCTTGCATTTATTTGTTTTTTATTTATATTTTTACATATTTAGGGTTTTTATAAAGTAGTTAGTGTGCCCTCCATGATCAAAATTAAAAATATAGTAGATAACCATTGAACAATAAAGTTAAGTCAAGGTACATACATGGTAATTTCAATTATTTCCATTATTTATTTATTGTCATTTAAATTTATTCTCTTACTATAATATATTAGAATATTATTCTGGGTAGATATGTTCTTTTCCTAAATCACCATCCCATGGTACAAGTACATGACATGTGATGAGCTTAAAGTGGGGCATATGTATATACATAATATTTTTAAAAGTTATCATTTATTGATGCTTTCTCTCTTACAAGAATATATCAAATCTCAATCTCTTTGACTACATGGTTTAAATGGTGCACAAGGAAAGGGGTTGGTAGACCCTTGGTTCTTTGTAATATTTTTGGTCCTTATACCACCACTTAAAACCAATACAAAATACTCTTATCCATTTACCTAGGTATTGAAACCCTACATATATATTTCCCTAAGTAGCTCACTGCCCAAAATAGCCCCTAATTAAGAAAAAAATATTTTTTACCATGTCTCATACTAGGTAACCAATTTAACCCCATTATGGGATTTACCACATGTTATGAAACTATGTCAATTTAATCTGACATAGTTCAAAACCTAACATCTTTATTTCCTATCTAATGAGGTTGACTAGGCTGACTACATCAACTAAAATCCCAAGAGGGTTTAGGGTTAGTCCATGGATATATATACCCCCTTTCATTTAATTTACAATATAGGATCAATCAATTGCACATCATTACTACTCACAAATTTGCTTATATAGTTAATAGGAGGTATCATTTATTAGGTTTTTACATTTGGAGAAGTAGCACTTATCTTGTATAAGTCTTGGATGCATAAGTGAGGTCTTTTATCCTAGATATGATTTATCCTTATGATCTTTACAAGATGAAAACAAGCTTTTGTAATGCACCATTGACCATAGGAGATATTTAGGCATAATGGGTTCACTTCAACGAAGGAAAATATATTCCTAGCCCTTCATATTTCGATAAGTAGATATTGTAGAGTTAATACATATTGTATTCTATCTCTCCTTTCTTAGATAATTTTTATGTTATAGATAGATTTACATTTGCTTATTTATTATCTTCCCCATTTGTACCAAAAGCTTTGGTGAGTACTAGATTATCTTACATATGCATTTACTAGAATCGTTTACATGGTTGTTTAGTAGATCAACTTGTATAATATTATTTACAATCAAAATACCTATCTAGGGTTATCATAAGATGGAATTTGACTAGATGCTTTAGAAACCTCTCCTTTGCCATAGTGTGATAAGAGATCCCTTAGTGTAGTTTTAGCATATCCATTATTAGTCATGACCTCAATTTAAACACTTACCTAAGCATAATTTTTAGTTAATTAACTTTTATTAACTTGAATATTATTGAGTAGGATAAGTTATAAAACTATCTAGTTCTAATTTCATACAAATTTTACTTTTCATACATACTAGTCTTCATGGGATGATATCTTTACTTCACTAGTTAGCCCAAAGTTACATTATAAAGGAGGGTTCCCTTAGGTAATTGATGTTGAATGTCTCTTAGTCTTACATACTTGATTTTATTGTCTTATTTTTGGATAAATATTATGTTTTTACCCTAGTACCTCCCTCTTTCCCCCACCACCCATTTCATCCCCCCCTTGACAAGTAGGTTTTGATTCACATTTAACCCTTTTTAGATATGGGTTTAGGGTTAAGGGGGTAGAATAGCATATGAATAAAGATGAATAAAAATACTCTAGAGTAGGCAAATTAATTAAAAACTTAGTTAAATGAATATTCTAAATTAAAATGATGATTAATACTAAATATAGAAAGTACACTCAAAGCGTAAGTTTAATTGCATAAACATGATGAAGAGATAATACTTAGATTATTTGTAAATGTGCAAGTAGATGTAAGAAATAAAAAGGTGGAAATAGGTAGGGGAAATATTAGGATTGAGTTGTATGATTTTGTAACTATTTTTTTAGAATTCTAGACACTTGTGTCAATGATTTGATTCTAATCTTGATGAAACTATCCTATACATAATATCAATTATATTTTTAAATGACCACCTACACTCTTATGGATTTTATGTCTCATTTATGTTGATGTATTTTATTTATGTGCACAATTTTTTTATGACTATGTATGGAAAAAACCCTATCTCCTCACCTTAGGTATTTATACCTTGCCAAAAATTAGTTAGTTTTATCCATGGTGTCAAGATGACCCCTCTTTTAGTGAGCACTACCTATATAGCTAATACTCCAAGGAAGACCTTAGACTTATGTATTTATCCCCTATGTGTTAGATTGTGTGTGTAAAAGGGTGTAATTATAGACACTATTTATAAATTATATATCACCTCAGTCTTTTACACTTATCAAACTTAAACCTTGGTTATTTCTCTTAATTCTAAACCTTTCCTGATTTTGTAAATATTACATCCACTCTCATTTACCCATTGGACTATACCTTAGTTTTAATAATATTATTTTTATTACCTATGAATTATATGTTGACCAAAATTATCAAAACCTACTTATCTTATGCCTCTATAATTTTTAAGCATGTAACTATTTTCCTACTCCCTTGACACTTACATCTTAGATAGATGCCTACATCAATGTAGGTGTCCTACTTTGACGTAAGTGTCTAGTGCCCTAAATTCATCTAATTTTAAAATGAAATGTATTCTAATGGTTGTCTTAAGTTCTATTATGTAAGATATTATCCAAAGGGATTGGTATAAATATAAGGCCTATTGTCATTCATTCCTCACCTAAAAAATTCTTACCTATGACAAGATAACTTACCAAAAGCATTAAATCAAGCACTCAAGTGAGCAAAAACATTTCTTATTTTATCCTATTTCCATATCTATCATGGGGATAACATATCTATAGGTCTAAAGTAATCAAGGAGCAATCCAAGAGATGTATTTGTCAATTTATGAGATATGTCATTATTGTACTTGATTATCACACATTTCATGATTCACACAGAAGCCAACATGTAGGGGAGAACTACATAAGTCTGCAGCCCTTTTCAAAGTATTAACTATGTAAGTAGTACTCATTGATAAAGGGGCCTTTGGGGTATCTCAACACTATGTGCTTACTAACCCATTTTTACCAAATCCACTATGTAGGTGGAGTATTAAGGTTTTACTATTTGACAATTAGTAATAGTCCATGACCCATATTTGAATGCACCAGAGTGAAGGTGAAAAAAAACCTAGAAACATCCAGGTGGTTACATCCCATTTCATCAAGTATTTTATACAAGACACATGTGTTTGACCTAGATATAAAATCTATGTAACTATCATAGGTTAATGTAAGTGTCTAAGGATATAAAGGCACTAAATCTAGAATTTGGTGAACTTTATAGAACACTCTTCTTGTCTACTTCCTATATTTCTAGATCCAAATTTGTATTAGCATCAGAACCAACAATCTTATTTATCTATCATTTATAGATCTATCAAAGTTGTATTTTCCTTTTTAGCATATCTTAGTATAATAATTTTAGTATATGTTCTATCTACATTTTATAATTAATTAGTGTAATATAGATATATTTATTACCCTTGTGATTATTTATTTATATATTTTTAATTCTATCATATTAGGATCTATGTCCATAAATTTAGGGTTAAAAATTTAGTGAACCCAAACTTTAAGCTCAAAACCTTAGGCTGATTAGGGTTTTGTGATCTTTTCTATTTCTAATCCTTGATATCTATATAATATGTGTATTATGGATGCATCTATCACCCATTTTAGGTTTTAATTCATAATAGTTTTTACTATTTTTTTATATCACATCCCTTGAAAAATACATTAAGCTAATTTGTAAACATCATGAGAGGGTTTTAAAATGGAGACAAAACATGATATCTCTTCATAATTCCTATTGTAATATTTTAGAACCAATATCTAGATGCCAACATGAATGATCTTAAATTTTTATTCTACCTAATCCTTATTCAAATGATAGCTACAATCATGCACCCATTATTCACCCTTGGATTATATTGGATCCTACATTCCATGTTATTACTACTAGAATAGGTAATGTTACTCAACCTAATCCCCACCTATTAATATACAAAAGGTGCCTCCTAATCCAAACCTTGTGATTAAATCTAAGGGATATTATCATGTTGACCAATTAAGCAATACACATGCTATATACTTTTATTATTAAGTTCTCAAAGTAATCCACTATTTACAAGGATATCTTATATGAGGCATTACATGAAACCCAAGTTCCAATTATATTTAACTTAGTTATATTATGGACATCATGACATATTTCAAGAATAATTCAAAAATCATTAATGTTGATCTAATCGATTTACCATTGAAGGATATTATTGATCAAGATTTTCCTTTGTTTATACAAGTGACCATGCATAATAAAGGCATCAAAAGGGTACTCATTGATAATGGATTAGGCCTAAATATTTGTAGCTTAAACTTCCTAACCACCATGGGTATTAACACTAATATTCTTCAAATAATGGTTATGCATATAAAAGGGTTTAGTAATTCACATATCCTTCCAGTTGGTAAAATCACATTAGATGTAACATTGGGATAAAAAAATGTTTTCAACTACTTTTTATGTAATTTCTTAGTAATTACATTATGATTTAATGTTTGGTATAATTTGGATACATTCAATGGAAGTTATCCCATCTAAAATTCACTAATGTTTAAAATTCATACATGATGGGACATTATTAAACATGCTTACCAATGATGAACCTTTTAGATTTTTCAAAATGATACATTTTGAAACTAAAGTCATTCCCATAGTGGTACCACCTAAACAATGCATTATTTTTTAATATACACACCCATTAAATAGGTGAGTCAAGTCAAATGGATCCTCCATCTCTAGATGCAAATGAGGAACTAAATACTAAGGCACACATAGATTCACATAAAGATCAAGAACCATTACCAAAGGAACCAATAAAACTACATGATCCCCTAACATTTGAGCTTCCTTTATTGGTAAATACTAAGTAGAAATATGGCCATGTTTTAGATTATTATGATAGTGATGATGATATTATTTATGATATGATATATGAGAAAATATGAAAACTAAAATTTGATCCAACTAATCACCTTTTCCATAACCTATTTCAAACTAGAGGTCCTAATGCATATAAAATAAATATACTTGTAAAGACTATGTAACTAAATCTAGAAAAGGGTAAAAAAATATAAAATGATCATGTAAGTACATCCCTACATACATCCACACATCCCTCTTGGTTAAAAATATTAAGTCAACTATACAAGTTTAAAATGCAAGTACATCATGTGAACAATGTGGAGTCTTATTAGAAGGATTCACAACAAAATTTATAGGTAAAAACATAATAGAATACTACATATATTATATTATCTATGTTACATGGACATATAATGATTTTGTTACCTTCTACCATACATAAATAGGTAGTATACTTCTACTTATGAAGGGAGTACCATATTGTAACTATCATCAAATCATTAGTCATAGTACCTATCAATGTGAGGCATTAAATAACCTAATTAAAAAATATAATAATTAAGTATGCATAAAAAAATTATACAAAATTTAGAAGAGGCAAAATCCTTCCTATCTTTCATAAGAGAACCATATTTCAAATTGACTAAGGCATGAATATTTAACTATTACTACTAATATTGATGAGGTATAATTTCACCATATCTAGTTTGATAACAACTAGGATGAAACTTGTGGTACCACATTTCTCACACAATTGGGACATACTTAAAATGAACTAATATACTCTCCATTGATACCATAATATAAAAGATACATTTTATTACCTATTACTTGTGGTCCACATGTGTAAAATTTTACCATATGTATATTAGACCATGAAACACATTTAAAATTAAAGTTTGGATAAAATTAGCTACCTAAATGGAATGCCAAGCTAGATATAATAAATATGTTTATTACTTTTTTTAATATGGATATAGAGACTTGTTTACAACATGATCGGTATGGTTATTTTCCTGCACCATTAGCCTTAGGTAAACCATTAAATGGAAACATTGAAGAAGTGGTAGTACATTGATATAAACAAAGCTTGAAAAAACTTATAAGTTGCCATACACCTTTTGATGATGAGTACTTGAATATAAATCTTTGAATATTCCAAAAATACTAAAAAAATAAAAAATATTTAAAAATACAAAAATATTTTTAACATCTACATATATTATTGGTTCCTTGACATATATGTTGTTTATTCCATGTTGGTAGATGGCATATCAGTATTTTTATATACACTTATTTCAAACATATTTTGAGTGTGATAAAAGCATGCATAGATATTGTTGACCATTTTTTTCCCAACAGGCAAAAAATTGGTCCCCTTTTTCCCTTGTTGTTCTAGGCCAATTCTTTTTTTGATTTTGCACAAGTCCAAGAATTTCTATGGACTCTGCAGGTTAATTTCTATGGACTCTATAGGTCTATTTCTACAGACTCTACAGGGTCTATTTCTATGGACTCTATAGGTCTATTTCTATAGACTTTGTAGGTTAGTCTTTTGGTGCATGAAGAATCAATTTAGAGAGTGCTGGGTTTTACAAGCATTCTTTGGGCTCTTGTCTGAAGAAATTCACAAGGAAGGTTGGCATCATTGAACCATTAAACCATTGAACCAGTTGACTGCCTTAGTTCAATGCCTTGGCTCAATTGGCAAGTTCATCACTCGAGTTCAATGCAAAGTTCAACAGTCAATTTCAATGGTTTTAGTTTAACACTTTGGTTCAAAGCTCAATTTCATTGGCCTTGGTTCATCACTTGGTTTAATCACTTTGGTTCAACAGCTGAGTTTAATAGTTTCAATTCAATGCCTTGGTTCATCGTGGAAGGTTCAAAGGGGCTTAGTTTTAATTAGCAAAGTTTAACAAATGGCATGAACCATTGAACCATTGAACTGTTGAAACTTTTTGGGTTCAAGCGGTTGGTTCAAAGGAACAGTTCAAACACTTGGTTCAAGTGGTAGGTTCAAAGGCTTGGTTCAACAAATGAGTGGCACACAGTGTTGAATCGTTGAACTGTTAAACCATTTTTGGTTCAATCAATTGGTTCAATGGCTTATTTCAAGGGAGAATCCTAAAGCTAGAAGATAAGTGCCCTTGCAAAGGGTAGTTCTAGGTTCAAGAGCCCTTGTGGAGGGCAGAGAGCACTTTAAAGAGGCCACAAAGAAGTGGCTAAGATCTTTCAAATTTTTGTTAAGGCAAAGTCATGAAATCCTTCAGACTTTTTATCTAAAGGAATTCCTTTAGAAAAAAGCCTGAAAGAATTTGGGGAAGCTGCAGCCAAAGAACCCAAAGGAATAACAAGCAACTGAGACAATTCTCGTGGACTTTTTGTCTATATGAAAATTGTTCAAGGGTAAAAAACTGTAGAAAAATGTTGCAAAAAAGGCCTAAATGAATTTGCCAAGGATGGTGATGTCTCAAAATCCATCAATCTTAAGAAGATAGATTAGCTATTATTTTTTCAAATGATGACAAGTGTGTGGATGTCAATTTTAAGATAATGAAATGTCCATTTGCTTTTAAATTGTCTAAGTGCCAACCATTAAAAGAGCCTAAGGAATGTAGTGACATGTTAGAAGACCATCCCTAAGGGTTGAAGGAGTAGAAAGAGACAAAACTAGGATGAGACAAGGCAAGAAGCAAACAAAGCATCCAAGCGGTGAAAGAAGGTGTCAACTCAAGGAGTTACTCTAACAGGTGATACAGTGTATGCAAATTGATCATTAGGAGGTGTAAATAGCTAACAGCTAGACCTATTTTCTCTAGTTTGCATTTATAAGTAGACAAGCCATGCAAATGCCTTAAAGGGAGCAGTCTTTTGGAATGCCTAAGTCAAAGCAGGAGCTAACAATCAAATAGTTTCAGGCTCAGATTGTACATGGGACAGCTTGTCAAGAGTGCCAAATTATTTTCAAAAGAAAGTGCCAAGTTCTCTCTTTCTTCTTATATATTGTAAACTTTCTAATTTGAGAAAGATCCACTCTCTTAGCATTAAGGCAAAACTCTGCCCAAAAATCTCTCACACTTGTAAGGTAGAGCACTACCAGATTCTACATTTAATCAAGACTTAGCATTTTTACCTCTATTTGGACTTACACTTTAAAGTATATGTTTGTGTTCTTATTTTGTGTTAATTCATTGTCTTTCATGCTTCTCACAGATCGATTACAACATGTCTAGTGTATTGTGAAGTCTCCTTTCTGTAGGTCTTCCAAAAATGTTCCTAGGGGAATGTAGGTGCCCGTGAATAGGCTGCCATAAGTGTTTCTAAGGATGCCTCTGGTAGTTTCTTCCTCCCTGTATTTCCACAGACCCCTAGCTGACTATTGCAGAAGACCTTCTAAATTTAAATGAATTGTATTGGCCCTTCTTTTTGATGAAATGTGTATATTTGGGCTGGGTGGGTCAACTTTTTTGGTGTATCACCTTTTCATTTTTAGGCTTAGGTTCTATTTTCATCATCTCTCTCTCTCTTTTCATCCCCCCCTTTTCATTTTATTTTTTAGCAGTAGGAGAAACTAGGGCCTAAAGGATACATCAAAGGGAGCTAGCCCTTATCTAGAGACTCTCTCCTCCAGCTTCACTAGTCCCAAAGGTGAGAGGGGAGTTTCCATTGTTGCATGTGGAAAGATAAGAGCTCAGCTTCCTACCCCAGGTGCAATCCACTACGTCAACAGCTTTTTCCATGGCCGGTGGGACCAACTAGGACAAGTTGTGTCTAAAGAGTTGAAGAATTTTTGGTGTGTTCTTTAACCAACTAGCCTTTGGAGGCTTTTGCATCAACACTAATGGTGACTCTAAGTTGAATCAATTGGTTAAGCAATCTAGTGCCATCAAAAAATCACATTTTTATATGTATAATTCCTTTGCACAAAATCATAGACCTTGTATTCCTTCATACGACTTCGATCAGACTCATAATTTTCATGCAATTACCTAAAGTAACTCTCCTACTTGCCCTTTAATGATAAGGGAGGTGGCACTGGACTTTGAAAAATAGGTAATGGAGATCAACAGACTAGATGAGTAGTATGGATATTAGCAGGAGCTGATGTATAAAGAGGAGTTCTTGTTTAGGCAAGCTCAGGCCTTGTAGTCCATGGAGGAAGAGGTAGTAAAATGGAGGAATCTAATCATTCAAGGTAGTCAGCCTTGTGTGCCCCATCCTATCCTAAAGAAATCCCCCTCTTATGCACTGAATCCTTTTTATCAGATAACACTTACTCACTCCAGCTCATTTGATGCATCAATCAACCCTGCTCTTGACCCCATATGCCTAGCCTTCCAGCATCAAAGGGAACTGGAATAGTCTCCCATGGAGATGGACCTTCTAAATTCCTTAGATTGTGAATCTTCCTTTTTGGGGAGCATTATGAACTAGAACATCTCTCTTGAAACTGCTCCTACTCAACATGATGATGCTAGTGACCTCCAAGAAAGACTCTTTCAGGATAATCTAGCCCATCAACTTGAAGATTTAGAGGCTGAGATGAGACTGCTTCATGGAAGAGAGATATAAATTTTAGACCTTGTGGAGGAGCCCTAGGACCTTGGAGAAAACAAAGTTGTTGCCTATTCATAGGAGCAAAATTCCAACTCTGAGATCCTGAACTGGAAGAAAATAGTAAAATCATGGGGCAAGAAGGAGGAGAAGAAAGGTTTCACTCAAAACCTTAAATAAGATGAGGCTACCCCTACTCATGATGATGTTAGTGACCTCCAATAAAGGCTCTTCTAAGAGGATATGGCTAGGATAATTGTAGAGTTAGAATCTAGAGAGAGATTCCTCAGCCAAGGTGTGATGGATGGTTCAGACCCAATGGCACATTCCACATCTAAACACACCCCATCTACACATCCCCAAGAGATCTATCAAGCCACACCTGATATTGATGAAGTGTAAGCTAGATGGAAGGAGGAGAATCATTCAATTATAGCTTAAGGACTACCTCCTCTTCCACATGTTTTTTCCACTTCATCCCTTCTCAAGGAGGAACTTGTTTTGCAAGAGGTGAGTGAGGAGCAGAAGATCCAATCTATAGTTTCCCAAGAGGCTATCATGAGCAATGACAAAGAAGAAATCATCATTGATGATTCTTTTGAAGACCTCATCAACAATGGAGAAGACATAGGGCATGTATACATGTGGATGTTCCAGTAATATGAGGAAGAACATAAGCATGGTGAGCTCCCTCCTCCTTTATTTGATGAACTTCCCTATTACTTCGATGAAGAGGATGACTATGCTGAGGAGCCTAAGTTAGAGGAGGGTTAGGAGGATATATGTGAACATCTAGAGATCTTGATCTTTGAGGAGGAAAAGGAGAGGCTAGTCTCCCTTGAGGAAAGCCTTGAAGAAGAGTTTTTTGAACAAAGAGGTGATGTTTTATGGGATAAGAAATCATTTTGTGATTCCATTTCAGACATCAAAATAGTCACCCTTCTTCAAGAAGGCCAAGAGGGATCAGAGGATGAGTTTGACACATTTTTTAGTGAGGTAGAAGGAGATGAGTCAGACCATGATGCATTGTAGAGGGATCATGCACATTAAAGGGCTTATGGTGATTACCTAGTAGCCATTTATTTCTTGGTGAAATGCACTAGCATGAAGGACCAACATTTAACAAGCCTCTAGAAATAAGAAGAATACATGTATGTTGGAAGCATGTTTGAATCTGATCCACTTAGATACAAGCCAAACCAGGTGGCAGGCAAGAGGAGCGGGTCACCAACTCTCCATTTCATTTAGCCACTTGTCTAGCACCATAAGTTTCCTTGCTAGGAAGGAGACTTAAGAAGTTTTCCCTTTGATCTAGGAGGGAAGCATATGTACCTCATTAGTTGTATATATTAGTTGTTTTTCAATTATTTTCTTGCATTCCCTAAGTGCAGTTTACACAAGTAGTGTTTTTAGCCTTGTGTGTTTTCCTTTGTGTGTGGGGTAAAAGTTTCATGTTCGATTCTTCGATCTTTTAGGGCTATTACTAACCTTTCTTTAAAGCTGCATTTTGACTCCATGCCCAATGGACTATAAGGCAACTGATCTCTAAGCATATCAAGCATGCTTCCCCTGGGAGTCACTAATTTGTTAACCATTTTTTGCCCAACATGCCAAAAATCGGTCCCCTTCTTCCCCTGCTATTCTAGGCCAAATCTTTTTTTGATTTTACACAAGTCCAAGAATTTGTATGGACTCTATAGGTCAATTTATATGGACTTTTTAGGTCTATTTCTATAGACTCTGCAAGTCTATTTCTATGGACTCTGCATGTTAGTCTTTTGGTGCATGAAGAATCAGTTCAGAGAGTGTTGGGTTTTACAAGGCTTCTTCAAGCTCTTATATAAATAAATTCATAAGCAAGGTTGGCATCATTGAACCACTAAATCATTGAACTAATTTAGTGCCTTAGTTTAATGCCTTGGTTCAATCGACAGGTTCATTGCTCGAGTTCAACACAAAGTTCAACAACTGAGTTCAACGGCTTCAATTCAATGCTTTGGTTCAAAGCTCAAGTTTATCAGCCTTGGTTCATCACTTGGTTCAATCACTTTGGTTCAATAGTTGAGTTTGACAGTTTCAGTTCAATGCCTTGGTTCATCATGAAAGGTTCAAAGGGGCTTGGTTTAATCGGCAAAGTTCAACAAATGGTGTGAACCATTGAACCATTGAACCGTTGAACCTTTTTGGGTTCAAGCGGTTGGTTCAAAGGAATGGTTTAAAGACTTGGTTTACGTGGCAGGTTCAAAGTCTTGGTTCAAAAAATGAGTGGCACACAGTGTTGAACCATTAAACCATTTTTGGTTCAATCAGTCATTTCAATGTCTTGGTTCAAGGGAGCGTCCTAAATCCGAAAGACAAGTACCCTTGCAGAGGGCAGAGAGCACTTCAAAGTGGCCACAAAGAAGCGGCTAAGATATTTCAAATTTTTGTTAAGGAAAAGTCATGAAATCCTTCAAACTTTTTTCTAAAGGAATTCCTTTAGATAAAAAGCTCGAAGGAATTTGGGGAAGCTGCAGCCAAAGAACCCAAAGGAATAACAAGCAACCGAGAAAATTCTCGTGAACTTTTTATCTACGAGAAAATTATCTCAGGGAAAAAACCTATAGAAAAATCCCATAAAAAAGGCCCAAATGAATTTGCCAAGGATGCTGATGTCCTGGAAGCCATGAATCTCAAGAAGATAGATTAACTGTTATTTTTTCAAATGATGACAGGTGCATGGACATCAATTTTAAGATAGTGAAATAGTCATTTGCTTTTAAATTGTCTGAGCACTAACCATGAAAAGAGCCTAAAGAATGTAGTGACCCACCAAAAGACCATCCCTGAGGGCTAAAGGAGTAGAAAGAGACAAAACTAGGATGAGACAAGGCAAGAAGCAAACAAAGCATCCAAGTGGCAAAAGAAGGTGTCAACTCATGGAGTTACTCTAGCAGGTGATACAGTGTATGCAAATTGATCATTGGGAGGTGTAAACGGCTAATGATTGGACCCATTTTCTCTAATTTACATTTATAAGTAGACAAACCATGCAATGCCTTAAAGGGAGTAGTCTATTGGAATGCCTAAGTCAAAGCAAGAGCCGACAATCAAACGGCTTCCTCTTCCAAAGGCTCAAAGCACACATGGGCCAACTTGTCAAGAGTGCCAAAGTATTTTCAAAAGAAAGTGCCAAGTTCTCTATTTCTTCCTATATATTGTAAAATTTCTAATTTGAGAAAGATCCACTCTCTTAGCCTTAAGGCAAAACTCTACCCAAAAATCTCTTGAGCTTGTAAAGCAGAGCACTGCCAGATTCTACCTTGAATCAAGACTTAGCATTTTTACCTCTATCTGGACTTACACTTTAAAGTATATGTCTGTGTTCTTCTTTTGTGACAAGTCATTATCTTTCATGCTTCTCACAGATTGATTAAAACATGTCTAGTGCATTGTGAAGGCTCCTTTTTGTAGGTCTGCCTGAAGTGTTCCTAGGGGAATGTAGGTGCCTATGAATAGGCTGCCATAAGTGTGTTTGAGGATGCCTCTGGTAGTTTCTTCCTCCTTATATTTACATGGACCCCTAGCTGACTATTGCAAAAGAGCTTCCCACTTCAAATGAAGTGTATGGGTGCTTCTTTTTGGTGAAAAGTGTATATTTGGGCTGGGTGGGCCAATTTTTCTGGTGTATCACCTTTTCATTTTTAGGCTTAGGTTCTATTTTCAGCATCTCTCTCTCTCTCTCTCTCTCTCTCTCTCTCTCTCTCTCTCTCTCTCTCTCTCTCTCTCTCTCTCTTTTCATCCCCCACCTTTTTCATTTTATTTGTTAGTAGTAGGAGAAACTAGGGCCTAAAGTATACATCAAAGGGAGCTAGCCCTTATCTAGAGACTCTCCCCTCTAGCTTCGCCAGTCCCACATGCGAGAGGGGAGTTTCCATTGTTACGTGTGGAAAGGTAGGAGCTTGACCTCCTACCCCAGGTGTAATCCACTACATCAATAGATATATGATCTATGCACTTTTGGATGTTAGGATTTCCTTCTATTCATGTCACTAGGACATTGGGGGAAACCACCTTTATAATCATGATACATCCAAGTTATATCATTCTATGGTCACTTTAAATTATCATATTTGAGTTCAAATATGTATTTACACATGACTTTATCCATGTTTATATCTTTCATAGTATACTTGATATGCGATGTACTTAATGTTTTTTGCTAACATAATTGATATATTGTATACTATGATATGTTTATATTGGTTTATTATGATTTCCTTTATGAAATTTCTTGAGTATCTTACCTTGTTATTGTTTCATACATTAATCATTTGAATATGTTGCATTCTTTGTGGCCCCATACCTTTATTTTATTATTTTACATTTGAATATGTCATTTATTATTATATAAACATATGAATATGTCATTCTTAATTTTATGAACATTTGACTAAAGCATATCCATTCAATTATGTGACATTTTAACATGCCCCTTGTTTACAATCTCCTTGGATGATTATCTTTTGACTAGATTTTGAGTGTTCTTGTGTGTGTGATTGATTTTAATATTGAGTTTGTAATGTTACTATTTATATGTTGCCATGATATTTATCATGTATATTCGGCCTTGATGTGATCACACTCTATGCACTTCAATGTTACATTTACCTAGACATGTTCTCCTATATGATACATGGTTCATTCATAGTAAGATGGTTATGTTATTCTTTTAAGGTGAGGTAACTAGTTTATATATTATCTCACTTCAAAACGAGGACATATCAGTGGGTTTATGTCATAGAAGCATGTCTTTCACACACATTCATAGTTATAAATTCAGTAGGGTCATGTCATAGAGACATGGATTTCACATATTCATAGTTTTAGATATACAATGGAGGAATTATTTTGGAAATATGTTCTTCACATTTATTTAGTATTCAACATACCTAGATTAAATTGGGGTCATGTTTTAGAAACATGTCCTTCACATTAGCACATTTATTATTTTTTTTAGATTTCACCATGTATAGTGGGGGAATGTTATGGTAACATGTCACCCACACTTGTTAAAATTTCCAAATTATCCAAACCACATAATTATATGATTTAAATACACATTTTTGGAAAAATTATATATAATGGTACCATTGTTATAAATACTTTCAACATGAGACATATATAATTTGCATATGTTATGCAATTAGCACCTAACATTGTAAAATTAAAATTAGATTCAAATTTAGAACACTTTGAACGACTGTCACCACCCATAAGGGTGGACTTTTACAAACTATATGGCGTCAATCTACTACGTTAGTTGGTTCAATATTTAGAATGGTTGAGATGATTAAATCACTCAATCTTACCATTTATAAGGTTGGAATGGATTGTATCATCTAGTCTCACCTTTTGATGGTGTGAGTTGACTTGGTTCACATACTCACCAAGTTATAAGTATGATTGGGTTACACAGTTGATCTAGTCTCAACTTCTAGGTGGAAATTAATATTTTCTCCAAGGTTAGTGTTATGGGTCCTCTCTCTCTCTCTCTCTCTCTCTCTCTCTCTCTCTCTCTCTCTCTCTCTCTCTCTCTCTAATTTGTGCATAACCTCTATGAAGACAAGCACAATTCATGTTTGTTCTTATGTACATATCTCACTACTCTAATGTAATATTGTGCACTCCTTTGCATGAAGCTTGCTTATACTCCCACACATAAGTCATATAGTTGATTTTAGACTTTTGTGTAATGATCACCTTAGATCATATCATGCACATCTCACTGTACACTCCTCAAATTGAAGTCCTACATACAACACTCACATAATGTCATATCAATAGTAGCTCAACAAGTTACTAAATTAGCATAGTGAAGTATTCAAAGAACTTGAAATCCTTCTAATGCATTGCATATTAAAACACCACATTGATTTGGTTATTAGATACCCTCTTCTAAATATCCCCATGTATCATAGATTAGTTTAGGAAAATGAATAATTATAGTGATACATACAAGAGATCTTTTATTAGGGAAAGATCATGCCTGTATATCATCCTTTTAGGAGTCTAGTAGTCCTTACACCCAAGAAAGATGAGTACTTGTGTATTTACATAGACTAACAAAAACTCAAAAAAATAGTGAATAATTGGTACCCAATGCCATGCATTGAAAACCTTATAGACCAACTTAAATATGCACAATACTTCACCAAGATTGAATTGAAGTTAGGTTACCATTAGGTTTCAATCCATCTTAAAGATGTTTAGAAGACAACATTCAAGACATAAGAAGGATTGCATGAATGTTTGGGAATGCCTTTCAGCCTAACCAATGTGCTATCCATTTTCATGTACTTGATGGATGATCTAATCAAGGCTTTTCTCAACTCATTCATCATCATCTACTTGGATGACATACTCATATTTATAAATACTTGGGAGGATCATTAGGAACACATCTCATGCATCATAGACACCTTGCATCAACACAAGTTACAAGCTAACTTAACAAATTGTACATTAAATAATACAAAAATTTAGCACCTGGGCTACATCATTGATCACACTAGAATTTATGTAGATCCAAAAAAATATCAAAGTGATCCAAGATTGTCATACTCCACAAAATCTCATAGAATTAAATTGAGGATTTTTTGGGACTTGATAAATTCTACTGTAGGTTTGTCCTTGGTTTTATGATACCCCTCCTAGGCTCTTATCCAAATAATATGTGTCAAATCCAAACTAAATTAGACTCATACACAACATCATGATTTTGAGGGACTCAAGTAATGCCTATTGTATTACCTAGTCTCATAATGTCTGACACTACACATTTTTTTAAAGTTTACACTGATGCATATGAATACAACCTTAGTGCAATGTTCATGTAGCATGGACATCCATTTGCATACCACTCAAAGATGTTTAGAGGCAAGATGTAAATTTACTCCACCTATGATAATGAACCATATGTTATTGTTCAAGAGATCAAGTAATAGTGTCACTACATTCTATGGAATGAGACAATTGTTCATTTAAATCACAAGCCACTTTAGTTCTTACAGGTGTAGGGAAAATTGGATAATGACACATGAAATGGATAAAGTACCTAAAATAATTACATATCATGATCAAGGACAAGAAATGGGAGGAAAACAAGGTAGTAGATTAACTTATCCAATTGTTAATTCATGTGCTTGTCATGGTGTTAGACATACATAACCATAACTTTACAAATTAGGTATCCCTCTACTTAGTTGATCAGGAGTTCATAATGTCTTACACTAGCCTAGTGTAAGGTAAACAAGTTCATAAGTTATTGTTTTCTAACCACCTTCTCTACAATAGTATACATCTTTGTGTTCTTGGTGGCACACCTCACCAATGACTCATCTAGGAGGTGCACTACACTAAGACCTCAAGACACTTTGGCATGATAAAGGCTCTAGTCACATTGAAATCACTCTTATTTTGGTTGCACATGTGTATAAATGTGGAATACCATGTAAATTCTTGGACTATTTATTGCATCACCAAGCCTATGAATAAGAAGCTAGGAATTTACACACCTCTTCTAGTTTCACCTAGACCATGAGAATCTATCGTCATGGTTTTAATGACTTAGTTACTTGAGATGAGATGCTAGCATGAATTTATGTTTATTTTAGTGGATAGGTTTTCCAATATGGATATCATGGTTTTTGAAATAAAGATATTGATGCAGGTAGCACTACACAAGCCTTCTTCAACCAAGTTTGGGTTCATTTTGGGATTCCAACATCCACTATATTTGATCAAAATCCATGCTTTGTAATTCACTTTTGACAAGTATTATGGGACTTGATGGGTAGGAAGTTAGATTTGTTGATGAATTCTCATCCATAAAAAGATGGAAAAATTGAAGTGGCCAATTACACACATTTTCATCTTACGTGAAAGTAAAATTGTACAAATGCTTACACTTAGGATGAGAATTTATAATACATTCAATATGCCTATAACTGAGCCCTTCACAACTCTACAGTTCACAATCTATTATATACATGTCTTGGGTTTAAATCTTTAGCACCTATATACATCTCCTAGCATGCACCAACTATCCCTATGTCATACACACAAGAACAAGATGTGGATACAGATAAGAATTTTTTATGCCATACCTAATATGTTCATCAATAGGCTTAGTAGATTCTCTCTTGCACACAAGTATAGTATAAGGAGTGATATGATGCACATCACACACCTCATGAATTATATTTTGGAGATAACATTTGGATCAACCTTTAGAAGGAATCCTTTAAAGATCCATAATATAATATTAAACCATTGTGCTATGGTCCTTACACCATTATGCATGCAGTTAGTGAAAACACCTTTTTTTATCTAACTCTATTCTTAGACATGCACCCATTAATCAACATGAAACTTCTCAATCCATACATTCCACCACTTCTTAAGCTATCAGTGACACAATATGTTTTTGAATTGGATATTGAATACTTGCACCCTATAGAGAAGGAATAGATCATTGAAGTGATAAACACATGCACCCTTATGACACACATAAACTTTTCTAAGTGGTTAAATTTGGAGAATATGTTGATCAATCTAAATTTTACACTTATTAACAACTTTGAGTGAAAGGGTGAATGATCTATGTGTAGCCTTTATGCAGCTAACCACACTTCTCATTTATTATATTATGTAGATCTCACACCTCTCACACAATCTTACACACACATTTTCATGAATATTTCTCATACTCCCACATACAAGTCTTGTCCTTGCTTGTAGACTTTTGTATAATGATAAACTCAAATCATAAACTATGTATCTCATTGCACACTCCTCAACGTGTAGTCATGTGTAGCTTACTATAATTTACTCACATATTATCCTTATCCATCAAGCCCCACTTTAGCATAACTATATATTGATATGCCCTGACCATGTACCTCAACTAGTGGTCCTAGTTCAACCCATAAGCTTAGGATTAATTATCATTAGCTATCAACAAGGATTTTCTAGATCATGATTGTTAGTGAAAACCCATGAATCTTATGATTAAATCATTAGGAAATCTTATATTGACTTGAGATGAGGGTGAGACATGTTAACTCTTCCTTCATTGTGATCTACATTAGTTATTATAATTTCCCTTGTAATCATGCATGTTAAATATGTAACATACGCATCTAACCATAGATAGTCAAGTTAATTTTATAACACACACACTGTAACACATTGTACCAGTTTTCCATATTATTTATTATTAAATAAAATTTATATTTCTTGTAAGTAATACTTTAACTCCATTGAATGTGTGCTTGATTATTTTATCTGAATACATATCCATGTATTCACTTTACACAACTATACTCAGTTGTCCTCTACACACTCAATCCTAGGGCCTATGGTGAAAATCACTATCTCCTTAGAAATATGCACATTAAAAATTTATATTTGTCCTAATTTCAATTTTAGTGATTCATATGATACATATTTCACATCAAGTTGCTAATAGGTAAGACGGTGGTATCAATACAAAGGACTACTCCTAAACCTTGTTCTCATTTAATTATAGTATAAATTTAGTGAATGTAACCTGAAATTAAAATCATTAAAATCATTTTAATTATTTTAATTTCAGGTTAAATTCAATAATTTTATACTATAACATGCCCTTGGTTATATGTCAATCATTAACAAATATCTCAAGCTAGACTGGAGCAGAGACAATGTGTGTTATACACACCTAGGTACACATTCCTTTCTTTTTAAATATCAATTTCATTAGGCGGAAAATGTAGAAACTATTTTTTAAATACATATTACCTCAGTCTTGTATACTTGGAAAAATCAAACCTTGGTTATTACTCTCATTTCTAGACCTTTCCTAATTTCACAAATCTCACACCTAATCTCTTATTCCCCTTGGATTATCTCTTAGTCTAACTAGTTTTATGTTGATGACCAAAACCTTCTATCTTACCAAAAATTCTTAAAACCTACTTATCTTATGCCTCTACAATTTATGAGCCTATACCTATTTTTCTACTCCTTGAACACTTGAATCCTAGATAGATGCCTATGTCAATGCATGTGTTCTACTCCAATGCAAGTTTCTAGTGCCCTAGACTCATCTAATTTTAAAATGAAACGTATCCTAATGGTCATCCTAACTAATATCATGTGAGATATTATCCAAAGGGATTGATATAAATGTAATATCAAACCTTATTCATTCCTCACTTAGAAACTTCTTACCTCTCACATAGAAACTTACCAAAAGCATTCAATCAAGCACTCAAGTGAGAAAACGATTCTTTATTTTCTCATATTTCATATCAGTCATAAGGACATCATATCTACAAGTCTCAAGTACTAAAGGAGTAGCCCAAGAGATATATTTTTCAAGTTACAATCTAGGTCAATTTTGTACTTTCTTATCACACATTGCATGATTCAAACACAAGCTAACACATAGGAGATAACTACATAAGTCTAAGGCCATCTTCAGAGTATTGGATATGTAGGTAGCACTCATTGATAGAGGGGTATTTTGGGTAACTCAAAATTGTGTGTCCACTAATCCATTTTTCTAAAATCTAATATGAATATGAAGAACTAAGGTTTTGATATTAAATAGAAATCATCCATGCCTAGAAAAGAGAGCACTAGAGTGAAAGCAATGAAAAATCTAGACGCATCTATGTGGTTTCATCCTATTTTATCAAGTATTTTATATATGACACATCTGTCTAACCTAGACACTAGTGTCGATGTAACTACCTGAGGTTGATGTAATGTTTTGAGGCTACAGACACACTAAGTCTAGAATTTGATGACTATTATAGAATACTCTTATAATCTACTTCCTACCTATTCTAGACCCATATTTATATTAACATCAAAATAACTATGTATCTTATTTATTTATCATTTACATATCTAGCATAGTTTTACTTTCTATTTTTAGAACATCTTAGTATAATAAATTTAGTATATGTTCAATCTAAATTTATAAATTAATTGGCCTACTATAGATATTTCTATCACCCTTGTGCCATTTTTATATTTTTAACCCTATCTACCATATTAGGATCCATGTCCATAAATATAAGGTTAAGAAACAATATACTATATGCAAATGCATTTAATTATCTAGATTTTAACTTGAAAAAATATACTCACGTGCTATTATTTAAGTGTTTCAAACCTGTAAAATGATTTTTCCTATTAATAATATGAAAATATGGAATAATAAGGTAGCATAAACCAATTATACAAATTATTGAGTGATATTGAATAGGTGTTTTCTTGGTATTTTCTAGATAAATAATGAGTAGGCTTAGATTTGTATTTATACCACACCTTTTGAAAATATATCATTGTATGGTTTAATAAGAAAAATGGTCCAACCCATAGGATTCTAAATATTTTAAAATTAGATGACTTTTGAGGACTAGACACTTGATAATAATCTTGGAACTTACATTGATGCAAGTGTCCCTATGTGTAATTTAAGTGTTCGATAGGCTATTATTATTGAGGATATAAAATTGACATTGAAGGATATATATCATGTTTTAAGATTTTTTATAGTTATTGATATTTGGGTCATCAAAAATTATTGGGTTAGACCATAATGTAAATAGTTAGGCACAATGAGATGGTGAAAGTGAGCCTTTCAATAACAAGGAGGTATAAAATTGAAGGGTAGATACATTATGTATTTTTAAAGTATACATTGTTGAGATAATATATAGATAAATTTTAGTATCTAAACTTAAACATGTACTACCACATTCTTTAATTCCCATTTCTCTTTTTGACATGATTATAATATGGAAATTTTAGTTTATCCCTCATTAAAATAGAAGTTGTATTTCTAAGTTGTTGCAAGTTGCTCTCTTAGTCATTGACTTATCTTTATAGCAGCTATCTTATTTTTATTTTTGGAGATTGAGTATTTTATTCATCTTTTTGTAGATTATTTGGTCTCATTTATTCCATTTTCCTAATTTTTCCATTTTTTGATTGAGTATGGCTTGTTACTTATCTTTCATAGATATGTTAACATTAATCATTTCATGTTTTTCCATCTTTGTTTGAGAATGGATTGTTACTTCTCTTACATTGATGATAATATTATTATTTAGTTTTGTTTGTACTTGGTTTGATACATATTTTTAGATTTTATTACTTGGTTTTATACTTTGATGACAACAATCCCTTGAAAAACACCATTGACTAAGTGGGATATTTAGTCAAAACATATGGTCTTAAAGGTAACTATAGTTTTACCCTATCTATTTCATTTATTAAATAAAGGTTGCATAATTTATTGGTTAATGAATGTATATATCCTTGTTTAAGTTTTTCTACACTTATAATTAGTATGGATATAGAATTTTTTGAGATTGTCATATATCTAATTTAGGTATCCTAGGCCTCTATTTAACTACCATGGATTCTTACCCATTTTGATATTTTTATAACCTTTCCCTTTAACTTACATTGTATGTTTACAATATTAGGTTACTTACACAACAAAGATCTAGTTAGAGCTACTTAATTTTGTTATTGGCCTCAACGCTTTAGAATCCTTTCCTTTGACATTGGTGTTGTATTAAACACACCCCTCCTTGCATTTTCTAATAAACAAGTGGGGACCTCTTTATTTTTATAAGGCTTGTTCATTATATGGATGTACATGCATGTTTATCCCATTTCATTATTTGTGGAAATATAAGGATCTTTGGTATTCATCTTACAACTCATTTTCATTAGAAAGAATTATTTGTAACTAATATATTAATGAAAATTATGGAAAATCATTATGTGTGATAGGTATTCAGATTTACTTATTTTTTTATTTTTCGGGATCGATTATTTAGCATTATGAAAATTTTGGCCTTTAACATTTTGGTTTTCAAGAATTCAACTTTGGAATTTTGGTCTTTAGGAGATTTTCTTAGGGAAATTTTCAATTGGTAACTTTTGGTTGAGAGATTTTCTTTGGGATTATCCATTGAAGAATTTTATGCTAGTAAAATATTCTTTAGATCTTCTTATTTAATATCTCTTATTCAATAACTTTATTTTGAGAAATTTTGGTCTTTGGTAACTTTATCTTTAGTATCTTTTAGTTGGAGACTTTATATTAGAACTCATACCTTTGGTAACTTTATCTGAAAAATCATCTTGAATGACAATTCAGTCTTTAGGAAAATTTTCATGAATCTCCCCAAAGAACATTTAGATGTTTTGAGTATTTCATTCATAACTCTTGGCTCATCGAACCAAATGATTCATCTTGAACACAAGTGTCAAATCTCAACTAAACCATATATTTAAAAGTGTCAAAAATAGTAGCATTGTTGCACCTTGAATTAGCAAGCATCCTACATGGTATGCCCACTAGGCCAAGGTGGTCAAGTTTGAATTAAATGAAGGTGATAAGCTTGTAGACATTGGTGATTAATGGTGCATGAATTGAACATGAATGATAAAAGGCTATAACCTTGAGTTGGTAACCAATTTCAAATCTATTGATTATCATCAAGATCAAGAATATATTGCCCTTTATGAATTTAAAACCCTATATACTTTCAAATAAGCTATAATTTTCATAATAGAGTACCAAGACATAATTAATATGATCCTTAATTCTACCTAAATTGAGAATTAATAATGGAATATTCATCTAGAGAATACAAGGGAGCCCAAGAACCATCTAGATTATCCATCAAGGACTCCATAAAATACATGGATACAATTTTGATGCATCATTATTTGATGGTGTTTATGCCAACTACTTAGATTTATGGGTAGTCATAGAGAGAATTTACCCATTCATCTATGAAAAATATGTCTCTTAGGAGGAATGATAAGTTACATTTAACCTACTACCTTTCAAATTACAAGCACATCATTATGTATCTACCAAATCATAGGTCATGCCATGCATTGACCTATTATGAGATTTGTTCTTTGAAGGGGGGATTGCAGATGGTGGGTTCCTTCACTAAATAAACAATATCACTATCATCACTTAAATATCAAAGGAAACATTTCAAAGGTATTTATTCTTATGCATCTTATATGCTACCTTCTATTTATATAGCATAACTAGTTGGAATAAGAGCAAAAATGTGGAAAAAATAGGGAGAAAATGGGTTTTACCATGAGAGACCTTCTTACTCAAAGAGACCACCAAGAATCATATACCCTTTACCATATTCCAGATGGGAATCTACATTAGTATAGAACCACTAAACCATTTATTTGGTCAGCCAATCATCCACTTCTTTCATTTACAGTGGGTAGCACTATTTGTTCTATTGATCACTTAAGGATTTAACTTCACATTGGGGAAGATTATTAGCACTCACATCAATTGATATTACACAAAGATAAGAGGCCCCAGGATGGCAATTTCACATGATTTCCTACTTTCTAGATGTAGTCATGGGCACCATCTATAGACATAATGGGGCTCTGTGGGATCTAAATCTTGAATACATCAATAATAGAATCTATGAAATTTCTTCCTTTATTCATATATATACATTCAAATGGAAAACATATATAATTATATAATATTTATATCATTAAGTTTGGAGGATGATTCATGGTGAACCTCTAGATAGAATTTCCAAGAATATTAACAACACACTCATGTCTTTGGGAAATTACTAATTGTATCCATACTACACTATTATAATTTTCATAAGACACAATTTTTATGCTCTTCACCTCCCTATGTACACCCCAAAAAAAGTAGCCAAATAGAAAATTGCCTATCAGTTATGGAAGGGGATGGATGAAGACCTCACCAAAAGTAATGAGAGAACCTTTCATGGTTCCCATCTCATAATTGGGAGGATGTGCTACACCTATTGTAGACACTTTGGAGAGGCTATTAGTTCCAATAAATCTTATGCCATAACTACCTTACCCCATAGGGATTGGGACCCTTACAGAAAATTGTAGTAATGTGTTCACAATCTAGGAATTCATTACAAGCATGAGCCCTTTGACCAAAAATTATTATTTCTCAATGCCAATGAGTTTTCATATGTTAAATAAATGGATAGGACTACTATTTTAAGTGAAGACTTAATTAAGGTAATCCAACCGGATCCTTCCCTCACACTTGGATGAGAAAAAATTAGAATCTCACCACTAGGGGGATGGAATTTTTTTAATTTCAAGAATAATAGACCTTTCCATCAACCACAATATAAAATACAAGACCCTAAAAATCCATGCACTATGATGACAACTCTAGGGAAAGATTCAAGGTGAAGGGGATACATTAGTTATTATAGTGAAAATGGAAGAGGAAACTCCTCAAGTTTAGGTTGAATTAAGGAAAATAAAATAAGAAAAATAAAAAGAATAAATAGAGGCAAAGGAAAACACTATTGGGAAAGAACAAGAGATTATTTGTCTAGAGTTCTCTGATGAAAAATACCTTTCACCTATTATGGTAGCTCCAACAACCATAATATCTAGTGTAATGGTCTCTCTTCCTACCCAACAAGTGGTTGATCCTCAAGTAGAGAAGACAACAATTTGTTATAAGATAAATCCTAAGGTACAAAAACTCAAGGGCAATCCATAGAGGGACCAAGTGAGAAGGCAAAACCTTTAATTGAAAGCTAGCTAATGGATAAAGTAGATCAATAAAAATTGCACCAAGCTAAGGTTTTAAGCTTGGAAGAATTGAAATAAAAAGCACCCCTTAAGAGTGACCAATCAAGTAAGAATGTTCTACACACTGATCCAATTGTTAATTCTCTTATTTTTTAATTTCAAGTTGTCTCTTATTTTCTTCCTATGTCATCACCTTCTTCTAGACTTATTTCTACAGTTATTACTAAAATTACTCCATTAGTGTCTAGCTTTATTTCCACTACCACTAGCTAGCCCAACACCTAATTCTTAGCATCTTCTACTCACTTGATATCATATATGTCCTCCTCAGGAATAGTTTAGCCTAAAATAGTGGTGGCCACAAAAAGAGATCCAAAGAATAAACTAGTCCACATTGTCCATCGAATGCCACATCTAATAATTGCATACTAGTCTAAAATAATATGGCCAACCATGGTAAAGACAAACCCTAAGATTGAGCCTACAAAAGATACCTAAGTAGAAGCATACCCACTAGACCCATAAAAGTTAACCCTTTCAGACTAGACCAAGAAATTAGGAGTATCAACTTCTAAGAGGCCAAACTTGAAGATAACTGAGTTACCCACTATGAGTCCACTCTTTTATAATTCAAATGGCCCTATGTAAAGGGTGAGGAAAATGAAGATAGAAGGTAACATTGGGTATAGATTAATTTTGGAGGAAAGAGAAGAGATATACTCTCTTGCAAAGAGGTAAGATATAAATAAAGGTTAGTCCCCTTTCATTGAGGACTTTAGGTCCTATATGGAGACCCACACTTAATAATTGATAGCCATTCATGATGGCCTTAAATAAGAAAGGAAAGATTTGGAATTATAATTGGAAACGCTCAAGTAACAATAACATGTAATCCATGTTCCTTCTGAAATAAAACAAGATATCCATAATGCTGATTTGAGGTTATATGAGATATTAGACACTATTGATTCTTTGACAGCACAATTGCCACCCCACATAAATTCAATAATTAAATTTTTTAAGTCTCTTAGGGAAGATGATACCAAACTAAAATTTTCAATTATGTATACCCCTAATAAGGCTTTTATCCATCTCAAATTGATGTCACCCTTGGAGTCAGAAAATGTATCAAATCTAGTGGTCATTAGGACCTAATAAGACTAGGAATGTATTACATCCTCTAACACTTTAGTCACAAATTTCACTAAGAAAAAAATGTAAGAGTGTATTTTTTGAATGAACTAGATTTAACACACACATAGAATGGCACTAGGAAGTTGGTAGTCAGGTTTATTTTTGACCAGACGATGCAACAATCCTTAGATATTTTTAAATAGAGTTTACAAGGACTAAATTTAGAAGACATTGAGGATAAGATGAGTTCAATGAGGAAGAAGGACACTAAATTAGAAATATTTTGGGTAGGATTCATAGCCACTAATGCTAAACTTGATAGCACAAGTAAATAGGGTGAATATACTATCTCTTATTGACATGAGAATAATACAAGCATAATTGTTAGTGGATAAAAACACTATCAAGATCTAGAGGTAAAAAAGAAGTCTAGTTTGACACCACCTACAAGTTTAAAAAGTGTGTAAACTACCACTTCTAGTTCAACTCTAGATACCACTTTAGTTCTAACTATGATAATGAGTAGTGCCATGGAGACACTGATCAAGCCTTAGTTAAAGGCTAATTTTATATACAATTTTTTCTGTAGTATTTATTCAAGCTAAAAAATGGTTATTTAAGTTTAATTTCATTCATGTTATAATTAACTAAAATATTTTTTCTAAAACACACATGTTACATGATTATTGTAATCTATGAGTTATAACATATAGTTTTGTATTGAACTAGAACTTAGGTTCTATTCATTTTAATGTAAACTAAAGTTTCACTACACTTGGAGGATGAGGTGAACCCTTCCCTAGGTATTTAAATACTTGTAAAACCTTATTTTAAAGGGTTAGATATTTTCATCAATATAAGAAGGAAATCAAGTTGTTGATTGCAATTGTGTTTGTTCTTTCTTCTTCCTTTTTTGTGTTATTAAGATTTTATCTTCATTATCTATATCAACTCAATAATTTTGGAGAGTGAAAATACTATAGATGAATTTGGTTTTTATAATTGATGTATGTTGATTTAAGATGTGAAAAAGCTATTGAATACTATTAAATTTCATTGATTAAAGTAATTGTTTTAGACTATGTTTATATTTTGAGGTGTGTAGGAGTATTTATTTTGGTATAGTCATCTAGGAATGTGATATAGATACTCTATATAGATTCCTAGTCTAAGCTATAATTTCTCAACTAAGGGTTTGCAAAAGTAACTCTAAAGAGAGAAACCTTCAGCTGAGACCACTAAGTTCCCTATATCTATCTATCTAGATTACTTAACCATGTTTATCCGTGAGTGTGAAATAGCTACAATCTATAAACATTAGTCTTGGATACACTTGTCCACCAAAGAAATAGCTTTGGGAGTGACCTTTTAAGAACATATATCCTTCTTTTTTACCTTACCTTTCCCTCCTTTTTGAGTTTCTTTGAGATATACCACCATAAAGTAATTATCTACTCAGCCAACTCACTTAGTGTTTACTTCCTTTTATATTTTGCACATCCATCCATAAACCTAGTTAAATAACATGCAAGTTTAACTTGTTATTCCACCAACTATTTATTTTAATTGTATACCTAAAACTCATGTCTATGAGTGTAACTTCATTTCCATAGATATCCTAAAACATTAGAGGCTATGTTGTTCAAGTTTTGTGGTGTGCATAAAACCCACAACAACATAAACACAAAAATATGGCACTATGAGGGAAAACTTGTGTGTTATATCACTATAGAGGTTAGTCATTATGTAGAGTTTCACTGGAAGTACCTAGGAGAGTAACAAGGTGTAGGGTCCAAGCTAGCCTTTTGGTACCACCTTTGTCAAATCATAAGATGCCCAAACTAGTACAAATCACCCTTGAGGTACATCAAGCTAGGACACCTTCCCCAATAAGAAACAACACACTTATTAACCATCCTATATCCCAAACTTGATTATTTGAATATGTTACTACCATTTATAGAGATCAACATAATTTACCAAGGAACCTAGAGAAATATCTACCTACATTTTCCCCTCAAGTGGGAGGATGACAAAGGAACACGCCAACTATTTCAAGGCCACTTTGAGTTTAATGAATGTCATAGATGAGTATTTTTCATGTATACTTTTCTCATTCACTCTACAAGATTCTACTTATGATTAGTATCTTAATCTTTAGGAAAAATCCATCACCTCATGAAATACATGTCAAAATACTTTTCTTTCAGAATTTGAGAAAGTTACTAATCCAATTTTGGTATATCATCATTTCACCATCATTAAGAAGGATCTCAATGAATCAATTAGAGATTCTAATGCAAGGTTTCATAATATGTACACTTGGCTAAACATAGTATACAAAATAAAATCAAACCTAACACTTGATATGTATACGAATGCTTTGGATTATATCAGTATGATATTTGTGAGGAGATTTAGTTTTGTCAATAATTTAGCCTTGATATATGAAGAAGCTATCAACATTGACAAATATCTCAATCCACAACTCAATCCTACAAATTTAAGGGGTCAAATGTTCAATAACATATTTTGATCTTTGAATCAAATTATGCATATTAATCTGAATGTCCCTGCATTCAACCAAAATCATTTATACACTCTACTTACCATGACAATAAATAAAAAATAAGAATTATAATTTCCTAAATAATCAAGCACAAAGTAATGACCATCAGTCAAAGCATCAAAATCAACATCTGACTCACTCCAACATAGCAGTCACTCAAGGTGATGACTCCACCAAAGATGAATTGGATTCTATACAAAGAATGGTCCAAAATTTGAGAAATAAATTATTGAATATGAAAAAAAAGGATGGGTAATACCACCAATCAAAACTATAACTAGAATTCTATCTTCCTAAGATATAACAAGCCTTTCATTATACCTACTAGTAATGCAAAACAATAATGGCCCACTAAGCTACCAAAATCAATACCATGGAGACAACTTTGTCTAATTGGTGTAGAGTTAATAACACATCATAGCATGAGGAATTAGATTATGTGGAGTTCTGTGTATCCTTTTAAATATTCAAAAGGGAAATGTTTAGAAAATATCAAATGATGAATCCCCTAAATCTCCCTCATGAATTTAGACCCTCAATTTCAGATATGGTATTTGAAACTTATGAGTTTCCATTACCCAATGAAGATGGAAATGTTTCTATAATTATAATGAAGTAAAATCATTTCAGTAGTTCAATATGAAAAATTACAAACTAAGGAATAGATAGTCTCTCACCACTTTTACTCCTAATATTATAGTTATTCCTCTAAATCCTAAAGATGATAATAATCCTCCTCCAAAAGGGAATGATCAACCTTAGCATAGAGAAGAATAGATCATGGGAGGATATAAAATTTTTTAGGCTATGAAAAATATCAAGGCTAATATGACTCTCCATGAACTACCACAAATCACAAAACAAAAGGAGATCTTATGGAAGTCTATTGGAGAGAAGACCAAGATGACCAACACAATTGTCATATATAAGATCAATCCGGAGGGTCTCCCTTTATTGCTAACCATTCAAGAATTTGGAAAGAATATACATAACTATTTAGTGGATTCCAAAGCTTTATCTACTATGATACCAACCTCCATTTTCTATAAGCTTGGTTTGACCCCAATCCCATCCAAGAGGACTATTTTGAACATGGATAAAATAGTAGCACCTATGATATGAAAACTTAACAATATATGCATCTAAGCTGCATCATAGCCTCATTTATAGATGAATATCAACATACTTATAATAGATATTCTAGAAGGCTATGGGCTATTATTGAGTATATATTGGTTGAGGATGCTTAATGGATATCCTTACAAAAACTTCTCTCATATTTGGCTCCCATCGAGAGGCATTACCAACCAAATTAGAACTGACCAGAGGCTAAGAATGAAGCACCCTATTACAAAGTAAAACACTTTTAATGAAGAATTAGTTTATAAACCTCATATTCTTAGAATGTATACATTTACTACAAAGCATGAAATTTAGGAAGAAGTGTAGGGCCCTTCCCAAATATGGACCCTTCATTTAAACAAAGCAAGATCCAAGTAAGGATCAGATGTTGGTATTGAGTTAGTGGACCCAAAATGAAATAAGTAATAATCATCATATAGGCTCTAATTCTCATGCACCAATAATATATCAAAGTATTAATCCCTCATTTTGGGATTGTAATTTGCTATAACTAACAACACCAAGGAACTGATGGTCTATGAAGACTCAAATCTAGTGATAAACTAGGTCATAAACAAGTATCAATGTAAATTTTCATACTTAACAAAATATAAACATATATCTTAGGATTTGATCAAGTCATTTAAGGCTTTCAATATAGCGGCCATTTTGAGAGAACAAAACCAAGTTATTGATTCACTAACAACTTCAATAGTAAATTTGGAAAACCTATAAGAGTCAAAGGTGCATAAATTATCCATCAAATTGGTACCTTATCCATTAGTATCAAACAACATTAATAGTTTAAAGTATTTGATGATGATCAATAGATCATCTAGTTTCTAATCAATTAAGGACAATTTAAGTCCTAGATAATTGATGATGAGAAAAGAAGTCATCTGTGCCATGATAAATTGGATGAAGAGGATGTCATCTAACTAAAGTAAAATTGTTTCCCATTATGGATTGTCACCTTAGAAAGAGCCTTTGATATGGATCCTTAAGCACAACAACAAAGTCATCTCATGGTTAATGAGTCTGAGTTCAACTCAAAGAATGTGGGTGATGAAATAGGCTTACATCTTATCAATATTGATTTAAGCTACACTTTATATGAAAGGAAAAGGGTCAAAGACTTGATCATTATATATAAATATTTAATTACATGGACTTATGACGACTTGAGGATATTTAATCCTAGAGTCTTCACCCATACAATTCCATTTAATCTAGATCATAAGCCATTTAGGCAAAGACAAAGTCCCATTAATCATATTATAAAACCATTGATCCATAAGGAAGTAGAGAATATGTTAAATGCTAGGATATTTTTCCTATAAAGAATTCAAATTCGGTGGCTAATCTAGTTCTATTCAGGAAAAAGAATAGCAAAATTAGGCTATGTGTCGACTTTAGGAACCTTAACAAAGACTATAAGAAAGACAACTATCCTCTGCCATAACTAAATGAAGTGATCTAGATGGTGAATGGTTATATAATTTTTTATTTCTTATACATATTTTTAGGATATAATCAAATGTTTGTCGAATCAGAATATAAAATGAAAATTGCATTTTACACTAAAGGGGGAACTTATGTGTATAAGTGGATGTTGTTTGGCTTGATCAATACTTGAGCTACTTTTCAAATAGCCATGGATCATGCATTCTAAGAGATAGTAGGTAAATTAATAATCATATACATGGATGAAATCACATTTTTATAAAAAAATAGGGTTGATCAAATAGACATCTATAGTTCATCTTTGAAAGATTTAGTAAATTTGGTATCTCACTAAACCCTAAAAAGAGCATATTTGGCATTACTGAAGGCAAGTTGTTGGGCCACATTATCCCTAAATATGGGATCATTATTGACCCATATATAATTAAAGGAATTTCCAAAATAAATTTTTTAAATAGCAAAAAGGAGTTTAAGTCCTTATTTGGGAAGATTAATTTTATAAGAAAATTTATATTAGGATTTACAAAGATTGTTACACCTTTGAACACAATTTTTAAGAAGAAAACCAAAGTGAAATGGACACTAGAATATAAGTATTTCCAAGACAGAAGAAAGGCTTTATCATAGGCCCTAGTATTGATAAGTCCAAATTTTACTAATTGAATTCTTCCTATACTCATTTGCATCAGCACATACAATCACTATTATACTCATACAAAATAAGGAGGAGAGAAAATATCCTATTACTTTCATGAGCATAAAATTAAAGGGTGTAGAGGTTAAACATTGCCTGATTGACAAATAGATATTTTCCCTTGTCAAAGTAGTAAAGGAGTTCTGACACTACAGTCTCAGGAATAAGACCATTGCTATTATACCAGATCCTACTGTCAAACTTATGTTAGGAGAAAATGAGTTAGGAGAGCATAGGGGTAAATGGATGGATAAATTTCAAGAGTTTGGCATTGAAATCAAACCTATAAAGATCATCAGAGGATAAGGTGATTTTCATTTGATTACTAAATAAGACCCATGCATCACCATTGAAGAAGTCTGCCAAACATACGTTTCCCAAGAAGAATGGTTTTTAGATATCATTCAATTCTTAATCTCTAGAACACATCCCCAAGAACTCAAAATAGATCAAAAGAGAGCCTTGAGACTTAAAGCTTCTCACTATATTATCAGGAAGGGAATTATCTATAGGAAGAACTATGAAGGAATCTATTTGAGGTGTGTATCACATAATTAATCCCAAGAGATTCTAGAGAAATTACATTAAAATATTGGTAATGCCCATCCATTTAGTAATACTATAGCCCATATAATACTCATAATGAGTTATTATTGGCCAACAATCTCCAAGGACACTCACTCCCATTTAAAGACATTCAAAAAATTCTAGGTTTTAGTTAAAAGAGAGGTACATGCAATAATGCCATTGTAACCCATGATCAAAGAAAGGCCATTTTCATTAATGTTATTAATTTAAACTCTTTATTTGGGAACAAATTTATGCTCACTACCATATATTACTACACTATATGGATTGAAGTTATAAACACCAATAATCCAAGAGTATAAGATCCAATTAATTTCCTTGAAGAACATATCATAACTAGGTTTGGTATTCTTATTTCATTAGTTTGTGTTAATGGGCTAGCATTTCAATTAGATAAATTATAGAATGGGCCTATGATAATTAGATCACCATTAGGTCATCTTCTAATGACTACCCACAATGGAATGGGTTGGTTGAATCAATGAACAAGAACCTCATCAATGTTTTTTAAAAATTGGTTATGAATAAACCC
This sequence comes from Torreya grandis, assembly GCA_037957365.1. NCBI lineage: Eukaryota > Viridiplantae > Streptophyta > Pinopsida > Cupressales > Taxaceae > Torreya > Torreya grandis. Next base: position 4,461,014 of record JARHVA010000257.1, read on the forward strand.
AGAGAGTTACATTTCTTATTGAAATCCACACTCTAGGTAGACTAAACTTCATATAAACAGGACCTCAAATCCTTGCCATATATGATAATATATAAGAGATAAATAATATTCTCAATCATGCTTAAGTTATCAACAATTAGTTCATGTAGGAATACATAGAACCCAATGAAATGATATATTTCATATTTCTAGACATTCTATAAATGAAAGATTACATAACTAAAGCTTTACATAACTTTAATAGACACTAAAACATCATCAAAAGTGGTTTGATAAGAGATGAAAATCTAAAGCATTCAAAATTTCTAGCCAAGTTCTTCTATAGAACAAATCCCATGAAAATAAATGGCATCATGACAAGTTCACCCCACTATGGATAGGACCTTATCAGATCATCAAAATCTTGGGTAATAATATTTTCCATTTAAAAGACCTCCAAGGTAAAAAATTAACATATCCAAACAATGGATAGTTTTTGAAGCATTACTTCATGGTTCCTCCATTTGGAGATGCCTCTAAGTGACAAAAGTGTCCCAGTAGATGAAGGGGTAGGTTAGAGTTACTTTATTTTTTTATTAGAACAGTTTATGCTTTTTAGATTAGTCATTCTTGATTTTTGCATTTTTATTTGCTTATTCTAGTTTCTTGTTTGATTTAACTATGTTCTTTCTTTCCAAAGTAGCTTTCCTTTTGGTTTCATGGTAATTTCACTGATTATTCCTAGTATAACTAAATAACAACCAATTTGAGTGGTGCCCTAAACCTTTGTTTTGAATTTAACTTGAATCAATGGGTGTTACACCTTGTGCATCATAATTCCTAATATAGGTAAGTAATGAGAGAGTTAACCATGAAATTATTATGAATTAGATGATTTCAACAAGTATATGAAAGTTAATCCCATAACTCCATTAAAATTTATAAATCTTTTCTTATCTCCTTAAATCAAATTCACATTAAATGATAATACTTGTTTGAGGTAATAACTATTGATGTGAGTGAATTTGATAGGAACATTCTGATGAACCAAATTATAAAAACACCAAATCAATGTGGTCACCTTATTCTATCTTCCATTCAAAAATAAAAATTGTTGGAAATATTGTCATTGATGTCAAAGGTTTAGCATTATTGGTGATAAAGGCCCCATTTTATTTAATATTGTTTATCTTGGCTAATGTGAGTTAATATTTATTTAATATTAATGAATATATTTTTGGTTGCATATGAGACAAAAGAAGGGCCCATGGAGAAGTTGAAGAGCCATGGGATAAAGACAAAAGAAGGATGGGATGCATTTTTCCATGAAGAGTCATCTTGGGGAATACCAAGAGTCACCAAGTGAAGACAAAAGAGTAAAGGCAAAATTTGTCATGAAGGGACACTTTGAGGAATATGAAGAGTCACCAAAGATAAGGACAAATGTGGGAAGGACGTTTTTGGTCATGAAGGGTCACCACATGACTTTTCAAATGCTTGGATATGAAGGGTCATCCAAGATTGGTGCCATTTTCCATGAGGATTGAAGGGTCACAAAGGGGGAAGGACAAAGGTCATTTAGAAAGCTATAAATAAAGGCTTGAGTAGCCATTTGTAATATGTGAGTGAGAGGTTGATTTGATATTGTAATATCTAGCTTAGAAGAGCAATTGTGAGAGATGAATATGATTTGTATTTGTTATATCTAGCTTACAAGAGCAAAGGTGAGAGAGAGGAAGGAGATGTTGTATTGATCTATCATTTGTTGAGATAGCAACATTGAGAGATAGGTGTGTGGTATACACAAAGGGGTTGGTGCTCCCGTGGGTTAGTGCTCATGAATTGTTGCTAGGTTGGTGCTTGACAAAGGGGTTGGTGCTCCTATGGGTTGGTGCTCATGAATTATTGCTGGGTTGGTGCTTGGCAAAGGGGTTGGTGCTCTTATGGGTTGGTGCTCACGAATAGGTGTTGGGTTGGTGCTCGGCAAAGGGGTTTGAATCTCCTATGGGTTGGTGCTCATTAATTGTAGATGAGGTTTGTACTTGGAAAAGGGGTATGGTGCTCCTCTGGGTTTGTTCTCATGAATATATATGAGATTGATTCTCCATGGTTTTTCCCACATTGGGTTTCCACGTTATATCTGGTGTCTCTCTCTATCTTGTGTGATGTTTATTATTTGAGTTTTATTTCATATCTTGAATGTTTGATTAAGTGGAATTTGATAAAGGGAAAGTTGTATAAGATATATAATATACTGATTCACCCCCCCTCTCAGTATATTCCATGCTTAATAATTTGTATTAGAGCCAGTTCTTTTTTAAAAAGTTTTACAGGTTGAAGGTAGATCGAGAAAGCATGATGGCTGGGTCACAGGAAGGATTTTATACAATTAAGGCACCTTTGTTTAATGGGATGAATTATGCTTTTTGGAACATGAGAATGAAGGTTTATTTGATGGCCCTTGGATTTGACATATGGAAATTAGTGGTGGAGGAATATGAAAAGCCACAGACATCTACAATTACTCCAGTAGAAAATAAGGCAAGTGAATGTAATGCTAAAGCTTTAAATGCTATTTTATATGGTATATGTGAATCTAAATCTGTTAAAGTGATGCAATGTAAATCTGCTCATGAAACTTGGGTAAAACTTGAGAATATTTATAAAGGTGATGGAAAGGTTCAGCAAGCTAAGTTGTAGACTTTTAGAAGGCAGTTTGAAAGTTTGAAGATGGAAGAAGAAGATATAGCAAGTTATCTTTTATGAGTTGATCAAGTCATAAATTAGATTCAAGGTCTTGGAGAAACATTGGATGAGTCAACGGTGGTGAAAAAGGTTTTGAGATCTCTACCAATGAGATATGATGCAAAGGCTTCAGCAATTGAGGAGATGAAGAATTTAGTGAAGCTAAAGATGGATGAGTTTCATGGTATTCTCACAACATATGAGATGTAGATAGAACAAGATAAACCCTCAAAGAGAGAAGCAGCTTTTGAGACATCAAAGAAGGAGAAAGCTAAGATTCAAGAATCAAGTGATAGTTCCAGTGATGGTGAAGATGACAATGAAGCACTTTTTATTCATAGGTTGAAAAGAGGAATAGGTAAATATCAAGGAAAATTACCTTTTAAATGTTTTAATTGTGGAAAGATTGGACATTTTCTAGCTAGATGCCTAGATAATATTAATGATGATGAAGAAGAAAAGCCTACATACTAGAAGAATTTCAAAGGCAAATCCAAGAAGGGATTCGAGAAGAAGAGCCTATATTCTAAGGGTCCTAGCTTAGTTGAAGATAGCGGAGTCAACGATTTAGAAGAAGAGATTCTATTCATGGCCATACATGATAATCAAGAAGAAGAAGAGGAGGAAGCTAAAGTAGATATGGAAGGAGAACTCAATTGTGCCTTAGAAGAGTTAGAAGCTATTCAAAAGAAGAATAAAAAATTAAACTACCAGATCAAGAAAAATGAATAAGAGTCAAAGGAAATGATTGAGGATCTACAAGCACACTTTGAAGAAGCTAAGAAGAGTGAAGAAGATCTCATAGCATAGTTGGAAATAGCAAGAAAAGATTGTGAAAGGTATGTTATTGAAATTGCCTCTTTAAAAGAAGATATTAAGAAAGCAGTCAGTGATAAAGTAATCAGTGATTCATAATTTAAAGATAGCACTAACATGTTGAATAAGATATTGGAAAGTCAAAAAGCATATCTAGATAACACAAGGATCAGATTTGAAAAGAAAAAGAGCTATGCTAAAGCTCTTACAAAAGAGGAAACAAAAAGGGGAGAAGAGAAAAATACAGAAGACACTCCAAATAGAGAAGGCTGAAGAGAACAAAGCTACAAAAGGCAATTAGGTCAGAGATATATAGACAGGTCTTATTTTTATGGCTATTGTTTTTATTGTAATGGATATGGTCACAAGAAATTAGAATGTAGAAAAAGAGCTAACAATTTCAAAAATAAGGAGAAGGAAAGTCAAGTAGAGTCAAGCAGAAGTCACAACTCTTTTGCTCCTCTATCAAGCTTTGATGAAGAGACCATAGTATGCTACAAGTGCAACAACTTTGGACACATAACTCAGTATTTCAGAAGTGCGTTTGAGTCAATTCAAAAGGATCAGAGTTTCAAAGCTCCATTCATCAAGAAGAAGGATCAGAGTGTCAAAGCTCCATTCATTAGGAAGAAGGTTCAGACATGTTCATGGTAGAAGAAACAATCTGAAGATTCAATGATGGTTCAAATAGCACTGCATGTAAGAGGTAAAGATCAGCCATGGTTAATTGATAGCAAATGTTTGAGGCATATGACAGGAGATAAAATGAAATTCATATCTCTAAAGAAGATCAATGGTGGTAGAGTGAGGTTTAGAGATAAAACCACTGCCAAGATAGCTGGAAAAGGTACTTTGAGTTTGGATTATGGTAGAACTAAGACTAAAAATGTTTTGTATGTAAGAGGTCTTAAGCATAATCTATTGAGTGTTATTCAAATTTGTGACCAAGGGTACACATTAAGGTTTCATGTTGAAGGTTGTGAGATTAGAAGAAAAGATTCAAATGAGTTGATTGTAGATGCTCAAAGGATAGGGAACAATGTGTATGTATTGTCAGATATCTTCTCAAAGGCATGATCAAAGGATACATTCAAAGATTGGCGAGAGGAGTTGAGAGTAATTTCTATTACTTCTTGCCATTGATGTTTAGCATCAAGTGAGGTGGAGCTATGTGTTAGCTCTAAGTAGGCCCTTTGCCATTGATGTCAAAGGGGGAGAATAACAGGTATAGGTACAGGTGTAGAAAATAGGTACAGGGAATAGGTACAAGTTAATATAGTAAGGGGGAGTTACTATATGTTTTTTCAAATGACACTATGTGTAGGTGACAAGATGTGGCAGTTTCAAGATTGAGGTTGCCATCAATGACAAAGGGGGAGATTGTTGGAAATATTGTCATTGATGTCAAAGGTTTAGCATTATTGGTGATAAAGGATCCATTGCATTTAATATTGTTTGTCTTGGCTAATGTGAGTTAATATTTATTTAATATTAACGAATATATTTTTGGTTTCATATGAGACAAAAGAAGGGCCCATGGAGAAGTTGAAGAGCCACAGTATAAAGACAAAAGAAAGATGGGACACATTTTCCCATGAAGAATCATCTTGGGGAATACCAAGAGTCACCAAGTGAAGACAAAAGAGTAAAGGCACAATTTCTCATGGAGGGACACTTTGAGGAATACAAAGAGTCACCAAAGATAAGGACAAAAGTGGGAGGATGTTTTTGGTCATGAAGGGTCACCACATGACTTTTCAAATGCCTAGATATTAAGGGTCATCCAAGATTGGTGCCATTTTCCATGAGGATTGAAGGGTCACAAAGGGGGAAAGCCAAAGGTCATTTGGAAAGCTTTAAATAAAGGCTTGAGTAGCCATTTGTAATATGTGAGTGAGAGGTTGATTTGATATTGTAATATCTAGCTTAGAAGAGCAATTGTGAGAGATGAATATGATTTGTATTTGTTATATCTAGTTTAGAAGAGCAAAGGTGAGAGAGAGGAAGGAGATGTTGTATTGATATATCATTTATTGAGATAGCAACATTGAGAGATAGGTGTGTGGTATACACAAAGGGGTTGCTACTCCTATGGGTTGGTGCTCACGAATTATTGTTGGATTGGTGCCCGGTAAAGGGGTTGGTGCTCCTGTGGGTTGCTGCTCATGAATTGTTACTGGGTTGTTGCTTGGCAAAGGGGTTGGTGCTCCTATGGGTTGGTGCTCACGAATAGGTGTTGGGTTGGTGCTTGGCAAAGGGGTTTGAAGCTCCTGTGGGTTTGTTCTCATGAATATATTTGAGATTTATTCTTCATGGTTTTTCCCACATTGAGTTTCCACGTTATATCTGGTGTCTCTCTCTATCTTGTGTGATCCTTATTATTTGAGTTTTATTGCATATCTTGAATGTTTGATTAAGTGGAATTTGATAAAAGGAAACTTTTATAAGATATATGATATACTGATTCACCCCTCCCCTCTTGGTATATTTTGTGCTGAACAAAAACTAAAAGAAAAAGAAAATAGAAATAATCTGAAAGTATAAAATAAAATTAAAAGGGATTAAAATCCTACCTGATGAAATATGATCAATTTATCATGCATCATTAACATATATGATAGAAGGGAGGAAGGGTGATCAAAGGTATCTCTATTAGGGCTATGGACACTTGGCTAATAGCATAGAAATGATTGAGCTCACAAAATTTCTACTGACTTAATGAACAATCAAAATGAAACCTATAGCTTATCCTATGTCTTTTATATAATCCTTTGATAAGGAGTAAAATATGTCACTTTGGCACACACTGGTCCAAGGTATTGGTGAATCATGTATGTTGCATAAAATTATAAAGAGTCCCCTTCATGTTTATTATGTAATCATTATTTTGTATCACGGTTCATGGTTAATTTTAGGATTGTGAAACCATGGATTTGGGTTATTAAAAACTCAAGAGTATTCACCCTTGTGAGTCATCATTTATTGTATTCAACACACCCCACCTTGCATTTTATGATGGATAAGTGGGGACCATTTTGTTTTTATAAGGTTTATTCATTATATGGTTGTACATGAATGTTTAGCTTATTTAATTATCTATGTAAATTTGAGTATCTTTGGTATTAAATCACCTTTGTTACGTTTGTATTCCTCTTACAACCCATTTTCAATAGAATGATTTTTTGAAACTAATATATTAATGAAAATTATGGAAGCTTAATATGTATGATAGGTATTCAGATTTACTTATTTAGATTTATTATTTTGGCTCACTTATTTAGCATTATGAACATTTGGCCTTTGGCATTTTGGTTTCCAAGAATTCATCTTAGGCATTTTGGTCTTTGGTAGATTTTCTTCAAGAACTTTTTGGTTAAGACCTTTTCATTGGGATTATCCTTTCAATAATTTTGTCTTGGTAAAATATTCTTCAAATCCATTTGTTTAGCACCTCCTATATGGTAAATTTATTTTGGGAAATTTTGATATTTTATAACTTTCTATTTAATAGCTTTCATTCATAGACTTTCGGTCAAAACTCACACCTTCAGCAACTTTCTTTGACAAATTCTCTCCAATGACAATTTAGACTTCAAGAAAAGTTTCACAAATATCCTTTAAGAACATTTAGGTGTTTTGAGTCTTTCATTCAGAACTTTTGGATCACCAAACCAAATGATTTAGTTTGAATGTAAGTGTCAATTCTTGACTAAACCACATGTTGACTAGTGTCAAAAAGAGTATCATCATGGCACCCTGAATGAGCAAGCATCCTATATGGCATGCCCACTAGGATTAAGTCATCAATTTTGAATTAAATGAAGGTAAAAATCTTGTAAATGTTGGTGATTAATGGCTCATGAATTGAAAATTAATGATAAAAGGCTATAAAATCAAGCTGGTAACCAATTTCACATCTATTGATTATCATCAAGATCAAGCATATATTGCATTCTATGAATTCAAATCCCTATCTACATTTAAACAAGATATATTTTACATAAAAAAGTGTCAATCCACCATTACTGGGATCTCAAATTCTACTAGCACTAGGAATTAATAATGGCATCTTCATCTAGAGCATATGAGGGAGCCCAAACACCATCTAGATTCCCCATCAAGGACTCCATGGAATACATGGATACATTTTTTGATGCATCAATATGTGATGGTATTTATACTAACTACTCAACTTTATTAGAGATTTTAGAGAGCATCAACCCACTCTCTTATGAAAAAGATATCTCCTAGGAGGAATGACAAATTGAAACTTACCTAATGCCTTTCAAATGCCAAACACTTCATTATACAACTTCCAAACCAAAGGTCATTCCATGCATTAACATATTATGATATTTTTTCTTTAAAAGGAGGATTATAGATAGTGGGTTCCTTCACTACATTAATAATAACATTATCATCACTTACATATCTAAGGAGGCATTCCAAAGGTATTTATGCTTATCGATCATAGATGTTACCTTCAATTTGCATAGCATATGTAGTTGGAATAAGATAAAAAATGAGCAAATGGCCTCTCCTAAGAGATACCTTATCACTCTAAGAAACCACCAACAATATTGTTCCCATTACTATATTCTAGATGGGAATTCACAATTGTAAGGCACTACTAAAATATTTATATGGTCACCCAAACAACCACTTCCTTTATTTGGAGTGAGTTCTATTGCTTGACCTATTGATCACCTTAGAATTTGCCTTCACACTATGGTATATGATAAGTGCTTACTTACATGGATTGATATTGCACAAAGATAATAGGCCCCATGGTGGTAATTTTTACATGATGTCCTACCTCCTATATGAAGTCAAGGGCACTATCTAAAGACACAATAGGGATTTATGGGATCCAAATCCTAAATACATCAAGAAAAAAATATACATCTATTCCTTTGTTCATATCTATGAATAAGATTTGTATCCTCATGTTTGGAAGGCAATTCATGGTGAACCTCTAGCTAGAATTTATAATAATATCACCAACACAATCATGTCTCTGAGTGATTACTAAGTTTATTTGAAATACACTATTATAATGGTCATGGGATACAAGGTCAATCTTCTTCACCTCCCTAAGTACATCCCAAACAAAGAAACTAAATAGGAATTTATATATTAGCCATAGAAGGGGATATATGAAGACCTCATCAAAATAAAGAAGAAAAAATTTCATAGATCCCATCTCATAATTGGGAGGATGTGATATAGATACCATAGATACTTTAGATAGGCTAGTGGTGCTAGGAAATCCTATGCTCTAGCTACCTTTCCCTATAGAGATTCGGACCACCACAAGAAAGTGTAGCAACATATTAACAATATAGGAATTCATTACAATCATGATCCATTTGAACACGATTACTAATTTATCAACACAAATGATGATGCAAAGGTCAAGGAAATGGATAGGAATACTGGTGTAAGTGAGGAATTATTTAAGGTAATCCAAGTAGATCCTTCCCTTAAACATAGGCAAGTAAAATTCTGAATCTCAATACTAGGGGGATGGACATCTTGTGATTTATGGAATAGTATAACTCTCCACTAACCACAAGATCAAATTAATTACCCCCAAAATACACCCACTATGATGATAAATTTATGGCAAGAGCAAGGTGAAGGGGATACATCAGTTTCTGTAGTGCAAATGGAAGAGGAAAATCCTTAACTTTAGGTTGAATTGAGAAAAATAAAATAAGAATAGGCAAAATAATTAATAGAGGTAAAGGAAAATACTATTGGGAGAGAAGAGGATATTATTTGTCTAGAGTCCTTTTATGAAGATAACTTTGCTCCTATTGTAGCAGCTCCTGTAACCATAAAATCTAGTGTGGTAATCACTCTTCCTACCTAAAAAGTGGCTACTCCTTAAGCAATGAAGATAATAGTTTGTTATAAGATAAAGTCTAAGGCAAGAAAACCTCAAGTGTAGTCCACAGAGGGACCAACTGAGGAGGCACAACCTTAAATTTAAGGCCATCTAATAGATGGAGTATATGAATAAAAACTACACCAAGCTAATGCTTTAAGCATGCAAGGGTTGAAAGTAAAGGCACGCCTTGGGGGTGACCAATCAGGTAACAATGTTTTGCCCACTATTCCATTTCTACATTATCATATTATTTCATTACCAGTTTTCTATTTTTTCCCTTTTATGTCATCACCTTCTTCTAAACCTATTTCCATAATTATTGCTATAATTACTCATTTAGTCTCCACCTCTATTTTCACTACCACTAGCCATCCCAACACCTAATTATTAGTAGCTTGTATTCAATTGAGCTCACATATGCCTTCCTTAGGAGAAATTCAAGATACACCATTGGTGTACACTAAGAGAGATCCAAAGAAGAAACCATACTACATTGTCCATCCAATTCCACATCTAGAAAATGTAGATTCATCTAAAATAATATGGCCAACCATGCCCAAGCTAACCCTTGGGACTAAGCTTGCAAAAGTCAACTAAATATAAGTACAACCATTAGAGCCATTAAATTTGACCCTTTTAAACTAGGACAATGAATTAAGAGCATCAAATTCTAAGAGGCCAGAGTAGAAGATAAATAAGCTGCCCACTATGAGCTCAATCTTTGATAATTTAAATGGATCTATGCAAATGGTGAGGAAGAGAAATATAGAAGACAACATTGGGTAGATATTAATTTTGGAAGAAAGAGGACATCTAATATATTTCAAAGAGTCAAGATATAAATAAGGGCCAATCCCCTTTCATTGAGGACTTTAAATCTTATATGGATACCCACATAGGAACATTGATAGCCATTCATGAAGGCACTGAATAGGGAAGGAAAGAGTTAGAACATGAACTAGTAACCCTTAAGGAACAAAAATAGGTATAATCCATGTCCCCTTTGAAATAAAACAAGATTTATATAATGTTTCTTTGAGGTTATATAATATATTAGACAATATTTATTCTTTGAGGGCACAATTGGCCCTCCACGTAACTTCAATAACTAAATTATCTAAGGCTCTCAAGGAAGATGAGACCAAATAAAAAAATTTAGTTCTGTATACCCCCAGTAATATTTTATACAATCTCAATTTGATGTCACTATTATAGGAATAAAATTCATTGAATCTATTTATCATCAAGACCCAAGATCCCAAGGAATGGATTATATCTTCTAAATATTTAGTCATGAAGATCACTGAGAAAGAAAACTAGGCAATGCAGAATTTGAATGAACTAGAGTTAACACACACATGGTATGGCATTGATAAGTTGGTAGTTTCGTTTTTTTTTTATCAAATGTTTTAGAAAGGCTTAGATACCTTCAAACATTATTTTTAAGTATTAATTTTAGAAGACATTGATTCTAAGATGATTTGGGTGAGGAAGAAGGCCACTGAAGTAGAAATCTTTTAGGTGGGCTTCAAAACCACTAAATTTGAACATGCAAGGTTGATATCACAAGTTAATAGGTTGAATATACCATTTATTATTGGAATTATATTAATATAGGTGCAATATGCTAGTGGATAAAAACACTATCAAGAGCTATAGGTCATAAAGAAGTCTATTTTAGCACCACCTACTAGTTCAACAAGTGCATTAGCTACCACTTCAATTCTAACCATGATAATGAGGAGTGTCATGCATTCATTGAGGAAGCCTTAGTTAAAGGCTAATTTTGTATACAATTTTTGAATGCAGTATTTATTCGAGCTAACATACGTATAGTTAAGATTATTTTCATGCATGTTATAATTAATTGATTTTCTTGCCAGCATGTACATGTTACATGACTTTTGTAATCTATGAGTTATAACATATAGTTTTGTATTGAAATATAACATTGGTTTTGTTTATTTTATTGTAAATTGAAGTTTTAATACACTTGGAGGATGAAGAAACCCTTCCCCACATCTTTAAATACTTGTAAAACCCTATTTTAAAGGGTTGTATTTTTTTATCAATACAAGAAGGAAATCAAGTTATTAATTGCAATTATTTTTGTTCTTTCTTCTTCCTTTCCTATGTTATTAATATTTTAACTTATTTATCTATATCAACTCAATAATTTTAAATTATGCAAATTCTACATATGCATCTAATTATTATAATTGATTTATGTTGATCTAATATGTGCAAAAGCTATTAAAGACTAATAAATTTCATTGATTTGAATAATTAATTTAGACTATGTTGATATTTTGAGGTATGCAGGAGTATTTATTTTGGTATAGTCTTTTAGGTGTGTGTTGTAGCTACTCTAGATAACATCCTAGTCTGAGATGCAATATCTCCACTAAGGATGTGCAAAAACAACTCTAAAGATATCAAACTTTAGTTGAAACCATTAAGTTCCCTATATATATTTACCTATACTACTTAACCATGCTTTTTTGTGAGTGTGCAATAGCTACAATCAACAAACATTGGTCTTCGAGATACTTATCCACCAAAGAAACATCCTTGGGAGTGAACTTTCAAGAACACATAGCTTCTTTTTTGCCTTAGCTTTTTGTCCTTTTTGAGTTTTTTTGAGATCTACCTATCATAGAGTAATTCTCTACAAAGCCAACTCACATAGTGTGTGCTTCCTTTTAGATTTTACACATCCATCCATAAACCTGGTTAAACAACCTACAAGTTTAACCTTCTATTCCACAAACTAGTTGTTTAAACTACATACATATAACTCATGCCTTGGAGTGGAACTTTATTTCCATAGAGATCTTAAAACGTTAAAGGCTACCTCGTTCAATTTATGTGGTATGCATAAAACCCACATCAATAATTTTTTTGTAGGTACTCCTCTTATTGTGTTTGTGGGTCCATTTTGTCACATACCAAATCATTAAGTATCATTGGGTTCTCTTTGATTAACCTTTTTTGAGTTTAATTCTTTTAAGATATGATAGTTATAGATTGATATTATCCCAATGCATACACGTTGAAATCAAGTGTCTAAATATTAAAGCATAATAACCATTATGAGCACTTGCATATCCATTATCTATATTATAATGTATTTTTTATATTATGTCTCTATATAAAAGCCTTGGATTCTAAACCTATGTTTTGACATGCAACTTATTCAAGTAATTTCATTAATATAACTATTTCATGAGGGTATTACATGACATGTTTGTTAAAATTTGAAATGTTTTCAAATATTTCTTGAAAATTTAGTCATGCATGTTGATCATGATCTAATTCACATTCATTATCAATTTTAGATATATTCGCAATATTATCATTCAAAGGCACCTTATTCTAAATATTTGTATTATAAAATAAATTTTAGATGCAACACTAGCTATCTTTTTTCATTGCATCTTCTTTTAAAATAAAATATAGATTTATCTAATGAAATTAAAATAAAAACAATAGGTTATTGATTATTCCTAGCACTGATCCTATTTATAACCATAGATATAGATAATTTTAGTGGCATAAAATGAAATTATGAAAAGTACACACTATACAAGCATGATAGGATTTTTTTTTAAAGAGCCAAGATTTAGAATCAAACATAAGGAAGATAGGGTTATTGTATTAATATCATGAAATGGAATATACCCAAAAAAAATATTCATTCATATTTTTATTAAGATGAAACAATTTTTAATGCCAAGGTAGCATGCAAGACAGTGTGGGTTTAATAAAATGTAATATATGAAAATTTATGTTAACTAAATTTCAAAATAAATATTAAAATAATTTTAATTAGGATTAATAACATTATAAAAATAATAATTAACCTATTAACAAATTCTAAACATAGATAAATATAAATAAATTTAAGGTTTAGGCTTATCTAGTTTTATTTCATAATATGGTGGTAGTCCTTAAAAGGTGATAGTATAAATGTAGGCCCAAAGTTGACAAGAAGCTAACCTAGAAATTGATGATGATTTGAGAAAATTGTTTAAAACATACACTTAAATTATGGAAAATATAGACCATACAGTTACATTCTATATAGTATAGACCAAACAATGTTATTCTAAAATATATATAGACATGATTGAAACAATATGGTGTAACACATACATGTGGAAAGTGGCATTCTAAAATTTATGCACTTAACTTCCTGAGGTTTGGATAAGATAATTTAATGAAAATATGATATGATGTTGGATCTATGGATTCATTTGATTAAATTGAGGTACAAGGATAGGGTTTTTGACTATAGGTAGTAAAGGTTATTTGTTAAAATAACTGAATATCTATCCCACATCATATTGCTCATTGAGATAATAAAATTGAAAAGAGACAAAACTCCATGAACCCTCAGTGTGAATGAGAAAAAGATATTAGAGTTCTTGGTCAATACTAGGTATGAGCAATTGGGAATAGTGAGGCTGGATAAACCTATGAAAATGGTTAACTCTATCAAATTGATTATATATAGCTAGTGTCATACATAAAGTGAATGAAAATATGGTGAGGCTAGTCTTGAGGAGGAATGAAAAGAAGAGTTGAGGTATAGACTTAATTATTGTTAAATAGACGAGCTAACATATAAGGGGGTATCAATATTGTTAATACTTATACATGGTATTGCTCAACAATAACATTTAGATGGTTAACTATAAGGCATATAATGGGAGTAAAATTAAAAAAAATAATTCTAATATCAACATTAATATCAATTTGGATGTTTCTATCATAAACATGAGATCTAACCCTAGGAAAGATGTCTACTTTATGGAGGTATGGTTGCTATAAAAGGGTCATCCAAGGGAAAAGGATTTTTTAAATTAATGAAGGGTATAGATTATATTTATTATGATTTTAATGATTTTAATTGTTTTTTTGAATGTTTAGAAGCAAGGTTTTAGGCTTTTATGTTTTTTGACAATGCTTTGTTTGATTTTGTTTTTGGTGTTTTTAATATTTTTTGCAAGGAAATTAAAATTATATCACTTATTGAAAATTAATTATTGGAAATGATAAAATGAATATTTTAAAGTAAAAAAAAAAATAATACTATTTATTTTATTTTATTTCAATATTTTTATGTATGCACTTGTACTACTAAAAAAATCAAATTCTATATTAGTGATGCTAATGTTCATTTTGGTTTTTCCTATTTTGATTTCAAATATTTATTTATATGCACTAAATAGAATATTATTTTTATTTCCTTTTTAAATTAAATTAATTTAAAACTAATATTAAATTTATGTTTTTAAACATACAAATGAATAACCAAAATCTAAAACTAAGGTTTGTTCTATATTATGCAATTTCTAGTTTTTCATGTGCTCTAGTTTAACATCTAAGATAGATTGAAAGTTTTTGATTTTTTTATGATCTAGTGATACTATAAATGATTATATGAATAAATTAATTAATTTTTTGAATCTTAATTTTATAAATTATATAGGTTTTATTTGACATTTAAAAGATAAAAACTAAACCCAGTATGTTATTTTATAGCTTTTGTGTATGTGGGTGTATGTGTATGTGCTTGTTTGATGAATATATGATTTATGTAAAAATAAAAATAGAATAATTTTGTGAGGTTTTACTTAATTATAAATTTCTTCTAATTTAATCTAGAGAGAGAGAGAGAGAGAGAGAGAGAGAGAGAGAGAGAGAGAGAGAGAGAGAGAGAGAGAGAGAGAGAGAGAGAGAGAGAGAGAGAGAGAGAGAGAGAGAGAGAGAGAGAGAGAGATGTTTTATTTTATGAGTTTTTTAATTATTAGTATATCTATTGAAATAAAACTAAAACTAATCTATTCTAAAATTAAAATTTAAATAAATTCTCCAACATGATCAATGGTGAGATCAAGTGGAGGTGAATAGATAACTATTATGTGTATGTGATCCTTTGATAAATATCAACCTTGGAAAAATATCCAAAAAAATGATGAAAATAATATATAATCAATAAAGACAAAATTATTAAGAAAAGAGTAGCTAAATAGTGGTTGGACTGATTCATGAACAAAAATGAACTAGTTTCAAATTCACTGAATTTCCTTCATTAATTTTGTGTATATTGACAGAAATATGACAATATATTGAGTAAAATATTATTAAAATTTTTAAAAAACAAATAGGTCTTTGTAAAATTGGAAAAATTTAATCTCTTATACAATTTTCATATCTAAAAACCTATGCAAAGTGAGATAGTTGTACAAAAGGAGGGGAGGTTGCATGTGGGAGTTAACCTAAACTTAAATTTGAGGTTGGTAAATTTAAATTGATAAGGATTAATAAAAATATGATTAAGTGTGATTTTTTTAGTATTGAAGGTTAACACCAAGTAAAATAACCATAAAACAAAACTAAAATTATGCAAAACATGTAAAAAATGAAGTCTGATGATAATTTTTAAAATGTGCATAGTGTAATGGAACCACTAGTGTATATAGGTGTAAGTAAATAAATAATTTTGGGGGTTTAGGAAAATAATTATTTGTATTATAAAACCATAATTATGAAATATTAAACCACCATGGTGGTTATATTACTTCCACAATGATTTATGAAATCGCCATGGTAGTTAAAATTTTGCTATGATAGTTTCATTATTGAGCTAAGATTTTTAGAATTTTATGTAAAACACTAATAAAAAGGAGGATTAAATAATAAAAAATGTTAATAAATATTTAAAATATATAAAATGTAAAAGTAACCTAATTTTATCATATTTAGGATTATACCATTGGATTTTTCTAGAAATATTGCACCGTGAAATATTTGGGTGCATACATATTTCCCCCTTAGGGATATGCCTCAATGTGAATTGCTGAGGGTTATTTTATTGAGTAATGACACAATAAAATTAAAATGAGGGTTATTATACTTACCTTATGTACATGAATTACACAATTAAGGTAGTTAATAATTGTATGTGGCCCATGAGCAAAAAATAAAAATCAAGGTAGTTTAATGCTAAAGTAAAAAACATTGATAATTAATCATAACATAGACAATTATAATTACCATGTATATGGGTGTGAGGATAATACATTTACCATCCCATTTGGGAATTTAAATTGACATCAAATGATGTCAACTTGCTAAACTAAAACTAAAAGCAATATACCCTAAAATAATGCTATGGAAAATAAAATGTTAAAATCATTAGTTATTGATATGTTTTGGGTTTTTTGGGAATGAAATAAATCTCAAAATATTACTCAAATAAATATTTTAAGGAAAATTACTAAAAATATATGGTTTTTAAAACATAATGACTAATAAACTAGCCTATTTATTTGAAAAATAACTAAAAATGGAAATCATTTGTGTAATTAATTTTTGATAAATCTAAGCTATGGATTTACCTTGATGTATTTGAGAAAAAATGAAATAAAAATGATGAGTATTAGGTTAGGATGGAAAACATACCAATGGTAGTAGGATCAGGGCCAACATGGATAAGTTCCACTCATTTTTGTTTTTTCCCTATGTTTGAAAAAAAGATTGAAAACTTTCTTAGATCTATTAAAATTTAAATGGTTGGGCTTGGGGGGTTGTGTAGTTTATTAAAATGTCAAAAAAAAAAATTATAGTCATTTTAGTGTTTTAGAGGGGGTGAGGAATAGTCACAATAGATGAATAAAAACTTCAAGGTATTATGATAGAATTATCATTATTTAAAGATTAGCATTTATGTTTCCACAAACATGGTAATTTATATACTTTTGGTGGTTTTGTAGACTATCATGGAGAAACAAATTCTGCCATGGTGGTTATTTAACCACTACTCTAATATATTATTCGACACATTTCTATTATGATAGTTACATAACCACCACCTACATAAGGTGGTAGTTTTACCCCAAGGAAAGAAGGAAAAGTTTAAAATAATTTCAAGTCTATAAAAGTGATTATGGATATTTTAACTTATATTTTGTGTGGGGAGTGTATTTTTTGGAGTAGGGTGAGGGAACATAATTGGATCCCTATAATTCTATACCATTCAATAATTGATTAGTTAGCCACATTGGATAGAGTAGACATACTCAAGATTGTGCATATGGGAATGTTTACCCCATCAAACAAGATGTTTTACAACTTCTTCACATACTAGGATGCAAATTAGAATGCCTTTCAATTTACTTAGGCCCTAGGAGAGTGGAATATCACTCTTATATATGTATGCAAGACACTAGGCTTTCTAACTATAGGTTGGGTTATAACTTTGATAGAGACCACAAATAGAGATAAGGCTTCTAATTGGCTAGATTACTTTTGGAGGTTCCAATACACTCAACATAGGTGAATGGTATGGGGTCTGACTAAAGGGGTAGATTACAGAGTTATCATGACTCTCCACAAGGATATCATATGAATCCTTTCCTCCCAACTAGTGAGAAACAAGGGAAAAAATATTCTAATCTACATTTGGGTACCTATTATTAGGGGTATAGAGGAGATGGGTCGATAGTTCACATCAGCCAAGGAGGTTCTAGAATAGAAATAAAAATACCAATAATAGATTTCAAGGATGAGGGAACTATGCATAAGTTACCATACATGCATCATGACCTAGGTGTATGAGCATATGAACCTTTACTAATGATGGGTAGATATCCAAGCTATAGAGGCCATTATGACCTTTAAGTGGATGGGTATGGCACCATTTTGAGACTTACCTCAAGTGGTGAGGACACTAAAAGTAGTGTAAATAGTTGATATACCATATTATGGGATGGAAGGATACTAATTAGATGAGGTATCCACTCTCCCACTATACAAAAGTACATGACAAGTGAGATACAATTACTTAAAAGTAGAGGTTCACCCCATTGATAGGGTGCCCTAGTATATTTAACTATAGTATGTAGGCAAATGCCTTAAGCTAAATATAGTGGTTATGGAGAATGAAGAGTTAAAAGATGTCATATATGGTAGATTGGGTTGGTACCCACTCACACCTAGGGCTCCCATCATGGCTAGAATTGGTATAGTACTCATAAGAAGAGTATATGTAGGATAATAGCCTATGTAGGTTGTATTATCAATTATAGTATTAGTGGGATGACAACAATAGGTAAAACTATAACCACAACACCAACCACCTCAATAACCCCCACCACAGGAAGATCCTTAATTATTATAGTAGGCATAGGCTAAAAGGGGAGGATATGGAGGAAAAGTTTTCATGGAGGGAAGTCATACACCTATTGGAGAAGAGATAATAGGAGAGGAGTATGAGGCTAAGATAAGTTTTGTGAAAGATCAAATCTAGACTAGAAGGAAGATGATATAAATAAAATAGTGTGTTGGTTTGCTTTCAATTAATTTTCAAAATTACTTTTCCATTTAATGCTTAATTATTATTTTTGTTTTATATGACTAAATATCTAATGTATACTTTTATTTTATGGTTACAAATTTTTCTACTCAATGGATGAGCATGATCATATATGTTATGGTCAACATTTTTCACGTGGGCATTAGTATGATATAGAATCAACTTCTAATGGATGTAGACCTTCTTTTTGGTATAGGTAGGCACATAAAGGTTTCTTCCATTAACTACCATGCTTATTTGTATTTCATACAGGCGAGAAGTAGGATTTCTAGGCTATAGTCTTAGGTGAGTATTTTTCAAGAGAACACAAGGGATATAGGAGGTTGGGATACATATATCTAATAGATAAGGGGAGTGATAGCCTCATAGTCATGTATGAGCAAGAGACATCATTAGATCAGGGGCTAAAACCCATGTCACTCCTCAATGTCAAGACATTTTGATCAGGGGAGTGGGAGTCCCAGACACTCAACTTATATAAGGGGTCAACAACATCCAATAGGACCTCAGGGTCACTATTACATTTATTTATTTATTTTGGATATTTTTTGAGATTTAGACATATTTTCCATTTATGGAAGTGATTTTACAAAAGACATGATGTATGCAAACTCAACATTTATAAGTGTGTGTGTGTGTGTGTGTGTGTGTGTGTGTGTGTGTGTGTGTGTGTGTGTGTGTGTGTGTGTGTGTGTGTGTGTGTGTGTGTGTGTGTGTGTGTGTGTGTGTGTGTGTGCGTGCGTGCGTGCGTGCGCGTGTGTGTGTGATGTCTTATTCTAGTGACTTTGCATCATATCCTACTCTTTTAATTTTTAGGTTATTTTTTGTTTTGTACACTTTAGATAACTATACATGTGATGAAATGGCATGCATTTATAGTCTTAATAATGTTGTGTACATGTTTATATAATTGATATGTGGAAACATAATGTATGTAGATATAATTAAATGAATGTTTTTCAAAATTCTAAATGTGTTAACTATTATTTTTTAGTTGATGATCAAGTTATTTTATTCATGAAACAAATGATTTTTTACTTGTATCAAAGGGATGAGGGGGAAACAAGATAAATGTGAGCTAGTGAAAATACAAAAATATACATTAAAAATTCATAAGGAATATGACATTGACCTAATTCTTACTATAGAATGGGAAATTTTACTTTTTACCAAACTTATAAAATAATAGTTTTATTATTTACATCTAGAGGAGGCCAACCATAAAAAAATAGGTTAGTGGGATAACATTCTCCTTTTAGCATAGACATCTATGGAAATATTTTTTAGGTAGTTTTTATTTTATTTTTAAACACTTTCTAAATTTATTTTTCTCTTGTTTTGCTTTTTATGACCCCATACACTTAGTTTCATGCAACTAAGATTACACATATGTCTATAATAGTAAGGGCATCTATCCCTAGTGCTAATCCCACATAACTAGTAAGATGTGAGGGATCAACACGAAAGATTAGAAAAGGTAAATAGATGTGAGATTGATTTTATATGTATAATATTTGATTTTATATTAGTGTCCCTTTATTTTTCTTCTATTATTTTTTAATTTTTTTTATGAGGGTGTGGGGGGAGGCTCCTACCCCTAAATATTGGTTGCATAAATCTAGTAAGATGAATGGTCTCTTCATCGAAGGTCAAGATAGTTGAGTAAGGTTACATGTTTTGAGAATGATAGTTTTTTCGCTTAGAGAGAACCATAAAAGGAGACTTTGTCATGGACAATCTTATAGGTTATACTAAAGGCTATATTTTTCTAACCTTGCAAGAAAGTATAGAGGAATGAGGTACACTATGATCATAATAATTAAGATAAGAACCATGTCATCATAATTTTGAAAACATTTTATAAAGATAAATAGGGTGATATGAAAAATGATATGAATTAATATGTTTCATTTTGTAATTTTTTTCATGCAAACTCATTGCTAAACAACCACTGAAAAAACATCTGATATGAGAAACAACACATAAGAAATGCAAAAACATATATGTTATTCAATGAGGTGAATTTGAAATGTAATGACTATATGTAGTAAAATTTGAGTTGTAAATAGTTCATAGACTCATTGAACTCATTATCCTTTCAAGTTCATAGTTGAAAGGCTCCATTGGTATGATATTTAGTCATTAGACAAGGGCCCATATTATTGGGCATGAAAATTTGACCCTCTCCATTTTTATTATCTATTCTAATAATAAGTCTTAGGATAAGGTATCCTAATTTTATCTAGTGTTCATAATATTTTGTGATCCATAAAGTGCCGTTCATAAGCTATAATTAAATCTATTTTCCCTACCATATCTGAACATGGGAAAGTAAAAAAAAATCAATAATTCAATTTGTAATTCTCTATAGTCTTATATATATGCAACAAAGAGAAAAGATCCAACTTTGAGAATTTTAGAGTTCTCCTTAGAACCAATGTTGATTTGTATAATGTCATGTGTAAAGTTGAACATTTTTTCCTCAAGTGCTAGTATGGTGGGGGGAAGGCAAACTATTTTATTATCTAATATAACATCTAAACTATAATTTTCCCCTATGTGATGGGGTGTTTATTAATTTCACCAAGAATGGGGTTAATCACACTCTTTTTGGGGCCTTAACCTCATGCCACAAGAGGTCCAGCACATTAATATGGTGGATTTGATAGTGGAGTTAGAGCCTCTAGACTGAGAGGCCTATGAGGAGTATACATTCTAATCCTATAAGTTTAAAATAGGAGTTTTATTGGTTAATCCTTTTTAAAGATAGCAATTATTTCAATCAAGGAATAAATTAAGATAGCTGGAGTTGTCACAAGAGTCTCCTCACTCACTTTTTCTATTGCCCCAACTCCTTTTTCTTTAGGTTTTTCTTTTGATAATATTTTTGGAATTTTAGAACCCCTATTTAGCACACAAAATGGTTGTTTTGGGTTCCTTGTCTTTGAAAAGGGTGGGTGTAATAATATATTAATGTTGGGTAAATGGTAAATAATATGGAGTCTTGTTTTCTTATTGAGGTTCACTTGGATGGATTCAAAGGGTCTGGGATCCCTTATAGTGATAAAAACCTTCCATAGATGAAGGAATCTAATATCTTGGAATAAATTAAAAGGGATTAAATTCATTATATGAATCCATGATATTCCAAAAATCATATCATAGTTCATGTCCCTATTGATCACATAAAAAAACATCAAAATAGTTTTAAGGCCCAATTTTATAGGAAGCATAATAGTCCCAATGGAAATGAACTTGAGGTTATCTAGTATAGTAAGCTATGAATTAATTGTCCATTTGACGGGATTTAGAAAACATGTGGTAATAAGGAGGAGAGTTTTAATGAAGAAGAACTATTTGGAGATTGTAAGGGAGGAGTGAATGTGGGTGGTGGGTTGACCAACACATAACTCAGGAAAATGAAGGGTGGTGGCATGTTGGTCAATTAATTATTATGAGAAAGGTAAGAGAAGACACATAAATCAAGGATTTGAGTGGGAGACAGATATGGTGGAGGAATGTTATAAGCTACTAGGTTAATGAATCCATGAGTAAGTATGTCTCCAAGATATTAGTTTAAAGTGTATTTAGAAGGATGTGTATTAGATGGGTACTATGATAGTTTTTAAATTTCCACTATGATGGGAATGGAGGAAGAATAACCTTGGTTTAAAGGGTTATAGGCCATCTATTTATTTATAGGGACTTGGTTGCTCTCTAAATCTAAAATGTGACCCACCAAAATAAATGTGTTCATTTGAATAAGTAGTGTTAGATTGGTTTTCTGGAAGATCTAGATTGGAAAGAGTGGTAATGAATGATGAAAGTGTTTGCATTATAATAATCAAGAGGATAAATTATATTTTTCTCATGTTAGATGGAGATGTTTTGTTTATCATTGGAGGGATGTGAGAATGATTTTATCTACTCAACCCATCCTCTAGATAACCATCGTCTAGATAGTATATTCTATCAATATACTAACTAAATCTCCTTGTGTTCTTTATATCTTAGTTTTGTAAGCTAATTTGTGATGTAGCCACTATATGAGGTTAGGCTCGTCCTTCAGTGGTGAAAGTCATATTGTTAGAATCTTGATAGTTACTCATGATTTGAAATGGGTCTCACACTTCTTGAATCACTAACTTAGACCTAGTTCATGAGTTTAAAGGTGAAGTATTTTGATAATAACTCTCCATAATTTTATTGGAGTTATTATTGTTCTAACTAAATAAGTAGGATTCATCAATAACTTGGTGTTTCTTTCTATAGTTATTTAGGTTAATAGATCTCTCAAATTATTATCCAGACACATTCAAGGGGTATGTATAGACCCACAAAATAAATAAATGAGAGGAGAGAATGTGGAATAAATAAAGTAAAAAAGGGTAATATAAAAGGATAATTTAATTCATGTCAGTTTGACAAAATTTATGTAGACACATAAAGCGACATGATAACCTTTTTGTACTTGACTTATCAAGGTATAACCATGATAACCAATGAAACTATGATGGGATGATGGGTCTATGGATTCATTTGATTAGGTTGAGATGTAAGAAAAATGTTTTGAACTATAGGTGGTAAATTTTTCTCATGGAACTATCATAAGATCTGTCCCACTTCACATTGATCATTGATAGCATCACATTAAGAGGAGATGAAATTCAAAAAACTGTCAGTGGGAGTGAGAACAAGATATTTAATTTTATGGTTGATAATTCACCTAGATAACCCTATGAAATAAATTGACTATGTCTTGTCAATGTCATACTCAAATAAAATTTAAATATGACAAGGATAGTCTTGAGGAGGAGGAATTGAGGTCTAGATTTGAAGATCATTAAATTGGCGAGATAACATATGAATAGTTTTAGCTATTAGTGATAATTCTAAACATTATTTCTTGTCAAGAGAATTGAGGTAGTTAATGTTAAATTTTTAAATTCAAGTATTAAAAAAAAAGAACTTCAATAATAATCTCAATGTTAATATCTCTTTAGATTTTGTTAGTGTAAACAAGAGATCTATCCATATGAAAGATGTCTTCTCTATGGAGGTATAGTTTATTTAGAAGCATCATCTAAGGGAAAAGATTTTTTTTTTTCAATTTATGATTTTAAATAATTTCTTTATTTTTTTTAAATTTTTATAATAAAGGTTTTATGGTTATACGTGTCTTGACAAAGCTTTGTTTGATTCTATTTTTGGTGTTTTCAATAGTGTTTTTCAAGGAAAGTAAAATTATACTACTTTTTGAAAATAAATTATTTTAAATTATAAAATGAGTATATGAAAGTTAAGTAATGGATAATGTTTTTTATTTTTGTTATTTTCATGATTTTTATGCATGCTAGTACTAAAAAAAAAGTGAATTCTAGATGAAAGATGCAAGTGCTGATTTTAGTTTTTCCTAATTTGATTGCAAAGTTCTTCCTATATACACTAAATAAAATGTTATTTTTATTTCCTTTTTGAATGAAATTAAGTGAAATATACTATGAAATATATGTTTTATAACATGAAAATGAAGAACTAAAATATGAAACTAAGGTTTGTTCTATGTTATGCAATTTAGTTTTTCTTGTGATCTAGTTTGACACGCAAGATAAATCAAAAGGTTTTTAATTTTTTAATGATTTTATGAGACTATTAATTATTATATGAATTAAATAATGGATCTATAAAATTATTATGTTTCTAATTTATATAATTTTTCTTTGAAATTCAAAAGAGAGAAACTAGATCTAGTATGCAAGCTTCAATTTTTCTAGGTTTTATGTATGTGGGTGGGATAAGTATATTTTTAATATAAAAGTGAAAAATATAATAAATTTTTACAGATATAAATAATTAAAATTTTATCTTAATCTACACTGGATTGAAATTAAAAACTCATTTTTTGAAGCTTTTGTGTGCAACTACAAACTAAAGAAAGTAAAATTAGTTTTTTTGTGCAAAAGAAGAGAGAGGAAGATGATTTATTTTACTTTAATTTTAATATTTTTAAAATATAAATATATATAATAAATTAAAAATAAAATTAATATATTCTAATAAAAAACAAAAACTAAAGCAAATCCTCCAATCTAATCAATGGTGAAATTAAGTGAAGCTAAAGAAATTATTTTTATGTGTATACAATCCTCGGGTAGTTATCTCTTTTGCTCAATATTGACATTGGAAAACTCTCAAAAAAAATATGAAAATAATATAGAATCAATAAAGACGAATTTTAATAAAATATGAGTTGAATAGTGGTTGAAGTGATTGAAATTTTGATGAAATCCTTTCTCCAATCATATGTAGAATAACACAAATATGATTATAGATTGAGACAAAGTTTCTTAAATATGAAAGAAATCAAGATAGGGAATTGTAAAAATTTAAATTTTAAATATATAGTACAATTTTTAGATCTAAAAATTTAATAAAACTGACATACTTGTAAGGAATGAGAGGAGGTTGCATGTGGGAGTTAACTAAAACTTGACTTTTAATTTAGTCAAGTTAATCTAATAAGATTAATAAAATTTGGAATAAATGTGAGTTGGTTAATTTTAAATGTTAACACCAAATAAAAAACTAAATAAAATAATTGAAATCATGAAAAATACATGAAAAATAAAGTCTCTAATACTAATTTTAAAAAAGTGCATAGCATGATGGAATTATTGGTGTATGTAGGTGAAAAAATAGAACTATTGTAGTGGTTCAAAAAATTGCCATTTTGGATTCTAAAACTATCATGACGAAATATTAAACTACTATAATAGTTACATTTCCACCACAAAAATTTATTGTTTTGCTAAAATGGTTTCATCACCAAACCAAGTTTTTAAAATTTGAAGCAAAATACCTAGAAAAAGGAGGATTTGACAAGCACAAAGGCCAAGAAAGAGGTAAAAATATAACAAAAGAGAGAGAAAACTATGTTTGAACATATTTAGGGTGAGATCCTTACAAAATTATTTTATTTTTTTGAAAATTTCACATCATACAAAATTTGGGTATTGTACAAAGAATTCCTTTGGTTCTAACCTCAAAAATCCCTACTCAGTTTATTGATTTTGCTTTAGTCACCTGCAAATGAGAGTTCTTGAACTAGCCCTAATTAGGAATCAATATATAAAAATTTAAGGAAATTAATATGTGTTTATGCCCTATAAATAAGGTTAGATATATTTTTTCTCCATTTATTTATCAGGGCATACACATTAATAATATTGAAAATAAAAAAGATCAAATCATCAACAACACATAAATTGGTGTGTCTAGCATGAATTTATGTGATTTAATGAATGATATAATGATAGTTTAATTTATTCTAAATGCTTATAATTAATAAATAAATTTTATATGAACAATAAAATAAATTATTCTATTTTTTTTCTTGTTTTAAATGAACTACAATGCTTGTCCATTTATAAAAAAAATTAATTCAAATTATAACTTTATTAATGCACAAATTAACATCAAATAATTACAACTTCAAAAAGGTAGGACAAATAAATTGAGTAAACTCTAGTGATAAAGTACCACACAAGTTTCCATGATTGTACACTACTGTTCCATAATTGTTTGGATCATTAGTGAACATTCCTTACATGTGGTTCGAATAATGGTAAATCAAGAGCGAGGGAATATAAAAACTAGAGAAAGTTCAGATAAAGGTAAAAACTTATTGGAAATCAATAAACACATATCAATAACACCTAATTTAAACCAAAAATTGATGACAAGAGACTAAATTTTATGGTAAACCCTACATGTCATGATTTATTTATGACAATTATTTATTCCACATTGAATTTCAAATGTTAATATATTTTAGAGTACAAAAAAACTATTAAAGATTATATATATAGTAATCCTTTAGATTTTTTAATGGATATAAAATTTCATCTTGTATTTTATATAGTCTACCAAAAAAATGATTGTATTTTACGTCCAAAAAAATATAAATATGGTCATATCACCATGAAATTTAACCACTATCAATGACAAATACACAAACATCATAAAATTATACAATTTAATGACTAGTAAATAACTAGAGGCCTTTTTTGTAAGTTAAAATACAATATTACCACACAAATATCCACCTTTTTAAAAAAACTAGACTTGAACATAATAATGTGGACCAATCGATACACATCCTCTAGGCCATTAAATATAATTAATATTTTTAAGATGGTCTTCTATGAAGTTTTGGATGGATCGTTAAAAACATTATAAAGGAATATTGGTAATATGTATTAATCTGGGACCCAAAAAGAGAGCCAATGGATAATTTACTTAAACATATTTAAGTTTGTCATATATGGAATAAAAATCAAATCATGTTGCATAAATTACATAACATGTAATGGAATCTAACAAACATATGCAGAAACAACCATTACAACTCAACACTTGAGATTGGTAAAATGTGCCACTTCTATTAAATATAAATAATAGGTAAAATTAAATATGTGTAAAATTTTTAGTAAGATAAGGAATGTAAGTTATTATAATCAAAAAGGGATAATCATCATAGGTGATTCATCTAAACCATAATAACAATAGACATGGTAATAAAAGAAAGTTCCTATGACTAGCGAGGGATAAACATCCTAATTAATTTACCTATCTACTAGGGAGAGATCACTTGATATGAGATGCTCAAGGCATATAAGTATTTAGTATGTTATAGATATAGTTGATCAGGATCTGTGTGAATCTCCTATGTCTATATCTTACTATGTTAAGTTTCTTATAATATATATCATTATAAGTAAAAATTATAATAGACAATTACAAAATAAGTAAATTATAATAATGTTTCATCTTTTTCCCATATGATGGTTTGACTTCCTTATAGGTGTGATAGTTACACTTCTATAGGCCCTGCATTGATAATAGGATCCATGACATGGCCTAGACCTAGGGAATGCCACATGGCATGCCATATGATAAAAGAGTTATGGTAAATGGATGTTGAGTAATGCACTAATATAGACTTATGTGTGGTATTTTTCAAGGTTTTTTATAATCACACAAGGATGCCATGTGTTTGTATGCTTGGCAGATAATGCTTCGAAGGCACTATGACATGTACAGGACTAAAATATTGTGTGGTGCTAGTATTATCATTTAAGAAGTACACAAGGTTATTAACAAGGCTTCATGAATGCCTCACATTATGCCAATGATTAATATTGGTATTTTGAAAGTATACAAGGGTACAAAAAATCTATACGAATGTTGAAAATGTATGCAAGCTATGTGTGTAATGTTGGATTACAAAGAGAATCAGTTTAATAATTAGTCAAGAAAAGCATAAAATAATTCATAATAAATAAAAATATAGGCCAACCTATTCAATATGGTTTGTAAATAATAATAATAAGTAATTGAAATAAAGCACATATACCTAATACCTTCCCAAGAGTATTCCACCATCCAAAAATAGTTATAAGCATGTTTTCTCCATTTATTTGGTGTTCTTGTCTTTATCAATAATAGATGCCAAGCTCCTCCATCATTTCAAGATCACCAGGTATAATCTAGGCTCATGATATGAAATAATGAATATGCTTATAAAATGAAGCTATCCTATTGCAAATAAAAAACAATAATCAACACAAAGAGAGATTATGGAGATAATCTTGCATTATAAGTTTACAAATTTTAAGCTTAAAAATGATGTTTTGTGTCTTTCTATTTATATATATTTTTAAATGGGTTAGGATCAACCATGATCATCCATCTCAAGATTGAGATGTGTGGCCATAAATTAATATATTATTGCATAATAAATCCATAAATATCCTCATAATTATTTTGAAAAAAGAGGCATTAATGAGGAATTGGTTCTTCTAAACCTAATATTTGTTGCATTTATAGATTATGGATACCACCCCATTGATCATATCATTAGGTGATGCAGATGTCTAGAATCAATTTCCAATAAAGAAATATTCAAGTTGTTTCATGGAATTCTTACTTAAGCCCATAATTTGGTTTGATTTTCCTAAGTAAGATTAATCAATTTTAATGCAATTCATTGGAAATTAGTGCACAATTAATCAAAATGGTCAAAACGTCATATTATTGGGTTATTATTTGACTTGGGAAGAATTAGAAGGTGATGTTAGTTGTATATGGACTGTGATCCCATTTAGGATATTATCAACACAAAATAACATAGAAACATGACGTGTGCTTATTAATTAAAAGAAAAGAGTGATCTAGAGCACCAAAATGCAAAATCATAATTTTAACCTGAATTGATTTAAGAAAAGTTAGGAATCACATAAAATACAGTGCCCTATTATGGATACATTAGCCTTAATCAAAACTTGTATATGGCAAGCTCGAACCATATACACATTTACATGATTTTGGCCTAAATTGTATACTTGAGTAAAATTCAAGTAAGATTGACAATTTCAAAACATAACAGTGTTAGGAATTAGATGTTTATATTTTCCTCCTATTTGAGAAGGCATACTGAGACATTCAAGTGAAGTAATGTATTTTCAAATAAAAGAGTTATCGAGAATAAATTTGAACCAACCCATGATACCACCTTGAGAGGACATACTAGGATGAAAGAGAAGGATGGACTCTCAAAAAGAGAGAAAGAAAGTGAGATTATTCCATGGAATAAATTAAATCTTGGTAAGCTAATTCTTGCATGCATTGACTTCATCAATCATCAAAATATAATTAGAATATAATGGGCCCTAAAGATAGGGTAGTAGGAAGGATACAATCCAAAAATATAAGAATCACACTTCAAACACACCCAAAGCTAGGGTGCAAGTTGCATGCTTATAGAATGATCAATCTCGAGATAAGTTTCACACTAAAATATTACCAAAATGAGGGCAAAATTCTATAGATATTATAATTAGAAGAAAATGAGAATGTTGTCTTCAAAGATAGAATAGATTAGAATGCACTCCATTAGATTATATATGATCATGATAAAACAATTTTTCCCTAGGAGGGCATATTTTGATCACTGATAAAGAATGGTTTACCCCTGTAGGTCTGATTTAGATTTGTGGACCAGTTCAAATGTTATGCCCCAACATGGGTAAATTGGCAAGCAATATCTCAAGGATATAATTTAATATATAGATTAAAGATGAGTGGGTGCAAACATATATATTATGGTGGAATGACTTTGAAAAGTCCATAAAAAACTAGGTAGATGAGAATATAGAAAGGGATGAAAGAGATGAAAAGAAAAGTGAATATGGCCAAACTAACCTAAGATACGTTATATCTACAAGTGTTGAATGCATAGTCTAGATAGACCTCAAGATAATTTAGTTCACTTATAATATGGGAGAGAATGGAATGAGGGATGAATAAAACCTACCAAGGTTTGATTAGAATCATGATTTATGATAAGAGATGCATGTCTAGGCATAGAGTCAGAGTGTTAAGCCTATTGAGCCTAAATTATGCATGGTGTTCTTGAGAGCTATTCATTAGAACTATGTTGACATTGAGACTTGAGTCCAAATCACAAAGTGCTTGATATAGAAAAAGAAATTAGGCATTATATGTATGAGGAACTTATAACAACATGTCATTTTGATTACCTAGAGCTGATTCAAATGTGAATACCTATAACTAAGGATAATGGTAAAAAAATGACCAAGACCAGAATTACAACTATTTCCATTTTAATAAAAAGGCAAAGACAAAAAAAGAGAGAACATAAATGAACTTAACTCAGAATCAAGATATGAACAATCAAGACATAAGTAAGAACAAGAATGTTTAAAAATAAAGCAAGAGCAACTTAATAACATGAGATCAAGATATAAATAATCAAGATCTATGTGGACCATCAAGAGATTTCTAAAAACTAAAAGAAAATGACAAGACTAAATAGGAAAACACAAAACCAAGAAGAAATAATAAGAAATAGCCAAAATAAATAAGATTAAATAAATGAAGAGACAAGAAAGCACAAAAAACAACAAGAAAACTCAAATAAACACATAGAAATAAAAAAACAAGTTAATGTAGTTTTAAAATAATTATTTAGGCACGTGTAGTAGAGGCATTAATTTATACAACAAGGTAACAAGAATAAGGACACAAATTTGATTCGAAGTGATAGGGAAATAATGCAAAATAAAGGAGGGGAAGAGAACAAAAGGAATGGGTTGGTTGAGTTGACTCGAAAGTACAAGACAAGTGGACACTACCTGCATAGTTATATGGGTGCATGTTCAAACATGAACTTAAGGCCAAATGTAGTTCTCCCAAAAAGTGGGATAGAAGAAAAAGTTGATGAATGTTTTAGAAGAAAAGGGAAGATGGGCACACAAAATGGTGAGAGAATACAAATCATTATGATCTTATAGAATAACAAGTGTGTGGGATAATTACTTATAAAATGGTAAGAGCATGGGATAATTACTTTTAAAATGGCAAAATCATGGGGATCAATATGTACAAAAGTGTAAGACAATGTTTTTGTTCTTTGATTGATTATTTTATAATGTTTTAATGGTTTTTGGGATAAAATATGTACAAGGGGAATCAACTAATCAAATATATGCTCATCCAAGAGTAGAAGTTCCAATAACAACTAAGCCAATTGCAATGACACTCATGGATATAAACAATGGCCCAAAGAACTAAATAAGATCTCTAATAACATCTAAAGCTATATATAATGACACTTTCTCTCAAATTGGTGAGAACAAGTATTTTGATAAGGCAATAATGTCTACTAAACAACATCAAAGTATAGAATAGTGCGTAGTATTAGATAAAATATGAAGAACCATCTAGTAGGCAAAGATCCTGAGCTAAAAATGAATTCATGTTCCCTCATCTATAGAAGAAGCTACATAATGCTATCCATTCTGATTTGCTTTGTAGAATTGGAATCGAATGTGATCATAATACTAATGATTCATAATCATGACCATAATTGGTCAAGGGATAAAATATGTTCAAGTTATAATAGCCTTAGGATATGAAAAGAGTGAGGTTCTCAAAGTGAACAATCCAAAATGAATATAGTCCAAAAGATGATGGTCCAAGGTGAGACAAAATGTGTTCAGAGTAAGAATGGTCAAAAATATTTCACTATCTAGAGTCATAAAAATAATATGGTCCATGAGAGGATGGTATAGGATAAAATGGTAAAATACTTTAGAAAAATTTTCCCCCAAGTAAGTGGTCTTGTAGAAAATGGTTCGAAGTTATCAAGTGTAGAACCTCTTCATGTGTACAATGTTCATGGGCTCTAGAAGTTCTTCACCATTTGGTTAAGCCAATCAATATACCCTTTATCCATAGTACAACATGATAACATATGGCACCAACCAATTAGGTTGGAACTTTAATTTTTTATTACGTTTAATGTTTGTTTTATTTTTGTTCTCTTTCGAGACCAAATCACCAATCTCAAACTCTTGAGGGAAAATGCCCTTTTTGTACTTTTGCACAATCTATTCTGATAAGATTGCAAGTTTTCTAGGGCATCCAAATTCTTACCATCAAGAAGTTCTAATTCTTATAACCTTGAGACTCTTTATTCTTCATCATCTTAAATATGATCCAAATAAATGTGTAATGAAGGTGGCTCGATCTCAATTGGGATAATAGATTTTATGACATAAACAAGGGATTATGGAGTGGCTCTTGTAGGGGTTTGATGACTGGTTTGGTAAACCCAAAGGGTAGGAAATATTTTCATGTGCCAATTATGGATAACATCATTAAAAATATTCTTTAAAATGGCTACAATGGTCTTATTTGGCACCTTAGCTTATCCATTTCCTTCCAGGTTATATGGTGTGGATTTCTTGTGATTGGTTTTGAATTTTGCACATAGGTCTTTGACATCTCTATTTACAAATGATCCACAATTATTGAATATAATGTGTGATAGAATGACATATCGACATATGATATGGTAATGAATGAATTTGGCTATTTGATTCTCGATGACATAAGTGAGAGGAATAACCACAATTTACTTATTAAAGTACTTGGTAGAAGTTAAAATGTGTTCATGTCCATCTGAAGATGTTGGGTTTATTTTTATGATGAGATCAAGGCCCTAAATAGAAAATGGGCATGGTTTTATGATTGGTTTTAGTGGTAAGGAAGGTGCGTATATATCAAATTTTCATGTTTCTAACAAGGAACACACTTCCTCACATATTTACAAGCATTTATCTCCATCTTTGGCTAATAATAGCCTATTCTAAGGAAATTTTTAGCGAAGACTACACCATTGGTGTGGGCCCCACACATTCTTTCATGAACCTCCTTTAGTATTATCTTGGATTCTTCTAAAGATAAACAAAAAAGTATCATTTCCTCAAATCCTTTGTAATAAAGCATGTTTCTAAGGAGGGTATAATGGGCTAGATTGTGATGGAATAGTTTATGTTAGTTTTTGGATAAGGTAGGTGTAAAAATTTGATCATAGAAGTAATTATAATACTCTTGATACCAATGTAGTTTAGGTGGAGGATTGGGACAAGTAATGGTGAATACCCTTTCTAAATTTGGCATAATATGGGCAAGCTATAGAAAATTCTCAATCAAAAACTAATATTTTTTTATCTTTGACATCAATCTATATCATTAACCTAATAATTTTCATTGCATCAGTAGATCTTTTACTAGCCCTTGGTACTTATTTTAATAGTATATATTTAAAATGAACATTGAGATTATCCATAATTTGCTTGTAAGGAACAAGCTTGTCATATCTAGTTTGATATTGATCAGTGGTCTGATTGATGATCAATTGGGAATCATCATATACCATTAAGTGTTGAATATCCCATTGAATAGTAGGATGTAGTCCTCTAATAAGTGTCTCATACTCAGTCATATTATTTTTATAATGAAAATTAATGTGGAATGCTTTAGAAATCTAATACCCTTGTGGTGTAATAAAAAATATGCCAGATCTAAATCCATGAAAAGTGAAGGAACCATCAAAATAAGTCTTCCATTGCTTAGGTTCATGTTGCACTTATTCTACACCATGATGTAATCATCTGGAAAGTTGAATCTAAGGGGTTGAGTATCTATAATAGGGGCTTCTAAAGTTTGATCAGCAATAACCTACCCTTTGATAGCTTTTTTATTCTAATTCTCAAGATCAAATTCACTTAGGAGCATGACCCATTTATCCATACATCCTATGAGAGTTATTTTAGATGATAAAATCTTTAGAGGATCCACCTTGGTGATGATAATAGCTTTGTTGTTCAACATATAATGTCATAAATTTTGGGAAACAAACACCATATATAAACATGCCTTCTGAATAGGAATATAATGATGTTCATAAGCCACTAGTGTGTGACTTAAATAATAGACTTCATGTTCTTTACCTTGATCATCATGTTGAGCCAAAATTTCACCTAATGCATGCTCAGTTATTGATATATAAAGCAATAGTGGTTGTTTAGTTTGGCAGTCTCAAAACTAGGAGGTTGGACAAATATGTCTTGAGCTTAAAAAATGTTAACTAAAAATATTCATCCCATTGAGGCATGACACCTTTCTTTGAGAGATAAGTAAATGGGTGGCACTTATCTGCCAGTTGAGAAATGAACATGCAAATTGACTGAATCTTTCCTTGTAAGCTTTGAAGTTGTTTAAGATTTAAAGGTGGAAGAATTTTAACAATAGACTTGACCTCAGTAGGGTTGACTTCAATACCTCTTTATGATACAATTAAACCTATAAATTTCCCTAAAGTGACTCCAAATACACACTTCTTAGGATTTACGGAGACTTTATATTCACGAAGCCTCTTACAGATTCTTCATAGAATATCAGGATGTCTAACATGTGTTTTTTATATTTTGCTAGTATGTCATCAACATAGTCCTCAATAATATCATGCATCATGTCATGGAAGATGATAGTCATGTCATATTGATATGTTTCTCTAGAATTCTTCAAGACAAATATCATGAATTGATAACATAATGTTCCCCACAAAGTGGTGAATGTAGTCTTATGTTGATCTTCTTGGGCTATCTTGATCTAATTGTATATAAACAATCCTTCCTTGATGGATAACATCTCATACCAAGAATTAGAATCAATGATCATGTTAATGTTGGGAAAAATAAAATCATCTTTAGGGCATGTTTTTTTATGTTTCTAAAATCTATATAAAGATGTATGCATTATGGCATATTTTTAACTGGGACTATGTTAGATATTCATTTAGAATATTCTAGTGGTTGGATGAATCCTACTCCCAATAATTTCTATAATTCATCTTTTACTAAGAGGGTGATGTGTGGATGCATATTTTTTAATTTCTACTTAACTAGTTTGGAATCTAGATGAACAATGAGGCAATGCCCTACCAAGTGTTAGTCTAAGCCTAGCATGTCTGCATATTCCCATGTAAAAATATGTCTAAAATACATTAAAATGGATATAATGTGTTCAAATTCTAATTCAATAAGGGAAGGTCCAAGATAAATAATTTGGGGATCATTGTATGTTCTCAGGTTCACTCCAACTATGTTCTCTACAAGAAGTGTGGATTCATCTTTAAGAATAGTAGGCAAGGTTTGATTGTGATCATCTTCTTCTGCTAAAATTTCTTGATTTTGCTCCCAAAGCTTTGGATAATGTGATGAATATGGATCTAACATATTAGGTAATGTCCAAGAAGCAAAAACCTATAGAAACTCAAGAGCAAGATGCTCAAAAATTTATTGTTTTTTTGAAGAGATGCTTGTACTAGCTATAGATCTGGGAGTTAATAGACCTTGTACGTCTTAAGGGGTCTAACAAAATTTCTCACTTGAGAGCACATAAAATAGGTTTTCACTCAAGGTATTATCTTCTCATTTACTTTTTCCCTCATCAATATGTGCCTTAAAGAGGTTTTCACCTGAATATCTCGATGTTTTATCTTTATTATGACCAATAAGTTTGTTTGCTTTTCAAAGTAGGTAGAATGATCTAATTAAAAATGAAATCCTTGTTTGTGATCACTAATGGGAAATCCATATTTTTTAAGGGAAGCTCTAATAGTGGAATGGGTTCTTGCATTAGTAAGGTGTGGATCATAATCCACCTTGTGTTATTTTGAAGTAGTTCATGTTTGGTCCTAGACTTTCTCAACACATCCAATGGTTCTTCTTTCAACTTCTTCTTTCCTGAGTTCCTTTTCACATTTTTTCCTAAGTGTCAACATCCTTTTGCTTCCTCCATATGGTATCCAATTGCTCATTCATCTTGAAAAGGCTCTCAATTCTATCTGATAGATTGTCAACTCAACACATGATAGATTAACACTCCTTAAAGCTAGTTATTTTGGGTTAGTCCTTAGAGTACTACCATTGGTTGATGGGAGGATGGGTGGGGCCCACTAAAGATTCATTGAGGTAGACATAGTTTTGACACATGGTTCCCCCATACTCATTTTTGTGAGCAAGTGCCCAACTTTCCTAAGAGAAGTACCTATTTGACACATGGAATCTTGACACTTATCAAAGGCATTTTATTTTTATCATACCTTTAAGTAGCACCATTGGCTAGAGAAGAAAAAAGAAGACCCACCAAGTGGTTATAACAAATAATAGAGTCTGGGCAAAGCATAGATCTCCAGAAAAACAATGTGTATTTCTTCAATACTCCTAATGATCTTAGACAAATAATCATTGATATACTTGAATGTGGTGAAGTTGTTCTACTAGATACCTATCTGGTCTCCCCCTCATGGTCAAAGAGGGATCTCCTAGTTTTTGGAATGGAATTTTGGAATGAACTCAGAAGAAACTTCTTGGTTTGAAAGGGAAACTCCTCAGCAGTGCTGGCAAACTATAGCTTCTTCAGGCCTCTCTACAATGGATTCCTACTGACTTCCTATCTCTCTTTAAAATTCTTGCATATTTTGCTGATAAATTGGAATAGATTCAAAGAAAATTCTTATGGATGGGACTAGAAGATAAATAGAGAATGTCTTTAGTCAGATGGGAAAAAGTGTGTCTTCTGAAATCACATGGTGGCCTCAATATTAAGTCTATCAAGAACATGAACAAATCCCTTCTCTCAAAAATTAATTGGAACCTAATCCATAAAAATAATGATTGGGGGGAAATAATGTATGCCAAATATATGCATAGCACTGATGGTTCCAACTTTCTTCAATAGATGGCGTTACCCCAGGGATCTATGATATGGAATAAAATGTTAAAAAGTAGAAGCCCTCTTAAGCAAGGAATTAGATGGAAACAAGGAAATGGCTGGCATATTAAATTTTGGGATGATATTTGGTTAAAGGATAAGGCTCTCATCACATAAGGAAACTATGGAGAGATTGTTGACATTGCTACTCAATTTTTTGGAGATAGAGTCAATGATTACATGGATAATAATAATGGTATGTAGAGCTAGAAAAATATATTGGATTACTAAGATCATTAGCCTGAGATTTTCCTAAGAGTTTGGGAGATTCAGTAGTTGATTCAAGGGACTAGAATCCCTCTCTTCCCCTATGAAAATGAACAGTACTAGTGGCCGGATAAGAATGGATGGTTTTCTATCAAGTCTGATTATCATTTGCTGACTCCTTAGGCTCAAAATAAAGACTTATGGAAAAAGGTTTGGAATTATAAACTTATGCCAAAAATTAACATGTTTTGGTGGGCTGTTGCTCATAAAAAAATCTTAACATAGGACAACCTTCAAAAGAGAGGGTTTACCCTAGTCAATAGATGTTATTTGTGTGGTTCAAAAGAGGAAACAATTTCACACCTTTTCATTCACTATGATTTTGCCTAGGAATTATGGGGCATAATTTTAAATAAGTTTGGTATTGAATGGGTCTGTAACTCTAACCTCAGGGAAGTAATCCTTAGTTAGAATCCCACATTTACACATCCCTGGCTTATGGAATTATGGAATCAAACTCTACCCTATTTGAGTTGGATTTTATGGAAAGAGCACAACCAAAAAATTTTTAGGTACACTGCTATAAATGCATCTCAAGTGTTTCATTGTTTTTTTAAGACTCTTATGGAAAGTGTCACCATTTCCCATATTCATTCTATAGAGAAACCCCTAACTCAAGTTGAAAATCAAATTGCAGCTAAATGAAAGGTTTTAAACCATATCCTTGATTATAATATCTCCAAAATCTTATAAATACTAAATACTAAATGGATTCCCCCAAAGCCTAATTGGATGAAACTTAACTTTGATGGGGCATCCAAGTCTAATGGTAAAGCTAGTGCAGGAGGAATTTTAAGAAATGATAAAGGATGGATGATTGCTGTCTATGTTGGTGGAATAGGATTCTAGAGCAATAACTATGCTAAAGTAATGGCTCTCTTATGGGGGTTAAAATTGGCTATATCCCTAGGAATAAGGAAATTGAGTATATAGGGAGACTCTAAAATGGTCATCCATGCAGTTAATAAAGCATCGAATGTGGGAATTAAGCTAAAAGATATCATTAGGGATATCCAATTTCTTTTGTAGAATTTATCTAGAGTGGATATTTCACATATTTATAGAGAGGGAAATAATGTTGCTGATGCATGTGCCAATCTTGGTCAACAATGTTTATATTGGTGGGTTTTGTGCCAAGTTTCTCATATTCCTTTAAACATTAGGGATATTATTCAAAAGGAGATGACTTGTCAAGGATGAGTCAAACTTATGAGAAGGATAGATCTCATAGGTGGTCCATTTGGAGGGGATCATCGTAGATCTTGAAACTTGATAACTATTGTACTCTTTTGACAATCATTCATGATTTATTGTATCAAGATGTTAAGGCACGTGGGTCTCATTATGAAGATATCTGGGAAATGATTATTAAGCATGGGAGTAGAAAAAATCATCTCTGTATGGTATTTTGAATTATTAGCCATCACATTATCATTATGCATAATCAAGAGCAAGGGTTTGTAACCACTTCCAAGTTGAAGGTTAAATTTAGGAACTCTACAGGTTTGGCCTGTAAATCCAAAATGGGAGGAGACCAAATTCAAATAAAACCAGTCTCTTACTATGAGTTCAAAGATAATCCACTAGTTTGGCCTTATTGTAAATAAGGGGGGATTAACCCATACCTAGAAAGGCTCAATGGGTTCGATGAAAACTTGTTTGATCAATTTGTGAGGTCTTGGTTAAATAGGTGAGTCACTGTTGGTAGAATTAGTTTTAAGATTTCTAAAAAGGTGATTTCTATGGATATAAGAAATTCTATGCAGGGGATAAAAATTCAAAGGAAAACAAAAATTATGGATCTCTCAAGACATAAATTTTTCCTGGGAGAAGGTGAAGAACTCATTCCTTACCAAGGAGGATTCGAGCTTGCTAAACTACCTAAGCCATGAGACAGAGTGTGATTCATCCTCATGAAGTACTTCATGCTCGAAGGATGATTTAACAAGTTCTATAGTTACCATCTCCCCCTTTTAAATCACTTTAGCTGGAATGCTCTTGTTAGTTTTCCTTTTTACCTACTCTCCTCTCTAGAGCATTTTGTCCTTAGGGTGAGAGAAAAAATGTCTAAAAAATTTGATATGAATCCTATCCCGCAAAACTAGGGCCTTATTTTCTATTTATATAATTTTCATTGAGCCCTTGAGCCATCCAAGACTATCAAAATTGATAGTGTGGATATCTCTTATAATCCTTTGTCTGGTGATGCTATCGATGTGTCTTATTTTTCCCCTATTCCTACCAAAACTAAAGAAGTCTCCTTCTCTACCCTAGAAGAGACCCCTGTTGACACCCTTAGCTCCTTTGCAATCAAGAAGGGTAAGAAGATGAAGGTTGATGTGGAGGAAGAGAATATTGGGGGGACCACTATGGGGACCCATAAAAATCTTGGTAAGACCACAGGGGGTCAAGGTGGTAAATCTTATAAGTCTTCTAAGGTTAATAAGGAGGAATTCTCTTCTAGAGTTTGAAGGTTGGGGTAGATTGCTGGTAAACTTGCTCCTAAGGCCAGGCTTATTGAATATTTAGAGAGT
Organism: Torreya grandis; assembly: GCA_037957365.1. Taxonomy (NCBI): domain Eukaryota; kingdom Viridiplantae; phylum Streptophyta; class Pinopsida; order Cupressales; family Taxaceae; genus Torreya; species Torreya grandis. Next base: position 4,500,837 of record JARHVA010000257.1, read on the forward strand.
GCCTCAGAGGAAGTGACATAGGAGGAAGAGTCAAAGGAATTGGAAGTCTAGGAAATTTTTGAGGACATTGAAGGGAAGCAAGAGACTAGGGAATTTGAGGCTATTGAGGAGGATGGTGCTGACATTATGGAAACTACTGATAAAAGGGGGAAAATGTATGTCAAGGAATCTAGTGAGGAAATTGAGAATGAGATTGGTTTGAAATTTGAAATTGATGCCCTGAAGGATCATATTCAGAAGCTGGAGTAGAACTTCACCACTAGGCTCCAAAATTCTATTGTCCTAAACATGTCTATGTTGAAAGAAGTGGGTAATACTAGGCCTACTATCAATGTGGAGAATAATGAAAAACTGAATGATCTTCTCAAATCAATGGTTATGTAAGGAGAGACCTCTCTGACTCTCATCTTTTTGTTTCTTGTTTATTTTTGTTTATTGTGTCTGTTGGTACTCTGCTAGTGCCATCTCTTCACAGAAGGCATATTTTGTTTGATTGCCTTCTTATCTTCTTTTCTTTGTAAGGGTTCAGCCCCTAGTCTACTACCTTACTTTATCAAAAACAAATAATAGGCAAGAAATTACATGTGGTACCACAACACTTGTCTAACAACATAATAGAAATAGTTTGAGAACTTAACACATGGTATCACTATTCTCTTCCTAAGCATCCTAGCCATAAAATGATAGTGTAGTTGCAACATATCTCAGATATAGAGGTTAACTGCACTCATGAGCTTAAGACCCTCATTTAGTTGCAATGACATCATCATGGGTGTGAGTACCAATATTTCTAGGTGTCTTTTCACATGAGAATCCATCTCACCTATATATTTTAGGCCCATACCTTTTGGAAGGGACTAGTTATCATTTTATTAGGATTTGTCATTTTTTGTACACAACCATTTATAATAGAAAGGAATAGTATCAATTAGCATTTTCATTATATGACCTTAATAGGTGCCCCTCATGGGTGTGACTAGACATCTTGTATGTGCCTTTGAGGCCTTATATATTCTCTTCTCTACCTACAATGAAGAGGATGTGGTGCTATGTGTCATGTTGAGTGAAGAGTTATTTTTATCTCTTATTTCTTTTCTTCTACTTCTATAGTATTGATGTTTTCTTGCATTATAGATCTTAATTCATAGTTCATGCTCTTTTATGGTCTATAGTATTTAAGGGTTCAATCTGTTTTATGTAATTATGGTTAATGTTTTGAATCACTCAACATGTCACCTTAGTTAGAATGAAGAGTCATCTTCTAAAATCCTAGAGGTTACTTTACATAATACAATTTGGTCTTACACCTATAAATCTTCCCATATAAGGTTGTTTAACCTAAAATGAAGGTTTTAGGCATCAATAGTTTATTCTTTTTTAGCATGCCTAGTGGGACTAGATTTACTAGTCTACTTGAATAAGAGCCTAATTTTATGAGCCAAAGGACTATAAAAAGGTTATAAATAGCAAATAATTTGAGCTTGCTAACACTACCTCTAGGATCTCCAAATTTCCAAAGGTCCATAGGGTCTAGTGCTACTCAACAATAGGAAATGGCTTTTTAAGGCCCATTGAGGATCTTCATATCATGGGATAGTGGCATCCCACTTATCCCTATGACACCCATAAATAAATGGGACCCCATTATTATGAATGCCTTTACGGTGTTCCCTGAGTTCTCAAGAGAGGATTTAAAGACCATAGTAGAACATCTCCAAGATGTTGCAAATTTGTACAATATGCACTATGTTAATGCATAAAATGTAGTTATAAGGCTACTAACTGCTTATTTTAAAATAAGTGATCTTGATTGGTACCAATATTTTATATCCAACTCCATCTACACCTAAGATGACCTAGGAAACAAATTATTGAGTGATTAAATGAGAAGGTGGATTAATTGTCCCTCCTACAATAGCTAATAACTATCAAGAGGGGACTGCAAGAGGCTGTTATTGATTTTAGTATTATGTTCAAAAAGAACTATCAAAAGATCCTAATAGTGGCTTGGTCACACATATGCATGGCCATTATTTTATACCTCAATACCTTCAAATAAGATATTGTAGTTATGATCTAGTCACTCGAAGGATAGATGTTGGTGGGTGCTTATGATTTGTCAGTAAGATCCAAAAATAATTTAAAAGATGTAAGAAATCTTCCTTCATGGATGTTAATGACAATATTCCCATAGATATTGATGCCTCTACAAGAATAATTACCAAGTATCTTAGGATCCCCACCTTATATATATGTATATCCACCAACTTAGGTGAGTACATTCACTCAGTCCTCTCTAGCCATGAAGATGAATGACATGAATAGTATCTTACAAAACTTTGCCAATTAGATAATCAATGCCCCCTTTCAATAATTACCAAGAAAATATAACACCTTACTAGTATAACCATTACCATGAGAGGTAAAGGTCAAACCATCAGACTCTAAATCATCAAGTGCTAAATTACCAGATGTGGCGCATGAACCAAATGGCTATAGTACTTGACCCCTTGGATATAGTATTGCCAAAAGCAAACATGGAGCTAGTTGTTGGCCAAAATAACTTGGAAAATGTTTTTAATTCATGGTGTTTACCTTAATTTAATGCTCATGGATAATTAAATTTTCCAAGGGGCATTCTATATTAGAAGGTTGATGAACAATGATGATGAGGGTATGCAACTGATTTGGCCTATGCATATTAATCCTCAGGGTTTGAGAATGTTATTTTGATGGTGTAGATGTAGGGAATGTACCTAGAAAAAGAAGAAGAGATATCCTTAGAACATGCATTCTTATCCTAGGTATAAGGTGAAGATATGGTCTATGCAAGCAAAGTTCTTGTATATAGAGCCCTACAAGTTTAATTTGATTATTACATATGCTCTAAGAAAAGGTTGGCTAAGAGCCCCAAAGCTATAGAAAGGCCCCAAGTGACTTTCATAAAGGGTCCAGTAACCCAACCTACACCTCTGACATATCAAAAGTAGAGAGAAATGGTGAAAACTAAGGGAAAAGATCCTAAGGCCCCACCTATTAGGTCATATAATGTGGTGAAGTAGTTGAAAAGGGTTGTAGCCAATGTCTCCCTCTAGGATGTCCTATTGATCCCTAAGTATAAATCTCTATTGAAAAAGTCCTTGGAGAAGAAAGAAAATCCCACACAAGGAAAGCCAATTATAGATCTCATAAAAATAAAGGGGAAGGAATATAGAACAAGTGTAAAACCCTAGATACCCTCCACATTCATCATATAAAAATAAAGGGTAAGAAAAATAAAACCCACCCAATTTTATTTGACACTAATTATGGGGAATAAATTATTTCACAACTCTATGATTGATTCAGGTGTGAAAATAATGGTGATGCCTAAATAGATAATAGATGCACTACAATTGAATTATGAGCCATCAAATAAAGGAGTGATGTAGTTGGATGAGAATAAGGTTCAAACTTGAGGGATAATCAAGGTTGTACCCCTCACATTATATTATTGGCCTATCATTATTGTACCATAATAAATTGTAGTGTTATACATCATGCCTATTTTTAGGATATGTCTATAAAGATATTTCACTATGAAGATAGGTGGGTACCTACCATTGGACTAGTCTAATCTAATATTGAATACCAAGTATGGTTTAAATTTAAAGGTGCTATCCAAACCACTTCAATCAAAAAACATAGTGGATAAATTTATGATGAACTTCAAAGAAACACATACCTCCTTCTCAATAATGGAGACACACTGCGTGGAGATGCTTGAAGGAGAAAAGGTAGTAAACACTAGAAGTCCAGAGGAAGAGATCCTTGTTAATGAGTTCATTAAAAGTGAACCATTCACAAACTTTGACACCACTAGCCTTAGGACCTACATGATCCATGATGAAGACCAAGTCATCCCTAAGGTCATAAATAATAAAGAAGGTCAGAGTAAAGGCCTAAAGATGAGTCCAAATTTTAGACTCTACATTTTGATGGCACAAAGTGCAAGAGTAGCTCTAGAATCAACATCTGACTAATATCTCCCTCCAAAAAAGAGACCATCTAAGCCTTCATATTTCAATTCACCTGTACTAATGATGAGGTCAAATACAAAGCACTAGTCCATGGCCTTAACCTAGCTAAGCAGATAGGTGTAAAGTAGTAAAAAGTATTTGGTGATTCTAAACTAGTGGTAAGGAAAGTAAGAGGAGTTGTGGCCATAAAAAATGTATGCATGAGGTCATATCACCACCATATATGGGATTCAATTTAAACCTCTAAATATTTATACATCCAAATCATCCCTAGGGCCATGAATGCAGAATTAGATAGGATGGTAATGATTGGATCCCAATTCAATCCAATGATAGACTTATTCACTAATGAGCTAGCTGTGTAGGTTATCATTAGACCTGCCATCACTAATAATGACTAAAGTTAGAAAGTGATTTAAATCAATGAGAAAATCACCATGTTACTTTATCAATAATGTGAATTAATGTAATAATTGTAGTTAAATATTGAAGAGGCTTATAGGGACCATATCATGTAATTAAAGACCAACAAGATACCAAAGGGACTCATCACCCTAGAAAATATTTTTAACTTCAACAATACAAGGAATGATAAGCATAATTTTGTCATAGATAAGGGTGATTACTCCAAGCTTGATGGTGGAGGTGGAAAGAAGCTAAAGGTTGGAAAAAAGTCCCTCAAAAGGGTAAGGAATGATTTTTTTATTTTTATGACAAATATAAAGGAATCATCACATGGACTTATGATGACTTGAAGGGATATGACCGCGAGGTAATTTAGCACACCATAGACTTAGTAGAAGGATCTAAATCATTTTTTTAGAAGCAAAGATTGATGAATCTAAAAATTGAGTTCCTAATGGCTCAAGAACATAGGAAATTGATCAACTCAAAGATTATATACCCAATCAAACATTTAACTTGGGTATCCAATATAGTTCCTATGTGAAAGAAGAGTGGAGAGATCTAACCATGCATGTACTTTTAGGACCTGAATAAGGCTTCTTTAAAGGACAATTAATCCCTCTACTTTATTGATTAGATCCTCCAAATGGTAATAGGTGAAGAGATGTTTTATCTACTAGATATATTCTTTAGGGTTAATTAGGTATGGGTAGATGAAAAATACTAGTACAAGACCACCTTCACCATAAAGTAGGGAATATTCACATATGTAAAGATGTCTTTTAGCCTCTATAATGCTAGGTCTACCTTCAAATGAGCTATGGACATGGCCTTTAAGGTCCTAATCAATAATATCATCCTAATCTACCAAGATGACCTCACCATATTTTCCATGAAGAATGAGGACCATTTCAACCATCTAGAGAAGGTCCTCCAAAAGTACCAAGAATTTTGGGTGTCCTTTAACCCCAAAAAAAGTTTCTTTGGAGTTTCATAAGGTAAGTTGCTTAGGTATGTAATATCCAAATAGGTGATCGATATCAACCTAGAGAGAGTAAAAGACATTAGAGACTTAGACTTGCTAGTAAATAAGAAAAGAGTCTAATATTTCCTTTAAAATATTAATTTTATCTGTAGGTTCATATCTAAATTCATAATATTGGTCAAACTAATCAGACTGATGCTAAATAAGGACTAGGTGTTTAAGTGGACTCTCAAGGGAAGAGTATCATTTGATGATATCAAGGATGTAATATCTACTATTCTAGTACTAGCCAACCTAGAATTATCTAACAACTTCATCATGTGCATCTATGGGAGTGAGCATAGCCTAGTGGTTATGTTAACTCAAAAGGAAGATGAAGGAAGAAATGAACACCTAATCATATTCTACTCAAAAAAATCATTTGGGTATGAATTCAAGTATAATTTCATGTAGAGATAGCCTTTCACCATTGTCAAGGGCCTTAAAAAGCTCATGCACCTTATGGTGGGAAGAAAAATAATGATGTGGCACACTCCAGTATCCACAAATACATAATAGAAAGAAAAATGACTAAAAAATAGTCTAATTAGATCACCAAGATCTTAGAGTATGATATCAAAGTCAAGATAACAAAGGTGATCAGAGGAAGAGGAATTTTTTAGTACTTATCCAAATGTGTAGATGTCGTGATGGAAGAGTTGGCCATTTTAGTCCCACATAATAAATTATTACATGGTTTGAGGAAACATACTAGTTTTAATGTTTTTTAAACATTTGGAGCATGGACTATATGTAGAGGCTCTATGGGGTATCAAAATTACTTTGTACAAGTATGGAAATACAAGGTATCCATTTAGTTCTTCATCAAGTTCACCTTTACATTTTGGACCTAGTGATAGAAGATACAAGTAGGTAGTTTGTTGAGGCTAGGTCTCACATGTGTGGAGTCGGAGAAAATGGTCAAAAATATATGTTCAATTTTATGCCAAGATAATATGCTCCAAATCCTATGTCCTTCACCAAAGTGAAAATGAAGTTATGCATGTGCAAAGTTGTCTCTTTAGTTGGTTTTCACTAAATTTCCCATACTCAGCCAAAAGACCTCGACTGTTGCAAGAATGTCATAATAAAATTCATATAGAACAGTTAGCTTGGGTATTAAATATATTCACTTGGAAATATCCTAAGAATAATGGATTAAATGGGTCTGTGCCTTTTGACCAGAAGAACATCTCTTAAAATTTTGAGGTCTCCATGAATTTTTGTCTTCAAGTTATAAGCCTTTGAAAATAGACCTATAATATGAGATGTTTGCACCAACATCAAGTTTAAGGATATAATAAGACAACCCTATTGAGATTAAATTTTATGGTTATGTAACCATAAATTATGATCACATGAACATCATTCAGCAAGAGCAAAGATGTCAACTTTAAGACCATGAACTAACCATTGGGTTTAAAATAGTGGGTCCTAGTATATCAACAATTTGTATTATATCATACATTTAGATATAATGATGAGTAATAGCTAAAGATTCATCAAAACTTAAATGTAAATTTATGCATGAAAAATTCCAAGGATGCATTCAACTGGTAGGAGATTGATGATCCATGGGCCTTCAAATAAATTGAAATCAATTGAGTGAGTTGAGTCAACTTGTTAATGAGACAAGTCATTTTTCAACAACCAATTAGATTAAAGACAGGCCTAAGATTCTCAACAAAGGTTACGAAGTTATTTTTTACCATGAAACATATGGTTTTATAAGGTCTATATATGCCATCAGAGTTAGTTCAAATATTGTAGAATGGTCTAGGTAATGTAGTGAGATGTAAAAAACTTGTATGGATCGCCATCAAGGTTAAAATATGGACCTCTAATTCATATTCTTTCTTAGGAAATTTTTTATTACATCAATGGTTCACCCTTTTAAGGAGAAGCTGCATATGTATATACAATTTTAGGTTCCTTTAGAGAAAGGATTGGTATTTTGGATCTATTACAATACAAATAAGTGCTTTATAATCTATATGTCTATACTAATATGGAAACTATAGGAAAACCAATAGCTTTAAATTGGTTTTCCACCTATAAATACACCTATGATCCAAAACATGAAAATAAAGAAGAGATATAATTAATGTGAAATATATTCAATCTTCACCATGGTCATAGTCTCAATAAGTATCCACCTATTAGATAGTGAGCCATGATCTGATCAGATCTATGAGCATGAGGTTTTATCTTCAAGTGAGAGTTGGCATGAAGGATCAAAGAAGAGATATAGTATTGGGAGCTGTGTCTAGGAACATTTAATGCATCCTCAAGGCCTTTAGGGACCTTCTCACTCAACAAGCCATATGAAACATTTAGATTGATCAAAAGGGTGGTAATGTTTCCATTGGCTAAGGAGTAAAAAGGAGGTAGTTCAAGTTCATTTAATGACCTAGGATAGGTGTTCTTTTTTGATGGTGTGTTCACCCATTCTTTAGGGTTGCCTCTCTTCTTCTATATGATGGATTTTGAGACTTTTAAAAAAGTATGCTCATTTTCTAAGGTTAAATATTGTCAAAATATTGTAAGAAATACCTTTTAAAGTAATAGGATCAACTCTTTTCTTATCTCTTATTTTTAATTAGTGTTTAACATGCTTGTCTATGGTTAATTTGTGAAGGATATTATTCCTAGTTTTCTATCCTTTTACTTACCTTTTTAAAGGTATCTTCAAAATAACTTACAGTTCTAGATTAGTGTTCTATTTGGGACCTCTTCCATTAAATATTTTTGCAATTGGTGAAATTGTGAGATTGAGTAAGCCATAGTTATCTTTTGTTGATCCAGTGTGTGTTCAAACTTATGTGAGTATCCATTCAAATTTGGTGCATCACCATTTTATCTTTCTTATGAACCCTTATCATCTTTCTAACCCTTTCTCACGAAACATTAGTTTGTAATCATTCTTAGGTGAGCATCAAGAGGAATATGGCCTTCTTCTGAGGTTTAGTCCCAATATAGGTTACCCATAGCCTATGATTATCCCAATATTATAGCTTGGTTGGAGAGAGCTTGAAGAACCCTCATTGAGGGTGAAAATTTATTCTATAATATTTTTTAGTATGCTGATGGGGCACACTTATTTCAAAAGGAATACTGATCAAAGTTGATGTTAATTTGATCAAATTTATAGCAATTAAGCTCCAAACAACAACATATATCGATTATGAAGGAAAGAATCAATTCTCTAGTGTAGAATAGTAGCTTTGTCTCATTCAAAAGGTGATAACAAGGTCAAATTCAAGAGGTATTCCTTTTGATTTTATTGAACTACCTTTAAATTTGGTACAAAGACTAAGGTTTGTAAATACTCATCTATAATAAGTAAATTTTGTTCCTAGGTTATTTCCAAGGCTTATCCCTACAAGAGGAACCTTATTACCCCCTTGCATAACCATGGTAGTCCATATAAATTTTATGAATTTTAATGACCAAATCCCTTTATCCCTCACTTATTATGATCCTATCCCAGTTGCATCCCTCAAAAGTGTTCCCTATTACACTGGAGACTAAGCTATAACACCCTCTAAACACCTTGTGAATATATCCAATTTTTACAATATACATAATGTCACTGAGGAGAATATAGCTATTAGGCTACTAGTAACCTCTTTCAAAGAAAAGGCCCTACATTGGTATAGAGGCCTTACTAAAAATTCCATTAAAACATGGGACCAATTAGGGGAAGCCTTTTATAAAATATTTGAGGATAAAAGTGACCATTTTTCACTTGCAGAATAACTAACTCCAATTAGAAAAGCTCCTTATGACATCATGCAAGACTTCAACACAAGGTTAAAAAAAACTTGGGATAGAATCCTAGTCATAGTTAGACCAACCCCTAACTTTTATTTTTTATATTATTTAAAAGATTTGAATAGTGACATAGCAGTCATGGTCCAATCTATGGGAGGAAATATAATTATAGGTGCATATGAGGTGGTCATTAAGGCAAAAAATTGTCTAGTTCAAGATGGAAAACTTACACGTAGACCATTGATACACTTATTTCCTAAGATCATACCCTCTCCCATTTATATCCCTCCATTGGATTTCATTCCCCTTACACCAAAAATTGTTTCAACCCCTACACCAAATAAAAAGAAAGTTTCTACTAGTGGATATAGCAATTCACTAGAATAAAAGAACTTTAAGGAGCTCACACTCATGTTTCAGTCTTTGGGGAAAGAGCTAGTAAATTTAAAAAGGTAACAAGCCTTATCAAAGTTCATATAAGCCTCAAAAGTAGGCTTTTCAAATAGAGAAACCCTTATATACGAGAAACTACCAGGGCGAAAGTTAGAACCAAGGATAGGGGAAGCATGGCTATAATAGGCAAAATAACTTCAAACGTAGGGTTCATATTGCTTCTAAATACTTGGTCCCAATTAAAAATAATGTGGATCAAGAATAATATCATGCCATACCTTAGAACTAGTGCTTTGGTCAACATATTATCCCAAATATTGACCTTAATCAAGCCTTCAATGATTAATGGTAGCAAGCTACTAATTTTGGATACAACCAAGCCCTCATGGCCCAAAATGCAGAGGTGCCTATGATGACTAGACCAAAATAACCTCCACAAGGTCAAGGGTCTAATTAGGGACCAAATCATCTATATGTTACAATGATGAACTATGAGTAAGAGGAGTACTATGCAGCCAACTAGTAGGCTAGTTCCAGCTAAGCCTATAGTCCAATGGTAGCAAACACAAGATTTAAAAGAAGGAATATGGATGGTAACCAAGAAGTAGTCAAAGATATTCTCATCATTACTCATTTATTGACAAGGCATATGGAATAGTCTATCACTCCAAAGGTTTTAGGACCTTGAAAATATTAAAGCCAAAGGAATCCTTTTGTTCCCCAGGGCTTACAATAATAAAAAATAGTGGTGGATCCTAAGGCACATGCAAAGGTCATTAATTCACCCATTAAAATTTTTGAACAAATGAAGAAGTCAAATGTGAGTTTTCCAATATGGAATATGCTCTCCATGACAAGCCAAGTAGACATCCTTCAAGAAGGACTATCAAAGAGTAGTGTTATAGACAAGCCATCAAGCAAGGTGAATGAAGTTCTCACCAATGCAACCAAAGGGATAGAGGAAGGGTAATCAAATAAATTAGTCAAGCCTCCTCACTTATATATTTTAGTAATCATTGTAAACTCTTTATTACATAATTATTTAGTGGATAATGGGTAAATTACCTTAGTGATGCCAAAGTTTATAGCTGATTAGCTTGGTCTAAAATATGAGCCATAGTCAAAAGGAGTGTTGTAATTCAGTAGTTTTTCTCCTAAACTATTTGGCATAATTAGGGACCTCAATGTGACCCTAAAAGTCTATCCTAGTGTCTTGGTGTCCCAAGATATATTGGTCTTATATGTGACTCCTCACTCTACACTATGCTTATTCTAGAGAATTCATAATAAAGATAGGGGCTATCTTGTAAAAGACTAGTCCCATATGGCATTCAGGACAAGTTATGGAACCAAGGTGTGAATAAAGGCTGAGCTCATTACATAATTCCCTATATAACCCTATGGGATTGATAATGTCAACATTAGTTGCACCATCATTAATAAGGATGAATTTATAATGGGGTAGGATTCAAACACTCATTCAAAAAAGGTACCAGACATGTTCCTTGGTGAGATATGGAATGATAATTAATTGGTGTACCCCTTATAAGGTGTTGAAGAAATATAATTGAGTGTTTCTTTTTTTTAATGATAAATACCAACCTATGCCATCTCGCATGAGGTGTCTAGAAGATCCTAGTGGTCTATGGAAGTTCTTCTTTGATGGCTCAAAGAGCAAGGATGGGGTAGGTAAAAGTGTCATGCTAATTTCCCCTTCAAATGATAAGTACTTCTCCTCATATAGGTTCCAATTCAATTACTCCTATAATGCAATAGAATATGAGGGTCTCATCCATGGCCTTCAATGGGCCAATGAGAGAAAAATCAAGTAGTTACAATTTTATGAGGATAATGAATTGGTTGTGCACCAAGCCAATGGTCAAAATGCCACTAAGAACCCATTAATTAAGTCTTAAAAACATAAGGTGTGGGACCTCATTTAGGACTTTGAGGCATTCAACATCTAATCAGTGTCTAGAGGCCAAAACCAACATGTTGATAGGCTAGTAGTTATGGGGGATCATTTTGACATCCCCAATGATTTGAAAATCAACCACATGTCAAAGTGGTCATAAGATCATCAGTGCCAGATAATGAAGCCCAATGGTATGTTTTTTAATGTTAAAAATAAATTACATGTTTCTTTAAATAAGAACCAAAATTCTCCTCCCTCAATCAATAAAAAATACAACATCAGTATGGGGAGAAGATTGTGTAGTTAAAGTCAAATAAGCTTCCTAAAGGGATCATCACCTCACAAGGACTCTTTCATGAAGGGGACCATATCAGGAAGGATAAAGTAGTGGTGTTAACTAATTAAGAGAATTATGAAAGAGTTCTTATCTTTGAAGAAAAGTTCTTCAATCTTGGAAAGGTAAGTACTAAAGATGAAAGCCATGCTTTCATAGAGCTCTATAAATAATATGTACAAATTTTCACTTGGAAATATAGTGACTTAAATGGCTTTGATCCTGATCTAGCCCAGCACACAATAGATATAAATGTTGATGCCAAGCCTATTAGGTAGAATCATACACCCATAAATCCAAAGATTGAGGAGCTCATGAGAAGGGAGATGACCAATATTGGGGAATCTAGGATCATCTTCCCAATCAAGCACTCGTCATGGGTAGCTAATCTAATACCTATCAAAAAGAAGAGTGGGGAAATCAGACTGTGTGTGGGCTTCATAGATCTTAATAAGAACTATTTAAAGGATAATTACCCTCAACCATCAATGGAGAAACTCCTACAAGTATTGGTTGGTTCAGAATGTTTCTCTCTTAGATGGATACTTAGGTTATAACCAAGTGCTAGTGAGAAAATAAGACTAGTACAAGACTACCTTTATCATAAGTAGGGGACATTTTCTTATGAAAATATGTCTTTTGGATTATCTAATGCTAGGGAAACCTTTTAAAAGGCAATGGACATGGACTTCCAAGGAATACTAAATCAAAATGTGTTGGTATATTTGGATGACATTACAGTCTTCTCCAAGAATGTTAGTGAGTATATGAACTACCTAAGGATGGTTTTCCAAAATGTAGAGAGTATGATATCTATTTAAACCCCCAAAATTATGTGTTCTTTGTGCATCAAGGTAAATTGTTGGGTCATATTACTTCAAAATAAATATTATCCATTGACCTCGATAGAGTAAGTGTTATCTTATTCTTATACTAACTAAAGTAAAGAAAGGGGATCTAGAGCTTCCTTGGGGAAATCAATTTTATGAGGAGGTTCATACCTATATTTTAAAAACTAATCAAACATATCACCACCATGCTGAAGAAGAGCCAAGTGCTTACTTGCTCTCATGAAGGCAAGGCTGATTTTGAAGCCATTAAGTAGGCCATTGCCCAAGCACCCTCACTCTTAAATATTGATTTCTCCAAAAACTTCATCTTGTACACCTTTACTAACATTGACAACATATCATCTATGTTAGTATAGAAGAATAATGAAGCAATGGAGTAGCAAATTGCCTTTTTTAGCCAAGGTATGGAAGGATATGAAGTGAGATACACTTTCATTGAGAAATAAGTTATTTCAACCTTGAGAATCCTTGAGAATTTTAGGCCCATGCTCTCCAATAATAGGATCCATCTTATGGTGTCTCATCTTGGAGTTAGGGATTTCCTCCTTAACAAAGATTTATGTGAGAAGAGAGCAGGATGGATCACAAAGATCATGGAATATGACATAGAGATTAAGGTCATGAATTTTTTCATGGGAAAGGGCTTACATGAGCACATGGTGAATGACCTCTAAAACGAAAATGAAGATATTTTGGTGACCAAAGACAACTCATAGATAGGTGCAATTCCACTTCAAAAGAGCTAGCTCTGAGATATGGCTCATTTCTTAGAAATAAGAGAATGCCCTTAAGGTTTGGATAGATTTAATATAAGGTATTTTAGGATTAAATCTATACCTTATGCAGTAGTCAATGGTGTTATTTTTATAAAGGACTTCAATGGGTTACTCCTTAGATGCATATATGATGACTAGGTGACCAAACTCTTGGAGTAGTTTCATGATGGACCTGTATGAGGCAATTTTGTACCCAAAACTACCCTAGTAAAAGTAATGAGGGATGGCTATTACTAGCCAAGCATTTTCAAAGATGTTCATGCATAGATTAGAAAATGCCAAAACTGTGCCTTCTTTGTAGGAATAAAAAAATAACATCCCTTCCACTTAATCCTATTCAGGTGAAGCAAACCTTCATGCAATGAGGGGTAGACTTCATAGGTATGATCAATCCACCACTATGTGTAGGTCATAAATGGGTGATCACTACAATTGAATACTCTACCAAGTGGGTAGAATCCATTGCTTTGAAGGATTGCTTTGAAGGAAGTGAGTGAGGTTGTAATCTTGGATTTTTATGATAACCTCGTAACTAGGTTTGGTGTCCCAACCACCATAATTTCTAATATTGGATTGACATTATTTAGTATAAAGATAAGCGAGTGGGATCTCAATCTAGGCATCTACCTCAACAATTCTTCCAATTACTAGCCTCAAGGAAATGGACTAGCAGAGTCCACAAACAAAAATTTGTTGATGATCATTAGGAGGACCATGGAATAAAATAAGAGAACATGGCACACCAAGCTAATGACAATGTTGTGGGATGATAGAGTGACTCCTAAAACTACCATTGGTAATTCTCCATATGTTCTTATGTATGGAAGGGAAGACAAATTACATATTTCCCTTAAACTACATGTATTTTAATTAGCACATCAGCTTGAGTTGATGGAGGATGAGCTCATGAATGTGAGGATGGTAGAACTCATGGAGCTGGAAGAGACCAAGGACCTTACTATGAAAACTTTGGAATCACATCAAGTTTAGGTCAATACAGATTTTAACATAAGAGATATAGTAAAGAGCTTTGAGGAAAGGGACCTACTCCTCAAATGGGACTCAAATAAAGCCAAACCAAGTAACCATACCAAGTTTGATAGCTTGTAGAGTGGTCCTTATTTGATCCATATACGCAAAGAGTATAATACTTTTTAGTTTACCCAACTAGATGTAAATTTAATACCCATCCTAGTCAATGGAATTCATTTAAAGCCCTATTATTATAAAAGTATTGTATTCATTATAACATATTGTTGATAGTAGAATATCTTTTTGATTTCCTCTAAACTGCCTTAGGTGCTTTGGTTTTTTGTTTTGTTGTTCCTTTTTTCAAAGTACCTCAAGCATTTTGTTATGTTTTGTTTCTTTTGATCTTTGTTGCTTCAAAAGAGATTCAGCTTAGTTATAGAAGTTCATGAATCTATACCTAATTAACTAGATAAGACAAATGGTCTAGGTTCTCAAAGAATAGTAGTCATGCTTCCCTATGAGTCACCAAAGATGTTAGCCATTTTTTACCCACATAAGAAATTCTTGCATGGTTTGATGAAGCATACTAGTTCTTATGTGTTATAAACATTTGGAGCATGGACTATATTATAAAGGCCCTATGGGGTATCAAAATTACTTAGGATAAGTATGGAAATTCAAGAAATCCATTTGGTTCTTCATCAAGTTTGCCTTTACATTTTGGACCTAGTTGTAGAAGATATAAGTAGGCATTTTATTGAGGCCAAGTCTCGTAAGTGTGGAGGAATCAAAGAAAATGGTCAAAAGGGTTTATTAATTTCTGTGCCAAGATCATATGCACCAAATCCTAGGTCCTTTTTCAAAGTGAAAATTAATTTATGCATGTGAAAGTTGGCTCTTCAATCAATTTTCACTAAATTTCCAATACTTAACCAAAAGAGCTCGACCATTGCTAGGATGTCATAATGGAACAAATATAGACCAATCATCTTGGGCATTCACTATCTTCACCTGGAAATATCCTAAGGCTATCAAATCAAATGGGTTTTTTTCTTTTTGACCATAAGAACATCTTTGAAAAGTTTGAGGCCTCCATGAATTTTTCTCTTCAAGTTATAAGCCTTTGAAAATAGACCTACAATATGAGATGTTTGTGCCAACATCAAATTTAAAGATAGAATAAGACAATCCTATTGAGCTTATATTTTATGTTTGTGAAATTGTCAATGATATTCAAAGAAATGTCATTTGATGAGAGTGGAGATGTCAACTTTAAGACCATGAACTATTTGTTGGTTTGAAAATAGTGGGTCCCAATAGATCAATGGTCCATGTTACATCATACATTTGGATCTAAAAATGAGTGATAGTTAAAGAGTTAGTAAATTTCAAGGGTGAATGTATGCATGAAAAGATTAAAAGATGCATTTAATTGGTAGGAGATCGATAATCCATGGGCCTTCATACAAATTTAAATCAATGGAGTGAGTTGAGTCAACTTGTCAATGAGCCAAGTCACTTTTTGACAACCAATTAGATTAAAAATAGGCCTAGGATTCTTGAAAAAGGTTGGGAAACTATTTTTGACCATGAAACATAGGGTTTTTCAAGGTATTCTAAAGCCATTGAAGTTAGTTCAAATACTGCAAAACAATCCAGGTAATGTAGTGAGATGAAAGGAACATGTATGGATCACAATTAAGGTTAAAATATGGGCATTTGGTTTGTATTATTGCTTTGGTAAGGTTGTTGTTACATTAATGGTCCACCCTTTTAAGGAGAATCTCTATATGCATATATGGGTTTGGGTTCCTATAGATAAGGATGGGTCTTTTAGACCTCTTACAATACAAAGAAGTGCTTTATAATCTATAGGTATATACTAATATGGAAACTATAGGAAAAATAATAGCCTTAAATTATTTTTCCACCTATAGACAGACCTATTATCTAAAACATGAAAATAAAGAAGAGATGTAATTAATGCAAAATATCTTCATTCTTTATCATGATCGTAGTATCAACAAGTATCCACATAAATGGTAGGGAGAAATGATCTAGTTAGATCTATAAGCATGAAGTTTTGTTTGAAAATGAAATTTGGCGTGAAGGATCAAAGAAAAGATCTAATATTGAGAGATATAACTAAGAACATTTAATGCATCCTCAAGGCCTTTAGGGAAATTCTCACTCAACAAGCCATATGTAGCATTTAGATTGATCAAAAGGGTGGCAATTTCAAATGATTTTTACATGAACGTCATTTTTGAACTCTGAGAACTAGCCGATGGCTTTTAAAGGGAGGGTCACAACAATTCGGTGGAAAGAATATGCAGCCTGTAAGATTTTCATTAATGAAATAGCTAAATGAAAACAAATAATTTAATTGGTTTTCAATCTATATTTAATATGTCTTTTCTGAAGTAGGAAGAAAAAATTAGCTACTTAACGATCAATGAAGACTCTACAGTAGTAACTCAGAACATCAAAAACAAAAAGGTCCCAAAGATAAATGAAATAAGAATGTCATTTTGTAACCATCATTGTATTACATTCTAAAATAATATATTATTTTTAACATGTAAAATTTATAAGAGCACATTATTTATAACTTAGTTCATTAGAAAAGATCATTTGTTTTAGAATGTAACATAAAGGACAACTGTCCTATACACATGTTCAAATGTAACTTGATATCACTAATTGACATGCTACCTTGTATATTATAAAAATTTAAATATTATTTTTCATGAAAGGGGTGGAGTTATTAGAACTTAAAATTACTTTGTAAACTAGGAGTAGTCAATATAAGTAAGGAATACTGCAAAGTTTGTTTGGTATTTGCTTGTGTGAAGTGTTATATGGTTTTTCTCTCAGTTTCCTAGTTTCAATTTAAGATTTGAATGGTTCTTATGGATTATGGATGTGTATTTGGATGTAAATATGATAATTTATGCCACTTCTAAATTAGTTAAAATTTATTGTGCTTATTTCATTTTTTGCACTTCTTTTGCATTTGGACTGATGTTGTTTGCTTACAAGAGTAAATCTTTAAAGTGAGTTTGGTTCTTATTTACATCATTTCATATCTTCCTTTGAATCTTTCATAATGTATGTTATGATTTGGGATTAATCTAATTCATTTCATATATTATTTAAATGCATGTTTAGATGATATGTGAATTTTATCATAATATTTGAAACAAGACCAACAACATTTTTATTTCGACCCTACCTTTCCTTTTGCTTCCTTTTTTTAACCTGGATCACCTTAGTTTAGATTTTCATTGTAAATATCCATCCTAAATTAATTCTTAATTTAGTTTTTGATTGTAATTCACTATTGTTCGCATAGTTATTGCATATTCTACATAGATCTATTATTTGGCCATGGTGGCTCCTAACCACCACTTAATATAAATATTGTGAAATAGTCACCTATTCTACCTCTACTCCACCAAGAGGTTACAATATTACCCCAACTCATAACTCATTATTGAATTATCTGAATTCTAAAATGAGAAGTGTTTCTTAATATGTTAAGCACCTATGGTACACATTTAGGCATCAATAGGGGGAGCTTCATTTTCACTAGAAGGAAGGATCTCAACAAATATTTGTGAATTTGTGGGAAATTTACTAATTTTGGTGTATTATTTATCAAATATCACTCTATTATTTAC
The DNA here is from genome assembly GCA_037957365.1 of Torreya grandis. Taxonomy (NCBI): domain Eukaryota; kingdom Viridiplantae; phylum Streptophyta; class Pinopsida; order Cupressales; family Taxaceae; genus Torreya; species Torreya grandis. Next base: position 4,518,983 of record JARHVA010000257.1, read on the forward strand.
CTATTTATGTTTATTTAAGCATAAATATGTAAAGGTTGGTGATCCTCATGGTTTTAGACTGGTCTTTGGGCTTACTTAGAAAAATATTAACATTCTTTGAATACATATGCTTAGTTGAGGTAAAGATAGCTTTAGATATATGAATCCAACCCATTTGAGGTTAGTAATAGCTATTTTGATCAAATATTCATAAATACTTTACAAATTTGAGTTTATTTGGACTTAAACATGTAAACATCATTCATACTGGCGTATTTAGACACTTCTTTGAGGTAATATAGTTAAAAAGTGTTGTTCTTTATTTTCTTTTATATGAATCATTCTAAAGTTTGATTAATGTGAAAATCTAATTATTATTATTTTTAAATATTGATTTGACACATCATATTTCAAATAGGATTGAAAGTACTTAAGATAGAATTATAAAAGTGAGACTGAGGCGAGTAAAAAACCTTAAGATCCTAATCTACATTATCATTTTAGGATACTCATGTATTCAAGGGATGGCTTGGTTAGGTGGTTATTTGGTCAATGTACTGGGTATAGTGCATGATCTTCCTTGAAATCATGAAATATATCTACCTAATTTTTAATCTAATGTTGTCACAATTGAAGAACATGTTAGAAGTTTTAAGTTGCATTAAGATTATTAAATGCGAATCATGAAGATAAAACATATAGACTATTTCCTTTAAATTTCAAATATATTACATATGAATGGTTTTTCAATCTACTTGAAGACAGTATTACTAGTTGGGATGATTTTAACAATATTTTCATTGATCAATTTGGCAAAAGCATTAGTTTATATGTCCTATATCAGCTATTCACCATAATTAAAAGAGATGCTAATGAGATCATCAGAGCTTTCAACTCTAGGTTCCAAAAGAGGTTCAATAGAACCACATAGCCTAATAGACCCAATGAGGATTCAACCTTAAAAATTTGTAAGGATGTTATGGATCTCATGACATCTATGTTCTTGAAAAGATCTCTCCCTATTATAAATAAATTAGCCCAGGCCTAATCTAAAGCTATAACCATTAATGACCAAATGCAACGTCAATAAAAAATGACATACTCCATCCCTAACACCAATAAAAATATATCTATCTTGAATCAACATATAGTCTAGAACTAATTACCATTGAGTCATCCATATCTTGGCTAGAACTTGGGGTTCTTGGATAGCACTATTAATGGACACCATCCATAAAATCATAGAACTTAAATGCCCATAGCTAGTAGTAATGCTCCAACCCATGAACCTTAGAGACCAAAGAAATCAAATGACTTAATACTGAAAATGGTTCATAAATTGAGCATCAATTTTCTTCAGTTACAGAGGCAAATGGTAATAATGAGGAGAAATCTAGTATAAATTTCTTTTCTTAAGGGTTTAATGGACCTATAGGTAGGTTTAATGATGAGCCATCTAATGACATGCAAATGAATTTTTGTGATGTAAATTTGGATTATCATTGAAATGTTTTTGAAACATTTCAATATAGAAGAGACACATATGGAGTTACGCCTAATTGAGACAATATTGTAGGTATATTTGACTCTTTAGAGACATCTTGATCTTTCATGGGGGAAACCTTTGGTTCCCCATTTGAAGATGAGGATGAAGATGAAGATAAGAAACTTGAAGAAGTTGCATTTGAGATGATTTATATTCCTAAACATGAGAAATATATTTTGATTGAAGACAAACAAAACATCATCATTGAGACACCTACAGATGAAGAAGAAGAGTTGTTGGAGGTTTCCCAATAATTTATAATGGTGGATATAAATCAAGTACAATATAATCCTTCTTCATAAGCTATCCAAGAAGATAACCCACATAGATTCATTGCTAAAATGGAGAATACTCCTGAAGAAGATGATCATTGGCATTAGTTATACCGTGATTTCTTTAATAAAATAAAAGAGATTGAGATGGTGGATGATGGGATAGAACAACATAGTGATGCTTCATCTAAGGTTTAAATCAATGGTATTGAGATTAAAGAAGACTATGCCATTCATGAGATACCAAGATAAGATGAGATAGAACTTATTTGGATAGAGGAGATACCTTTCCTCATCAAAGATGAAGATGAAAAAAACATAACAGATCAGGAATTCTCATATGAATTCATTGAAAAGACATAGCTATGGGACTAACATGTTTCTAATAGCAATAATCTCGAGGAACATCATTTAGTTAATGAGGATGAAGAAATCTGTTGGGATGAATTGGAAGATTTTTGTGCAAAGATTGGTAATCTACTTCCACCTCAAAAATAACTTAATGAAGACATCAGTCTAAAGATGCAAGTCAAGCTACCATTATTGGGTGAATAGCATATAAGCCAATACCTATCTATGGATGAAGTATAAATTACACTCTTATTACAAATTAGAAGGATTTGGGAGGAAAATGATTAGATTTTAGACTCATATCTTTGATCTATGTAATTGATAATAGATATGGGAGCCCAAGTCACACCATATAGAAGACTGAGGCATCCAAAAACCTTTATTTATAAGAAGATGCCATCATAAAACACTCAAGTTTTAAGGTTATATATTATACTAAATAATTTTATATTTGATCCTAGAGGTAAGTATTTTATGAAGTTAGTATAGGGCTGAGATTAGTTTCTTTCCTGTTCTTTCTTTCTTATTTTTTCCTTCATGTCCCTTATTTGTATATAATGCATGTACATATTTATTTGCCTTTTGTGCTTTGTTCCTTATTTCTAAATAAGTCCTTTTATAAATCCCTCAACTTGAGTTTCATCAAACTACTCAAGAGCTTCATTGTTCAAAATTACAGATATGACTTCTCAATATTGGTTGATCATGAATTGCATAAATATGAGTTTGATGTTTTAGTTTAGAGAAGCTAGTAAAGATTGATGGATATGATAATTGTTCCTTGAGATTTCAAACCTTGTTTTGATGTAATCTTGGCTTTAAGAAAGATTGTACATGTAGGATGAAATTTTAAACTATTAGGAGACAATCATGCTTGCACTTAAAAAACATTAATTACTTGGAACAATGTTTACAACTAAGGGTGATTATCTTAAAATCAAACACTTGACCAAATCCCTAAACCTAGCTAACCTAGTTTCCAATATTTGTTAGAAAGATAAAAATGATCTAAAAAATACCAAAAAAAAATTATTGCGAAATCAAAGGCTTTCTAAGCAAAGGTGATTTTTGTAATCTCCACCAAGGCTATGTATGCCTAGTTGGTAGTGGAACAAGGCCATGAGTGGAGATAAAAGAATCTATCTTGAGGCTATAAATTCCTAGTTGGTAGTAGATTAATGACCAAGCCTTCTCTAAGAAAATCATAGTTTTTAATGAGTATTAAAACATACTAAAAGTTAATTTTAATGATTAAAGTCATGAACCTAAAAGTTATTCTCTAAATCCTTTGCAATCAGTAAGTGGAATCAAATCACACACACGACATGACTGGGTCTTGATGTTTGATCCTAATTTTGGACATGAAATATTTGTTCTAACCATGAACTAATCTTAATAATGGTGCTTGTTCAAATAGAATAAGTAGCTTAGTTATTTATCTAAACCAGTCTCTAAATTCTAACATATTTCTATGCTTCCCCTAGTAGTTACCATTTGTTGAGGTTAATATACCCATATTTCTAAAAAATAAGGACCCTTGTGTCAAAATATGCAAATCTATACCTTGAAATTGAAAATTTACTTGATCAGAGTGTCACTAGCATGTTTGCACATTATTTTTATTTGAAGATCATCCATTAAAACACTTTAAGTTTACTTAAAGTGTCATCTATCAATTTATAAAGACCATGAACATGTTGTAGAGACCCTATGGGTTGTTAGGAGTGCTTGGAGTAAGTATTAAAGTGCATGGTATTCAGTTGGTCCCTCATTATGTCCATCTAGACATTCTAGTTTAATGGTAGAAAATCTGAAAAAGTAGTTTGTTGAAGTCATATTTCACACATTTGGATGAGTCAAAGAAAATTGGTCATATGGGTTCATTCAAATTTGTGCCAAGAATATATGTGCCAAGTTTTAGATCACCTAAAAAAATGCACCATAAGATACAAATGTGCAAATTTTTCCTTCAAAGCATTTTTGACTATATTTTCCAAGTCCAAATTGAGCCGAGTAGAGATATTGAAGGTGTTATATATCATAAGTGTTGTAATTTTAAGAGAAATGGTCAAATGGGTTTTTTCATATTTATACCAATATCATATTCACCAAATTTAAGCTCATCCACAAAAGTGTGTCAAAATTTATAAGGATCCAAATTTGTCCTCTCAATTAAATTATATTGCTTTTCCATACTTGCTAATTTTTATGTCCAAATAGAGTTGACTAACCATGTTGGCAATGTCATATCTTGCACATGTGATAGTTTTAAGAGAAATGATAAAATGTATTTTTTTTATCTTCATACTAGGAATATATGAGATGAGTTTATCTCATGTGACCAAGTGTTCTATAAGATACAAATATGCAAAGTTCCCCTCGAAAGCATTTTTTACTGTGTTTTCCTAGTCCAAATTGAGCTGAGTAGACATAGTAAAGGTGTTATATCTCATAAGTTTTGTATTTTTAGGAGAAATGGTTAAATAGGTTTTTTTAATCTTTATACCAAGATCATATGTGCCAAATTTTAGCTCATTCATCAAATCACATCAAAATTTATTAGGATCTAAAGTTGGCCTCCGAACCAAAATCCGTTATTTTTTCATAGACATTTATTTGGGTCCAAATAGATCTAATTGACCATGTTGTCAAGGCCTTATATTTCACATGTGATAGTCTAAAGAAAAATAAGCAAATGTGTTTTTTAATCTGCATACCAAGAACATATTCACCAAGTTTTAGCTCACATGATAAGGCATTCCAAAAGATATGAGGACCCAAAGTTGGCCTTTCAAGAAAATTTCATCATTTTTCCATAGTCATTTTTTATCCTAACAGGCACAAAGATGTGATTCAAAACCACATGGACTAGTCAACTTTTATATTTTTCAAGTCTACTTAGAAATCCCTCAAGACCAATGGATTTAATGGGTTTGTTCCTTTCAGTATCAAGTCCATTTCCTTCAATTTTAGTGCCTCTATGACCTTTGATCTTCAAGATATAAAATTGGAAAGTTGTCCAAAAATAGAAGATATTTATGTGGACATAAAATTTGAGCCCAGGAAAAAATCCATATGATCTTAAATTTGATGTTCTAGGGGACATCAAATAAGTTCACACAAACGTCAAATGGCATTTGCATGAATGTCATTTTTGAGCTCTAACAACCAGTCGATGGCTTTTAAATGGAGGGTCACAATAGTTCAGAGGTAAGGCTATGCAACCTATAAGATTTTCATTAATTAAATAGATAATGAAAAACAATATTTTAATTGGTTTTCAATTTATATTTAATATATGTCTAGGCTGAATTAGCTAAAAAAGAAGTAGATATTCAATGAACAATGAAGACTCTATAGTAGTAACTCAAAACTTTAGTAGCACTAAGGTCCTGAAGATCAATGAAATAAGAATGTCATTTTGTAACCATCATTATATTACATTCTAAAATAGGATATTCTTTTTGACATGTGCAATTTGTAAGAGCACATTGTCTATGAGTCAGTTCATTAGAAAAGACCACTTGTTCTAGAATGTAATAGAAAGGATAACTTTCTTATACACATGTTCAAATGTAACTTGACATCACTAATGGACATGTTACCTTGTATCTTATGAAAGGAGAATTATCATTCATAAATAAAAAAGAGGAGTTATTAGAACAAAAATTTACATTGTAAACTAGGAGTAGTTAATATAAGTAAAGAATTTTGCAAAGATTGTCCAGTATTTGCTTGTAGGAAGTGCTATAAGGTTTCTCTCTCAGTTGTCTAGTTTCACTTTTAAATTTTAATTGTTCCTATAGATTTTGGATGTGAATATTAGATGTATAGATAACAATTTGTGCCATTTATAGATTAGTTGAAAGTTTTTAATCTTATTTCATTTGTTTCACTTCTTTTACATTTAGGCTAATGTTGTTTGATTGTAGGAGTGAATCTTTAAAGTGAGTCTAGTTCATATTTGCATCATTTCATAGCTTGTTTTGAAGCTTGCCTAATGCATGTTGTGATTTGGGCTTAAGTTTATTCATTTCATAAATTGGTTGAATACATGGTCAGATGATATGTGAACTTTGTCATAATATCTGAAACAAGACCAAAAACATCTTTCTTTCTACTCTACCCTTCCTTTTACTTCTTTTTTTAACCTGGATCATCTTAGTTTAGTTGTAATTGTAAATGTCCATTCTAAATCAATTATTGATTTAGTTATTGATCATAATTAATTATTCTTTTCATAGTTATTTCATATGCTACATAGATCTATTATTTGGCCACAATGGCTCCCAACTACCACTTAATATAAATATTGTGAAATAGTCACCTGTTCTACCTCTACCTCACCAATAGGTAATAGGATTATTTTAACCCATAAATCATGCATTGAATTATCTAAATTATAAAATGAGAAGTGTTTCTTAACACTCTAAGTAACTATGGTACACATTTAGGCATCAACATAATCCATAGTTAGCTTTTGTCGATCCAGTGTGCATTCAAACTTATGTGAGTGTCCATTCAACTTTTGTATATCACCATTTTAGATTTATTATGAGCCCTTATCATATATATAACAATTTCCCATGAAACATTAGTTTAACATTATTCTTAGGTGAGCATCAAGGGGAATCTAACCTTCTACATAGATTCAATCTCAACATAGGTTACCTGCAGCTTGGGATTGTCCCAATATTATAGATTAGTTGGAGAGATCCTAAAGAAGCCTCTATAAGGGTGAAAATTAATCCTATAATAGGAATAATATGATAATCCATAAGTATTCCTACTAAATTGATTCAAAACTGATAGATCTTGGGTGGTTACTAGGATACGCTTCATACAAACTAGTCAGTACCTGAATGGTTTCCCCATGCATAAAAGGCATTTCTATCAACTACAAGGGGATAGTTACGTGTTAGTTTGAGTCTTATTCAAAATAAATTTTGATGGAGATCTACTCTTATGTGTTGCAATACACCAAGATGGGAAAATTCTCCAAGATATGCACTTCACTCCCCCAGGTGGCCACTTCTCACCAAAAACCATTGTGATGAAGATCATGTGTGGGGTATTAATATTTGACCATATTTGTAGACTACCATAAGGTTATAAAAAATGATAAAAGTGTTAGTTCATTTTAGGAAAAATAAATAATTTATCCATGCCTCTGAACCCAATCATGATTGATGAACCCTTTGAACAATGGGGACTATATTTCATCCAAATGATCAATCCCATCTCAAGCACTAGTCATAAGTAGATATTGATGGCCATTGAATACTTCACCAAGTGGATCAAAGTAGTCGCAGTGAGAGAGGTGACTGAGAATATGATTCTCAAATTTTTGAGAGATCTCATAGTAAGATTCAACCTGTTAAAGACAATCATCTCTAACAATGCAAAAGCCATCCTCAGGTCTAAGATTTTTGTTTTTTTGCTTCGAAATGGTATATTATTAAAAAAAATCATCTAATTACTACTTGTAAGGGAATGGGTTTTTGAAGTTGACAAATAAGAACCTTATAAGAGTAATCAAAAGGATGGGTAGTGATTGGTAAAGGGAGTGACACATGTACATGAGAACAACTCTATGGGTGAACCACATCACTCGAAACTAGATCCTAAAAACCTCCCTATATGAACTTGTATATGGGAAAAAGGTATTCATGTTGGTGTCATACAAAATCCTTGCCTTACAACTTCTAAAATATATTAAAATTATATAAAATGGAGTGATGGAAGTTAGACTCATAGAGATACTTAGCCTCTAATAAGGAAGAGAATAGGTAAGTAATCTAAAATTCACCTAGCACAAGTGGTCAAGTGATGGTATGATATTAAGTCATTAGACCTAGGATTCAAACCTAGGGATTTAATACTCAATTATGATCAAAGGACTAAAAATCTAGGCCAACATGCAAAGTTTGACTCTATGGAGTGGAACATTTTTCATCATCAACAATAGGTATGAAAATGCTTTTGAGTTAGAAGATGGAGAGGGAAATACATTAGAGATCTTGGTTAATAAGATAAATTTGAAGCATTTAAAATAGCATACCTACCTATTACTTGTACATAATTAGCTAGTTTCCCTTTTTATTTGTGTGTTTCATTTCTTTTATTATTGTTTCATTTTATTTTATTTACCTTTTTGTTGTTGTTTCATTTGAATAAGTGTTGTTAGCACAAGTGGCTTGTCTAGTTACCATGTGTACTTTCCTTGGCTCTCCTAAATCTTCAAAAATTATTCTCTAAAAGATGGTTATCTACCTACCTTGCCTACCATTAATGTTAGATGCTCCATTTTTCATGATCCCCCATAATGATCACCACAAATCTCTTGTGAATGGCTCCTCAAACATGTGTGATGACCTTAACATTTATGGGAGGCACCTAATGTTGGAAATATTGTCATTGATGTCAAAGGTCTACCATTATTGGTTATTAAGGCCCCATTGCATTTAATGATGTTTCTAATAGTTATATCTTAGCTAATGTGTGTTAATATTTATTTAATATTAACTAATATATTTTTGGTTGCATATAAGACAAAAGAAGGGCCCATGGAGAAGTCAAAGAGTCACGGGGTAAAGAAAAAAGAAGAATGGGATGCATTTTCGCATGAAGAGTCATCTTGGGGAATTCTAAGAGTCACCAAGTGAAGACAAAAGAGGAAGGGCTCAATTTCTCATGAAGGAACACTTTGAGGAATATGAAAAGTCACCAAGATAAGAAAAAAAGAGGAAATGATGCTTTTGCTTATGAAGGGTCACCACATGAATTTTCAAACACAAGGATACAAATGGTCATACAAGTTTGGCACCATTTTCCATGAGGATTGAAGGGTCATAAAGGGTGAAGTCTAAAGTTCATTTGGAAAGCTATAAATAAAATCTTGAGAAGCCATTTATAATATGTGAGATAGAGTTTGATTTGATATAGTAGTATCTATCTTAGAAGAGCAATGAGAGAGATGAATATGATTTGTATTTGCTATATCTATCTTAAAAGATCAAAGGTGAGAGAGGAAAGAGATATTGTAATGAACTATCATTTGTTGAGATAAAAACATTAAGAGATAGTTATGTGGTATACACAAAGGGGTTGGTGCTCTTGTGGGTTGGTGCTCATTAATTATTTTTGTGTTGGTGCTAAACAAAGGGGTTGGTGCTCTTGTGGGTTGGTGTTCAAAAATTGTTTCCATGTTGGTGCTCAGCAAAGGGGTTGGTGCTCATGTGGGTTGGTGATCACAAATTGTTGTTGTGTTGGTGCTCAACAAAGGGGTTGGTGCTCCTGTGGGTTGGTGCTCATGAATAGTTGCTATGTTGGTGCTCAGCAAAGGGGTTGGTGCTCCTACAAGTTGGTGCTTGTGAATATTGGATTTTGAGTTGGTACTCATTCATATACTTGAGATTGTTCTCCATGGTTTTTCCCACATTGGGTTTCCACATTAAATCTGGTGTCTCTCTCTATCTTGTGTGTTGTTTATTATTTTATTTTTATTGAATATCTTGAATGTATGTTAAAGTGGAATTTTATTAAGGGAAACTTTATAAGATATATGATATATTGATTCAACCCCCCTCTTAATATATCCCATGATTAAAAATTGGTATCAGGGCAGGTTCCTTCAGAAAGGGTTTAACAGCTTGAAGGTAAATCAAGGAAAAGCACGTGATGGCCAAGCAGCCAAAGAAGGAGAATCAAGAGTTGAAATATATGGTTGAGGATCTTAAGGAACATGTGTGTATCTTGGATTCTAAGTTGGCTATACAAGTAAAATAAAATAAGATATTTATTTAGGATCTTAATAATCAGCTAGAGTTTGCAAATTCAAGTTTGAAATCAAGAGAAGAAGAGTGTAATCAGTTGGAGGTTGAGTTAGGTTATTTAAAGGATAATCATGAGAAGCTCATAATCAAGGTTGAGAAATATCATGAAATATTAGTCTAAGGTAAGAAGGATGCAATTTTTAAAGGTGAATTAAAGAAGCTAATTAGGCAGCCCAATGCTTTCAATTTTTCAAATTCTTTTCATTGACATTGTTTCGTTTGTCATCATGTTGGTCAGAGGGCAAGAGATTGTATGAGGAGAAGCAATCAGTCAAAGGGAGATATCAATCACATTCAATAAAAAGGTATGAGAAATGTTGTTTGATTTTGTTTTAATAAGATTGGCCATATTTCTAAATTATGTCCAAATAGAGTAAAGAGATCTTCAAGGTATAAGAAGAGCTATATTTAGGTTTGGAGACCTTAGATAGTAAATGTTGATCAGGTTGAGTTTAAGATTGAGAATAAATTACTTACTATAGTGGATAAATAATTAGATAGGATGGACTGTGAAGATTCTCTTATTATAGTTAAGTAGGATCCTTGTCAAGATAAGGCAATTACAAGAGATGAGAAGATGAAAAACATAATGAATGCTGAGATAAGTAAGTCAAATAAGTTAGACATGCTTAAATAGATTCTAAGAGAAAAACACAAGAAGATCAAGGAAGAAATAGAGGAGATGTGGGAATCTCCTGAGATTTATTTTTAGGACCTTTGTGTGGGGTGTCTCTTCTAGGATTCAAGGAGACACTTTTAAGAAAAATTTAAGCATGGTGGATGCTATTGGGTCTTGGCTATGTTGCATGAAAAGGAGGTGAGTTGATAGATTAATTTGTATATCATTTGAGGGAATATATTTTGAATAAAATTTTGTACCAGTACTAAGGTTAGAGGCTTTTAAAATGTTTCTTGAATATGCAGTGTTTTAAAGTTCTAAAGTGTTTCAAATGGATATGGTCATAAGAAATTAGAATGTTGAAAAAGAGCTAACAGTTTCAAAAACAAGGAGAAGGAAAATCATTCAGAATCAATCAAGAAGGACTAAAGTTTTAAGGTTCCATTCATCAATAATAAGGTTCAAACATGTTCATGGTAGAAGAAACAACCTGAAGATTATATGTTGGTATAGATACTTTGCATGAAAGAAAAGAAGATCAACCATCATTCATTGATAGCAGATGTTTAAGGCATATGATAGGATATAAGAGTAAGTTCATAACTCTAAAGAAGATCCATGGTGGCATAGTGAAATTTAGAGATAAAACCACTGCCAGGATAGCTGGAAAAGTTTTATGTAGAAGGTTGTGAGATTAGAATAAAAGATTCAAATGTGTTGATTGTAGATGATCAAAAGATAGGTAATGATTTATATGTATTATTAGATATATTCTTAAAGGACAGATTCAAAGATCTAAAAGAGGAGTTGGGAGTAATTTCTTTTACTTCCTTCCATTGAAGTTTAGCATTAGTTGAGGGGGAGCTGAGTGTTAGCTCTAGGTAGCCCTTTGCCATTGATATCAAAGGGGGAGAATGATAGGTACATGTACAAAAATAGGTATAGGGAATATGTACAGGTTGCTACAGTAAGGGGGAGTTACTATAGGTTTTTCATAAGATAGTATGTGTAGGATTCAAGATGTGCTAGTTTTAGTATTGAGGTTGCCATCAATGACAAAGGGGGAGATTGTTGGAAATATTGTCATTAATGTCAAATGTCTATCATGATTGGTGATAAATTCCCCATTGCATTTAATGATGTTTTTAATAGTTATATCTTGGCTAATGTGTGTTAATATTTATTTAATATTAATGAATATATTTTTGGTTATATATAAGACAAAATAAGGGCCCATGGAGAAGTCAAAGAGTCATGGGGTAAAGACAAAATAAGAATGGGATGCATTTTCCCATGAAGAGTCATCTTGGGGAATTCCAAGAGTCACCAAGTGAAGACAAAAGTTGAAGGGCACAATTTCTCATGAAGGGACACTTTGAGGAATACGAAAAGTCACCAAGATAAGGACAAAAGAAGAAAGGATGCTTTTTCTTATGAAGGGTCACCACATGACTTTTCAAATGCAAGGATAGAAAGGGTCATGCAAGTTTGGCACCATTTTCCATGAGGATTGAAGGGTCACAAAGGATGAATCCCAAAGGTCATTTAGAAAGCTATAAATAAAGGCTTGAGAAGCCATTTATAATATGTGAGATAGAGTTTGATTTGATATAGTAATATCTAGCTTAGAAGAGCAATGAGAGAGATGAGTATGATTTGTATTTGTTATATCTAGCTTAGAGGAGCAAAGGTGAAAGAGGAAAGAGATATTGTAATAAACTATCATTTGTTGAGATAACAACATTGAGAGATAGTTGTGTGGTATACACAAAGGGGTTGGTGCTCTTGTGGGTTGGTGCTCATGAATTATTGTTATGTTGGTGCTCAGCAAAGGGGTTGGTGCTCTTGTGGGTTGGTGCTCATGAATTATTGTTGTGTTGGTGCTTAATAAAGGGGTTGGTGGTCCTATGGGTTGGTGCTTATGAATTATTACTATGTTGGTTCTCAACAAAGGGGTTGGTGCTCTTATGGGTTGGTGCTCATGAATAGTTGTTGTGTTGGTGCTCAGTAAAGGGTTGGTGCTCCTATAAGTTGGTGCTTGTGAATATTGTGTTTTGAGTTGGTGCTCATTCATATACTTGAGATTGTTCTCCATGGTTTTTCCCACATTGGGTTTCCACATTAAATATGGTGTCTCTCTCTATCTTGTGTGGTATTTATTATTTTAGTTTTATTGCATATCTTGAATGTATGTTAAAGTGGAATTTGATTAAGGGAATGTTTATAAGATATATGATATATTGATTCACCCCCACTCTCAATATATCCCATGCTTAACACTTGATTTCAAATTTTCCATGATGAGGCATGTCAGTATATAAACACCCCTCTCCCCATCAAGCTAAATACTTGACACATTGATATTCTTGAGAGGATTAAGCAATTAAAGAAAGAAGAGAGAGTTAAGACAAGAACTATGGAAATTTATGAATAGTAATTATTAATCATTCAATAAAGATAGAGAGTGATTTTGAATCAGGATTTGATATGGATACTTTTACATCTTCATTAGGAGGTGATAAGTATTCCATAAAAAAAGGGATCATGGGTTAGGTAGCTAGGGTAACCTTCCTCCTCAATATGTAGTGAGCAAATTCTATGCTTCTAACCCCTCTTAGCAAAAGGAAAAAGTATCATACATCAAGAAGGAAACCAAAGGGGACTATAGAGATTGAACATTGTTCACAAATTTTTTAGATAATATCTTCGATCCTAGGTTGGCCAAGAATCCTAAAAGTTTTAGAGAGGGCACTCATGCTCAAATACTCAATAGGATCTATATGGAGGAGTATGACTTGTTTGATTATAAATGTGGGACTACAAGCTAACATAATTTATGTTACCCTATTTTCATCTATGCTCAGAAATAATTTCCCTCTAGGTGGAGAGGTATGATGCCAATACTAGTGTAATTATTGGAAATGCCCATTTGAGAGTGAAAATTAGTGAAGACACTATAAGGGAGATGATCTAGCTCCCAATCAACCCTAAGGTTGATATTTATAGCATAGAAAGCCTTCAAGATGTTTAGGACTCTAAATTCCATGATAAAGTGCACTTACTCAACTTTTTCCTCAAGAGAAACATCATGGAGATGCCTCCTCTACCCATTACCCTATTGAGCTTCCCCATACATTACCTGAAGGACACCCTATCCATGTTGGTTTTCATCTTTAGGATTGACACAAATGCCAAAGTCACTAATTTTTAGTTAAGGGCACTCTACTTCCTTACTATGGTGAATCATGACCCCCATCATGAAGGATGAACTAGCAAATTTTTCATGCTAGGTACCTTTTGATACTCCTCCTTCCTCTTTTACCTCTTTCTATACCAACACTCCTAGTTTTTCTCTACATATCTCAATCTTAATTCCTCCAAGATGGGAGTATTCTCTAACGTGGTGACCCCAGTCACGATATGGACCCACATCTTATTAGTCACAAAAGACTACTATGATTTCTCAAAGCTCTTTTTATCTCCAATTCTCATTAACCTCAGCATAGAGACCATTACTTAAGAATGATAGATACACAATAGTAAGGGATCACTAGGAGCAAGGTCCTAGTTGATTGGTTCTAGGGAACTCTTTTTTTATTCATCTGAGTGCATGGGTTCTAAGGAGAACCCTTCTATCTCCCATAATGGACATGACCCTGACCCTAGAATTAGCTTGCCCACTCAACATGATGAACTCTATCTATAGAGTAGGGAAGAAGAAAAAAGGCCTATATGATGTCCCTTTTATAAGAAGGGGAATCATAATGATAAATAGGTAGTAGGGATGCCTTCTCATAGAAAATCACCCCCAAGCATCTGACCCAACCGTACCTAGAGTAGAGAGGTCATCTGTGAAAGACATCCTCTAAAATTATTTGGATTTGTCCTAGATCTCATTGGACACCCTCAAACCATGGGAATCCTTCTATGATGTGATATAGATGTATGACTCATCTAAGAGATTAATGAATGTATTGAAAGTGTAAATCACCTAAAATGGTTAAAGCAAAGAGAAAATAACTACCTATATAAAATATAGGCAAGAGATCAACAAACCATACTTCAATTTTGATGATGAGGAGATAGATGAAACCTTTAAAACTCTCTGGGATGAGCTAGAGGAAAGCCTGGTGGAAGAAATATTTTCTCCCAAGATAGAAAAATGAGAAGAAGAAGAATAAGAAGATGAAGAAGAAAATATCCTTGGGTAGGAAGTGAGAGATGTACTGCAGTATAAGGAGGATAAAGTCTTGAAGGTTTGAAAACATTCAACTTGGCTACCTCCCATGTTCCCATACCCCATGATACCACAAAAACACTAAGCCTCTTCTATTCACCTTGCAATTGGGTCATCTTAGTACAAGAAACATGAGGTGCTAAAATCTATCCCTCTATTACAACCTACATAGAATAAGATACACTTCTTTTAGCCCCTTCTTTCCACTTATACCTCCCTCATCACCTCCTCATCTTCCCCCATAGTTTCACCTCAAGTTGAAACATTATCCATTGCCTAACCAATTACTTCCCTAGCCCCACCCTCTTCTTCATTTACTCATCCCACCACTAAGATCACACTATTTTCCTCTATGATCCCAATCTCTTCCCATTTAACTTTTCTCACTCATCCACTTTCACCATCTACCTCATCTTCCATTATGATGTAACTGCCATTCACCCTTCCCTACAGACTCTTACTTTTCTCTCCTTCCACCCTCACCTTCCATCCATTCACCTATGGAGGAACAATGTTCATTACTGCCCAATAATAAGTGACTATTCCATTCATGCTACTATAGGGACTCCCCTTCATAGGGTAAAATATTCAAGAACTAGAGTAGTACCATTAGTAGATGGACATGGTAAGAAGGGCCCAAGAGGCTCAAATGGAGAATAAAATGGGGAAGTAGGCCAAGGACCCAACAGAGACTCACATGTGGTCATTTTATGACCTTGTACAAAAATCCCTCATGATTCTTCATTTGGACCCTCAAGTAGTCAAGACCTAAGAGCCGAAGCATTTGGGGGACTATGCCATATAAGTTGTTAGCCTCAATCTTAGCTAGGCAAGGACCACTAATAGGGTCAAGCTGATGGAGGAAAGGTACAATTCTATGACTATAAAATATGTCAAAGCAACCCAAAAACTAGAGAAGACCAATCTATAACTTAACAAGGTGAAGGCTACAATTGATCACCTCAATGCTAAGGCTAAAGCCAAAGATTTAGAGTTTAATAAAATGAGGTCCAACCTTTAGAGCCACATATCTAATGACAACTTCTAGGTAGAATCCAAACTATGAGTGACCACCAAGACCAAGATACAAGAGAGAGAGACTGAACTAGCATAGGCCCATCAATATCTCTTAGATTCTAATTAGGATTATCAATAATTACAATGGTAAGCATAGTAATAATCCCTGATCAAGGACCAAGAAAATGAGAAGGTGAAGAATGACAGTATTTCCTACTCACAAACCACATAAATCCTCCCCATGATCTAGTAGATATACAAATATTATTTGTAAATGATCAAGGGCATGGATATAAACCTAAAATAACCCATCACCTTTATCATAGATTAATAGAATCTAAGCTCCTAGGTGAGCACATATATTGACCAAGTCATTGTCTTCATGTCCCCCAAGGTCTTAGATTCACTGCTCTTCATCCAATACCTTTAAATTAATTTGGATGAGAAATTACAAGTAGTGGGGGTGGCTAACCAAAGGTAAGTGGTAACAAATGTCAATTAATTCTTAGGTTATAATAAGGTAGTGACCAAATGTAAGGCATTCCTAAATGCCTTAAAAATGGTGGTCTAAGATAGGTAGGGGCATATTGAATAACTAGTCCAATTGGGACTCTCCTCCCCATTCTTAGTAAATACTATCATCCTTATAGAGGACCAAATAAAAGCACTACTAGAGCATAAATAGAATGACCAAACCATGTTTACAACTCTTGGTTAGTCACCTGGTATCTTTGAGGTGGAGAAGATATTGCGGCCACTCACCTAGCTAGAGTTTCAAATGTTGGTGGTAGTTTAAGGTCTAGGGAGCATCTTCATTATGGATATTATTTATCTAGATAGAGCCCTTGAACATCTTAAGAAGAAGGTCTAGCCTAAGGAAGAAGATTGCACACCTTTGTTGGAAACCCTTCAAAAATTATAAGTTACAAACCTTCCTCCTATTTTGAAAATGTTACCTTGATAGGTCCGTATACCACAGTTTTGGGTTCTCTCATCCATAGGTGGACACCTCTATGAGTCATCAAAAACTATGGATTAAAATCCACCTTGTGTTATTTTGGAGTAGTTCATGTTTAGTCCCATACTCATTCGACACATCCAACAGTTCTTTTAACTTCTTTCTTGAGGTCCTTTTTGTAATTTTGCCTAAGTATCAACATCCTTTTACTTCCTCTATGTGGTATCCAAGCACTCATTTAGCTTGAAGAGACTCTCATTTCCCTTTAATGGAGTATCAACTTGACATGTAGCAACCTAGTGCTCCTCAAAGCCAATTATTTTTGGGTCAGTCCTCAAAGTATCACCATTAGTCGATGGGATGATGGGAAGGGCTCATTAATTAGTCATCATGGTAAACATGGTTTTGACATTTGATTCCCCCATGCTCATAATTTTGAAGAAGTGCCCAACATCCCTAGGAGAAGTGCTTATTCCACACATGGCATATAGATGTTTATCAAAGGTATTTTATCTTTGTTAAGCCTTTAAGAAGTACCATTGGCTAGAAAAGAAAAAAAGAGACCCACTGTGTGGTTATAATAAAGAAAAGGTGAGCATTTTCACATGGTACTAAGGTGATTTTTGAAGGCAGGGTTTTCTTATCAGAGCTAGGAGTGGCACCATTGGCTAAGTTAAATGTATCCCCACCTTTAATGGCATAATAGATGTAATTTAGGAGCTTAACACATGGTGTCACTATGCTCCTCCTGAGCATCATGGTCATAACAAGATAGTGTAGTTGCACCATACCCAAGATCTAGAGGTTAAATACACTCATTAGATTAAGACCCTCATTTAGTTGTGATGAAATCACCATGTGCACAAGCATTAATATTTTTAGGTGTTGTTCCCATGAGAAGCCATCTCGCCTATATATTCTAGGCTCATCCTTTTTAGGAGGGGTTGGTTATCATTTTACAAGGATTTATTATTTTTTATAAACATCCATTTGTAATAGAATAGGAATAGTTATAGTTAGCATTTTTTATTATATGACATTAACAAGTGCCCCTCATGGGTGTGACTAGATATCTTGTATGTGCCTTTGAGGCCTTCTGTATTCTATTCTCCACCTAAAATGAAGAGATTTTGTTTTTCTATGTCATTTTGAGTGAAGATTTATTTGTGTATGTTACTTTTTTAATTTTGCTTCTATAGTATTGATATTTGCTTGCATTATAGATCTTAATTCATACTTTATGCTCCTTTATGGTCTTTAGTGTTTAAGGGCTCAATCTATTTTATGCAATTATAGTTTAATTCTTTGAATATCTTGGCACATCACCTTATTGTTTTTATAGTTTTATTTGCATTTCTTTCTTCTCCCTTTTCATCCACCCACTTGGAATGAAGAGTCATCTTCTAAAATCCTAGAGGTTACTTTACATACCATAATTTAGTCTCACACCTGTAAAGCTTACCATATAAGGTTATTTAACCTAAAGCGAAGGTTTTAGGCATCAAAATAGGGGAATCTCAAATGGGTGATGTGGTCATAATGGTGTTTTGATCAAATAAATCTGAGTCAATGAACTCATTAGAAAGGCTATAATGGGATGCTACATTACTATTATGAGTCTCATATCTGGTCAATTTAGAAGAATCACTATCTAAATTTATGAGGTCACCCCTAGGTGGTATAAATCTAAGACCATGATTTAAATTGGGTACACTAGCTGATAACAGTTCCAAGATTCCTTGAGCTCATGGGCCATGGCCACTTCCTATATAATCAAGATGATCCATGATCCAATTAGGGATATCATACTTTGGATTCTGAAAGAAATCAACAAGACTTTTAGAATACAACTAGTCTCCTATGAAATCCTCTCCATCCTTATTTAGTGAAGTTGCAGGTAAAAATATCATAGGTCATTTTCATTATTCTTTCTTCAGTTGTCAAATCAAGTTGGATCTATTTGAGCTATTGAAAGTTTTAGGTTTACCAAATGTTTTTGGATACTTTGAAATTGTTACAACATAGAAGGTTTCCTTAAAAAGGTATGTGAAAATGTTGACATCTTCAATAACAACCTATTTTTTAAGGGTTGTAGGAAATAGATCGACTGAAGTAGATATAAGGTCACAAGGGTTGATATAAATAGATGGAGGTGGATGTGAAACTATCTCCTTGTTCTTCTTTGTAATGAATTTGGACTAAGACAATAGTTATAATTATGATACTCAACCTCAATATGTTTGTAGTACTTATAAGGCTATTGGTCCATGGGAATAGTAATCTTGATCCCATCATGGGGAAACTTAAGGCACTAGTACAAGCTAGATGGAATATCTTGTAATTCATGGATCGAAAGATGACCAAGAAGTATGTTATAATGAATCTAAATGTACACAATATGAAGCAATGTGTGGTGGGAAATAGACCTAAAAATGATGGGTAACCAAATAGTACCATAAAACTCCATCTCAGTGTTATCGTAAGCCTTTATTTTGATCATCTCTGATTAGATATCCATCATAGTGTAGCCCAATATTTATACCAATTTAAGGGAAACTACATTCATCCCTAAACTATTATCTATAATAAACCACTTGACCTTATAGCTTTCAATAATTACCTCAATATACAATGGGTTGGTATGGATTGGACCTAGGGTGGACATGTCTTTTTGATAAAACATAAGCTGACAAAATGAAGACAAGTGTCCAACTAGTGTTTGGAAATGTTAAATATTTATATCTTTAGAAACAATTGATTCTTATAGAAGGTTATTTAGAATATTTCTATGGACTTCTGATGTATGCAAGAGATATAAAATGGAAATATACAAAGGGGTTTTGCTTAGTTGGTTTGATAGACTATAAGGTTTCTCAACATTGGGATGAGATGGATTGGATTTGGTTGGCATAGTGTTAGGCTTTAAACCTAAAGGCATAATGTTCACATTGGGTTCTATGGAGAAAGATGATAGAGGGCCCTAGAAATTAACTCACAAGTGTCTAGTTGTTACTGTGTAACCTAGAGATGGCAAGGATCTATTATAATTAAAAGATGAAGGTGAAGGGCCTTAGAGGGTGACTCATTGGCATCTAGTTACATTATAGAAATTTCAAGTTAATAAGCATCCATTGTAATTATAAGAAGGGTGTTGTCCAAAAATAGTAACCCATGTAAATGGAGTTATAATAAAATTATGCAAAATTGATGTAGTATTACTAGAGGGAGAGGCTGTTGGCCTTATAATATTTGGTCTTATACTATGAGGAGAATGAGATCATTAATAGGATTTGATAGTAATAATGGTAATGTGGATTATATAAATGCATCCCATGGTATTCTTATAGTTTTAAGGCATATTGTTGTAACCCAAGTTTTTATCATGGGTATTATGATCCTGATTACGATCATGCTGATTATGATTTTGATCCTAATTTTGATTCTAAATTTGCCTCTAATTTTATCCTTAGTTTTATTAGTTATTTCTTTATGGTGGTTAATCATGTTGAGGAAATGGATCTTGGTAGATTCTCATATCCTAATTAAACCTTATGGGACCAATTTGATATCGATTTCACCACTCTCAATTAGATTTTTGACAAGGTGTTGTAATTGGATGCACCAATACACAACATGATGAAAAACATGATGAAAATTACACCATTCATTTTCCTTGTACCAATCTAGTTTTGGTTGATCTTGAGGAAATGGCCTTGGTATTAGTCATACAATTAGGTTAGTTACTATAAATTTTTGAAATACCATGCCAACTAGTTCTCCCAATTTACTGAAGACTTTGTATTGATTGTGAAATGTCCTTTGTGGAGGTTGTCTTTGCAAATTGGGTGATGTATTAGGTGGAGATAATTATACATTTGGGGTTGGTGGGGCTTACACCATTTGCACATGTCTAATTTTAGTCATTCCATTTCCAACTATGTTCTTGCTCTTGTTGAAGCCCTTAGGCTTTTCTTGCACAACTGCTTGACTAGAAGATGGGGTATACTTTGAAGTTTGACTCTACACAAACATATTGACAAGGACCTTATAAATAAGAGACTTCTTAATCTATACACCCTTATCTATGATTTATTCAAAAGTGTTTGTGCAAGCAATATGTAGATTGTGCACGACCTCAAGGTGTAGGATCTATGAAAATATGCCCACCAACTATTTTTTCGGTAAGTTATGTTGAAAAAAACTAGCTAATGACCTCCATATTTTTAGGTATGTTTCCAAGCTTTCTCCATCACGTTTTTTGGCTTTGTACAAGTCAAAAATGGTCAATTCATGTTCAATGTTGCATGAGAAATGGTTGACAAACTTTTTAGATAAGTCATTCCAATCTGTAACTGATCCCTTAGGTAATTTGAATAGCCAATCTAAATCTTGTCCTATTAAACTTCATAGAAACAATCAAAGTAAGAACACACTATTGTAAGTAATCTCTTGGCATATTACAAAAATTTCATGAATATGATCAAATGGCTCACCATTTCCTTTGTATTTATGAAATATAGGTGCCTCAAAATAAGGTAGAAAGGGGACTTGGAGAATGCTTAAATTAAATGGATATGGGCATATCTCATCTAATTTGTACTTTTTGATCCTATTTCTAGTCTCTAAATGTGACATAATCTCTTTCATAGAGCTCCACTCTTGCATTTTTGGTACATTTATGGGTGGAACATAATTATATTGGGGTGGTATGTGCCCCTACTATTGTTATTGGGGTGTAATGTGCCCCTATTATTAAGTTGGGGTTGAATGTGTTGCTATTGTTGCATATATTTGGTAAGGATGAACACCCTACAATATTCAAATTAGTTTTGGTTCATTACTTGAGTTTGGTAGATAATCAGTTGATTCTATGGAATCTATTTCCTTGAATTAACCATGTTTTGTTCATTTTGGGGAGTTCATTATCTATTCACTGTTGTATGTGTTGGTTTAGATGAACTAGAGAAATTGTTTTATAGGTTTCTTTAATGCATACTGAATGTTTCAGTCTTTGGTTTTGAAAACGAACAAGAGGTTCTTGATGATTGAAAAATGTATGCTCCATGTCTAGTGTATCTTGTTGTAGAACCTATTGGAATTTGGGTTGTTCTATTGAGACATCTTGATCTATCATTGTTATGTTATCAACTATATTTTGTGTTGTTTCAACCATATTTCCTTGTTCCTTTGAAGTGCCATTGTGGATTGATGTAGCTATTAAAGATTCTATCCAGTTTGTGATAAATTGATCTACATATCATTGACTTATCTTCTTAATCTTGTTAACAAGATATTGATCATTGGGTTTTGACTCTATAAGTATTTCCTTGCCTTTGATAGAATAAGGTATGTTTGTTTATGCAATGTTTATAAAAGAGTGATTCCACTATTGATCTCCTTCTCTAACTAAGGTATGTAATTATTCCATGATAAAATGCAAGTGTAGTCTAGCACTAGATTCTATCAACATTAGAACAGCTTCATATTTGTCTTCTTATGGTTGATATTCTTTAAAGTCTTCCTCAGATCCTATAGCTATTTTAATGTCTACAAAGACCATAGAATTGTCTTGACCATCATAATAATTATCCTCCTCATAGCTAGGGTAGTAAGAGACCCCACCACAAGTGTACCTTTGAGTCATGTCTAAAAAGGTTTACTCTCTATGTTTGACTAGATTTGGAAATGTTTTACAAATGTTTTAACAAGGTATGTGTTTTAATCTTTTCTAAACAAGGTGACTAGGTACCAAAGAGACTATAATAAAAGGAGGTTGATGTAGTACGATGCACAATTAGAATAATGATGTTCAAAAAACTAATCAACCTTGGGTAAATTTGAAATCATATGAATTGGAAGAGGTTTTGATAACTCAAAAATCTCATAGTGTGACTAGTACACTAAAATGTAAATTTTTGAGATACGTCAATACCATAAAATCTAGTTAAACTTTAAGGAGTTACTACTAAGAAAGTAGAATAAATCCCTTTAGATTAAGAAAGAGACAATACAAACCAAGAAACTCAAGATATGGAAACATGCAAGAATTCCTAAGTATAAAACTAGAACCAAATGGGTATCACAATGCCACCACATGATAATATGAATGGTAGTATAAAATATATTCTAGAACTTGGAGTGTGATTGATACACTTAATTACCCAAGATCACAATGGTGAGATAGATTATGAGTCTATAAATGACCTTTAATCCAAATGGGAAATTTAACCCAAGTTCTCTCATAAGTTTACATGGTGAACCCAATTAACATGTAAACCTTATGAACATAGAAAGGTGCAATTTTGAATTTGAATTATCAGTGGACTTAATATTTTGGGCAAGTGTTTTAAACTCAAATGGGTAGTAAAACTACACTAATATAGATATGACAAACACAATGTTTAAGATGACAAATTTGAATAAGAAAAATATGATTTTCACTTGGTTAACATAATGCCTCCTTGTTGAAAAAATAGTGGACAATGTGCTTTGGCTATGAAATTTTTTTACAAGAAAATTTTGACTTAAATCAAGGACCAAGTAATCTAAAAACAAAAGACAAATGCAACTAAGTATTCATCATAAGCCCTAAACTAACAAGGTTTGCTTTATATTGTTAAAATCCATCTATATACATATACTTGGAAGGAAATTTAATTTTTCATCTAAAATAAAATAAAATTAATTCATAAGATATTTTACACCCCTCCTTCCAAGTGACAATATGATGATATGGACCTTAGGGTGCACCCTGCATCAATAATACTCCACAACAAGTGTGGATTTCTAAAACATATAATTTATGATCATCTACATGGTTTAAACTATGGTTAACACAAGAGATGCAACACATTCATTGAGTTCATTCCGATCAAATTATCATGAAAGGTTTTATCTCTTTACATGATGATTTCATCCATGGACTACTTAGTGGAATCCCCTGGTTGACTAGACCTAACTCATGCTTTTGTTACTAAAGGAGAGGTTAGCCACTTAACCCCTGGATATAATAGTTTGAATATATTGATTTTTATACCCCATCATGGAGCATGGTTGAAACACTATCACGAGATTAAGCCCTAGGTCAGTGCTTCCTTAGAGAACCTATGGGAGGTAATGACATCCCCCTCACAAGCCAATTTGCATGAAATAAAATATAAGTAAAAAGGATTTAGGTTTGTTTTTAGATCACCTAAACCATATGGATTTTGGGGAGATCTTAGATAACTTATTCTTTACGCCTCAAACAAAGGTATAATTATAATGAAAAGGCACTTTTGATCACTTGAGTTCCTTATATGGGACAGAGGGAGAGCATACACATGCAATTTTGTATGCTCAAATAATCTAACAAGCAAGTGATGGATGAATTACATAAAAATGCTTCAAGAAACTTAGAATTTAAGTGAAATTTGAGTTTCATAACACCAAATTTGAAATGTGAAGTGAATTTCTTGGCCCCTTTTTCTTAGTTTCCAAAAAAATTGAAAAACATCCATAAAAGATTCAAATAAACCATTCAATTTTAATTTTAAATACCAAAGGGAAGGTTCCTAATTCTTCTTAAACACTAAATAAAATGTTAAAAAGACTTAATCATGGTTAAATAAACACTTTTCCTTACAGGTCTTGCAAGAAAAATTAGAGAATCTTGTTTAGCTTTGAAGCATATTTGCAAATAAAATAATCAAATTTGGATTTGTAGCTCTCGGGTCTATGTTTTTTCAAAAACATAGAGATTGATGTTGTTCATTATTGATCAATGCCAGTTGCTATAAGACTGATGTTAATTAAATCTTAACTATGGATGGCCAAAATAGACCAATAACAGTCACCTGTGAACTTGCAGGCAAAAACATTATGCTCTAAAATACTTGTTAGGTTAATTTTTAGGATACAATTTGCAAAAGAAAAACTTTTGGATTCAGAAATACTTAGACTAGAGACTTACAAAATTCAATTTTACCACTACAAACTTGAATAAATCTCTAAAATTGAAATTTTTATCCATATTTTTCCCTATAACCTAGCTGATGCTAGTTGGCCTTGACCAATGTCAATCACTTAGAATGGACATCGGTTACTATGTAACTTGTGTATGCAAAAGAAATGTTAGAAACACAAGAAAATGAGCATAATATTTTTTGCTAAATGATTTTTTAATGACTTCAATGGAAAATCTAAGATTTCCAAGATGTATTACTTGCTTGAATGGATGCTTTGGTCCCATAGGAAATGCCAAAATGTAGTGTTGGATTACAAAGAGTATTAGTTCAAGCATTAGTCATGAAAAACACAAAATAATGCATATGAATTAATAATCTAAACCAACCTACTCAATGGGGTTTGTAAATTACAATAAGAATCAATTTAAATAAAGCACATATACTTATTACCTTCCCAAGAGTGTTCTACCATCCAAAAGTGGCTCTAAACATGTTTTTCCCCTTGATTTGGTGTTTTTGTCTTTATCAACAATGGATGCCAAGCTCTTCCATCATCTCAAGATCACCATGCATAGTGTAGGCTCATGATATGAAATCACTAATATAACTATCAAACAAAGCTATCCTATTGCAAATAAAACATAATAATCAACACAAAGAAATATTGTGGAGATAATCCTATATTATAAATTTACATAATTTAAGATTAAAAATGATATTATATGCCCTTCTATGTATAGATTTTTCAAATGGGTCAGGATTAACCATGACCATTCATCTCAATATTGAGATGTGTGGTTATGAGTTAATATAATATTACATAATAAATCCATAAATATCCTCATTATGATTTTGGAAGAAGAGGAATTAATGAGGCATGGGTGCCCATAAACTTGATATTTGTTGCATTTATGGTTTATGGATGCCACCCTATTGATCATGTCATTAGGTGATGCAAATATTTAGAATCAATTTCTAATAAATATATAGTCAATTTTCTCCACAAAATTCTTACTTAAGCCTAGAATTTGGTTTAATTTACCTAAGATTAATCAATTTTAGTTCAATTCTCTAGAAATTGGTGCATAATTAATCAAAATGGTCAGAAAGTCATATCATTGGGTCATAATTTGATTTAGGAATAATTATAAAGTGATGTTATTTGTGTATATACCATGATCCCATTTAGGATGTTGTCGACAAAAATAACACATGCACATGATCTGTGCTCCTAAATTAAAAAAAAGTGATCCAAAGCACAAAAATACAAAAACATCATTTTGACTCGAAATGATTTAAGAAAAGTTATGAATCACATAAAATGCATTACTTCATTTATGGATACATTATCCTAAATTGAAATTTTTATACAAAAATATTGAACTATTTAGCACGTTTATGTGATTTTGGCCTAAATTATGCCTTTGAGTGTAATTCAAGTAAGATCGACAATTTCAAAACACAATGGTGTTAGGAGTTGGATGTCGACAATGTGAGCATATGTGAAATTATGTGATATTTAAAATATTTCCTTAGTATTTTTCATAAACTTGGGATGAACCAACCAAGTTGAATAATGCATGAGAATGTATTGAATATTCCATAATAATCAAGTTCATATAGCATGACCTATCTTTTCTTAGTATGTTTTGATTATGAAACATAATACCTTTTCATAAAACTCATCTCATCATCTATAGGTTAACAAAATTAAAATTGTGTGGGGAGGCATGTTGAGCCCCATAAACACACCAAAGACATCTGAAATTGACCTTCAACGTTTATAATGTTGAATTTCAAGAGGTGTGTGGTAACATAACAGATGCATAGGATATTTCCCTTTGGCATGTGGGTGTATTAGATGTCTTGGATAAATTGTCCCCTCTTAATGAGTGATGGTATTTTATCATTATTAAATTTGGGTTACACAATAATGGTGTTGAAATAATTCTTAATTTAAATAAGTTAGTGTCATGGTGATGTTGAATTTAATTATTGAGAAGGAATGTAGGATTTTAAATCCCTAAAAAAAGACATACACCTATCATTGTATTTATTGTTTTGACACATTAATTATGATTTTAATGATCTTAAAAGTGTTTAAAAATTAAACTTGTGTTTCTTAAGAATGTGTATTTTCTCTTGATGTAAAAGTGTATAATATGTAGATACCTAAAAGTGGCCACCAATGATCTCCAATCAAGCTTTAGACCAATTTCTATAAAATATCATAATTTGGCTTAGAAACACTAAAACACACTAAATTATTTTAGTTTTTCATATACAAGTGTCAATTTTATCAAATGTATCCATAAATGGGGCAATGAATTTTATGAGTGCTAAATTTGATTAGATCATTTCAAGTTAAAATGACATTTTTGAACCTGGGTGCTTCAGATTGATTTTTTCTACCAAATTTCTTATACAACACATATTCCCTTATTATTTTTTCTTAGCAACATCCTAAATGGGATAATGGATCCAATGCATCTAACATATCCTTCCAATTCCAATTTAATCAAATTTCAAGCCAATAATATGACATTTTAACCAATTTGAATAATTTGAGCATCAATTTCCAATATTTGCATCAAAATTGAATCATGTTTAAGACTAATTAATTTGAATCAAGAGCTCAAGTTAATTTTCCATGGAACTTGTTTAATATTTCATTAATGTAAATTGGCTACTAATATTTGTATCATCATCTGAAATCATTTTTTTAGGTGGCTCTATAGGCCAAAAATACAACAAATATTTGATTAAGCCCTCTTATGCCTCATTAATGCCCCTTATTCCCAAATCATGATGAATGCATTTTATTTTCATAATTAGATGAACTCATGGAACACATCTTAATCTTGAGATGGATGGTCATGGTTGATCCAAGCCCATTTGAAATATATATATATATATATATATATATATATATATATATATATATATATATATATATATATATATATATATATAGAAGGTCTCACACTCATAACTTTAAGCTATCTTGGTGTAAAGTTACTATGCCCAAATTATTTCAAGAATCTCTCCCAATCCAAATTTATCATGCTAAAATTATTTCAAAATTCATTTTGATATAGTGTTGTTATGCCAATTTATTGACTGAATCTTCATAATCCAAATCCACAAATCCAATGATGTGAAGAGGAGGTTGAGAATAGCCAAAGCTCCATTAACAAAGACCTTTGAATCATAATCCAAGCAAACCAATGAGGAGATTCTTTGGAGAATTAAAGGAAGGTGAGAAAAATTATTTTCTTTCCTTTAAGTTCTGCTTTTTCAATGATTTTTCCTCACTAAGATCTCCCTAATATCTAGGCATAAGGTGTTAGTTCATTAGTGTGTTTTTCTTTTGGATTTGATTTCCTATACTAACATGATACTAATCTCCCCTTATTAGATTCCTATGTTCATATAATCTAATATGGATGCCTACAAATGCTAAATGAGGAAAGGGATCCTTCTGTAATCTCCCCTTATTAGATTCCTATGTTCACAAATGGCATGCTTGGTGGGACGAAACCCCATGAATTTGATTAAATGTCACCTACAATCATACTACTAATCATCTTCATGTAGAATCTTGGAGTTTGAGGCCAAAGTGAGTGAAAATTTTGAGTAAAAAATTACTTTTTGGAATTAATGATTTTATCACTGTGGACTTGAAATTTTGTCTTCTAAACCATAAACTTGTGACTAACATAGTCATAGTTTTGTCTTATAGTTATGATTTTGCATTTTTACTAGATTTATGTACTAATTTTTTGTCTATCTATAGGTCAAGTTACAATATTACAATACCATGACTTGATAATCGTGATATTGTAATACCATGATTTCACAAGTCATGATATTATTGATTACAGTCATGATATTGTAGTTAAACTACTAGTAGCTAGCCTATACCGTTAGGGTTAAACAATAATACTGTAACTCTCTAAGTTATGGTTTTCCTCTATGATTTGTGATTATTTTTTATAGAGTAATGATTTTGTCTATTTTTAATATCTAACCTATGAGTTGTCATATTGTGTTAACCAATCATGGTTTTATAGAGTTGTGATATTGGACTATGGAGTTTCAGTATTGTACTATGTAAAACTGAGACCTTACTTTTAAAAGCTTCTTATTTCATCCATAAAGAGATTCAAAGCTAAACAACATTGTAACTTTTTTCTTCTAGGGCCTACTTGAAAAGTGTTAAAATCATGCTTAATTAAGTCTTTTTAAACCTCTCTTGGATACTTAAAAAGAATTAAGAATTTATTTTAGGTGCTTAAAGGAAAATTTATGGTGTTTAGTTGAATCATTTTGTATTTGTTCTTTCAAAGCTTTTAAACTTAAGGCCAAGGGGACAAAGAACACCACAAAATATTTTAATTTAGTACTTTAAAATTGGAATCACTTCAAAAAAAATTGCTTTATGCAAGTCATTTCTTGTTTGCTTAGTTATATTTTTTGTGAAAAAAAGAAGTTTTGCATGTATTCTCTCCACCTAACCCCTATAGGGAACTTATGGGATCAAAAGCAACATATTCATTTCAAACTTTTACCTTTGTCCAAAGGCATAAAATAGATGTTGTGAAGGATCTCCCTAAGATCCGCATGGCTTGGGTGATATAGAGATAACCATAAAGATCTTTTACTTAGTTTTTATTTTATGTATTTTGGGTTGTAATGGGGATTTCATCACCTCCTATAAGGTTCTATAAGGAATCTTTGACCTAGGGGTTCATCTCTTGACATCATCTTCAACCCCTCTCCATGGCCCAATATATAAATTATGATCCCTTCATTGTAATGGTGGTTTGATTGATTAAAATATCTCCATTAGTAGAGGTTAAGTCTAAGAAGTTTAAACTTGTTAGACATCACACTACACTGATTGAGTAATAGATGTAGTGGTTATAAAAAGGGTAAGAACTTTTTACAACAAGCCATATGATGTAGACCCAAATGACATGCTAATTCTCTTCTTTGCTAACTTGAAAGTTGGTAGACATGAGATCCATCTAAAAGGTCAAAAAATTTAGAGTTTTAGACAAACCCCACTTGCCACGAAAGTATTGTTGATGTGAGGTGCACCCCAAGGTCCATGTCATCATATTATCACGTGAGATAAGGGGGCATAAAAACCCTAGTATATAATGCACTTTTATTTTGGATTAAAAATTAATTCCTCTTAAGTGCATGTATAAAGATGGACTTCAACAATATCATGCAACTTTATCAGTTTAGGGCTTATGATGATTACTTTCTTTATTTTGTCTTTGTCTTAGATTAATTGGTCTTGTTTGGAGTCAAAACTTAATTTTTAACAAAAACCTTAAACCAAACACATTGCCCACCACATTTATTCAACAAAGAGGCATTATGTTTCCCAAGTAAAAATAACCTTTATCCTTGTTCAAATTTGTCGTCTAAAAAAACATTATGTCTTATCAATCATTTTGGGATAGTTATGATACCCATTTGAGTCTAGACCATTGGCCAATTTTTTCTTGAATTCCTTCATTGATAATTTAAATTCAAAATTGCACCTTTATAATTTCATAAGGCTGATGTGTTAAGTGGGTTTTATATTTATGTAAAACTTGAGTGAACTTGAGTTCAATTTACAATTTGTATTGAAGGTTATTTTAGACTCAATATCATTGTCATCATTGGTAGGATTCAATTCATATTGCATATCGCTCATGCTTTGAGTCCTAGACAACATTTCATACTACCTTGCCTAGTACCATTCTTTTTTTTCCATAGTAAATCAAGTCTTGAGTCCATTGGATACAACACTTTTGCCTTAGTAATTTATGTGTTCATGGGTTGAATATCACTTTTGCCCACCCTTTCCAAATCGAGTCTGATCATATTTACCCATGTCCACACATTAGGCTGACAAGGAGAAGGATGGGGAGTAAAAATAAATTGACCATTGGGGTCAAAAATGCATTTGGACAAGAGCACCAAAAGTGGAAAAGAGTGGCACCAATACTATAGTCCAAGTGTGGTGCTATTGTCTTAAGCTGATGAGGACTAAGGGGATGGATTAGTCATGAAAAGAGTAGTCTAGTTGAGCTAGGATTAATTATGGAAGGCTACAAATGATTGAAAATTAAGTGAAAAGATGCATATGAGGGTCATTAAATCAAGCAAGAGTGAATTATGGGTTAGGTGGCACAAGCCAAACTCAAGTTACCAAATTTTACATTTTATATGACTACATCTGCCCCGCCCCCTCCACCCCCCTCCCCCCCCACTTTATTCTAATGATGTAGTAAAGTGAAATAATAGGATAAAATAAAAATAGAAAATGTATCTAAACTTACTTGCAAGGGTGAATCTTATGAATATGTGTGATGCTAGGTTTTCATAGAGAGAGCATGCTATGAAGTATGAATCTATATGAAAAACAAAGAGTAGATTAGTTCATACTAGATATGTTACATCTAAAATAAGAACATACAAATATGGGTAAGAGAGAGAGATAGGAAGAGAAAGGAATGAATACACCTAACCAAGTATGTGGACCAATACAAAACTTATTGTGATTTTGAGTGATGCTAGATATGTGGGGTATGTTATACCAAGAGTATATCACAAACATAGCTTAGTGCTCAATTCCTTGATAGTGGCTCAAGAATGTAAATGATAGCTCTTTGGATCCATCATCACCCACTAGGTAAAGTTATATAATAATGTGTATGTTAATTAATGCTTAGACTGTGTCTAATTCCTCTGAATAGGCAGCTCAAGAATATAAAGGCTAACTAGTCCTTTGGCTCCATTATTGAATAGTGAAGTGAAGCTATAAACTGATCCCAATATGAAATGTATGTAGTATGAGATGGATCATGAAGCCCATGAATAATCTATAATTTGATAATATGGGTGTGGATAGCTGAATGCTATAAAGTAGGCCACTCTTGGCCACTCTAAAAAATGAGGATTAGGCTTATATAAAAGCCACTCTAAAACTAGGTACTAGGCTTGTATGAATGCCATTCTAAAATGTGGAGGTTAGGCTTGTGTGAAATCCACTTTAAAATTATGCCAACCACCTATATATTGAATAAGGCATGTAATTATGGAGAATGCCTAGGTAATTATGAACTCAAAAAAAAAAAAAAAAGTGTTGCACTCATTACCCCTAATCATTGGTGTCTAAAACATGGATTATGATCTAGAATTTATACCAAGTATCATATCTAAAACTAAAAGTGAGAGCCATCATTCCACATATAATACCCCCAATATTTGGATTCTTTGAGAAGTGTACTAAAAACTATTGATCTTAAACTGGTCTGACTGTGCAAAACTATAGCTAAACCTATTTTTCTACTTGCTTCTAGAAAGTCTTTTATTTTTTTATTTGGATAAGAGCATCAAAAATCGATAGTAGTAGCACCAATGTTGTATTAAAATATTAGGGTTGTTTTCTTGGGATAAATTTAATGATTTTTCTGACATTTTCACTATTTGTCTAGTTTGTTTTGACTGGTTTGATGTTTAGTTGTTCTAGGTGTGCTAAAAGCTAGATTTTTTATTGTTAGGAGCTCTGATCTCTATGAAAAAACCCATGTTTGTTTCTCCCTCTTTTGAAGGTAGAAATTAAGACCCTATAATGATTACCCTTGGAATAAATATCCCTACAAGTGTGTTATGTTATAAATATACATGATATAACAATGATAATCAACAAGATATCTCAAGATATAGCATGGTTTGTATTGAGATATTATTAGATTAACAAGGGTATGCCTATACATACACACACACACACATAGAGATGTGTGTGTGTGTGTGTGTGTGTGTGTGTGTGTGTGTGTGTGTGTGTGTGTGTGTGTGTGTGTGTGTGTGTAAAGTACTAAAATAGAAATAGAAGTGTTAGTTTTTAGTTGTCATGGAGGGATGGAGTATGATGTCCATAATTACATCCAAGAAAGCAAGATAATGCATGATGTGAATCATGGCATTGTAACAATGGAGAATCATCAATAAAACAAACATACAAGAAGCATACAAGAGTGGCTAAGGGGCCAAACAAACAAGGGACATGGGCACATTTCACCCAAAATGGAAATGAAGCATACAATGCATGTTCATATATTGCATACACATACAATTGAAAGAAGCAAGGGTTGGTATGAGGGCCATAATCACATAGAAGAGTATATACAAAGGACATTTGAAAATTTCCTAAGGCACACACATGAATAAAAGCAAAGGACATTGACAAACCTCATAAAGCACATACAAGAGATAAAATAAAAATTGAGAAATTTAATAAATATATATACACAAATAAAGAAATTAAATCATGTGAATTTTGGAAATACAATCGCATCTAAATAATAAAATCAAGAGTGTGAAAGTATGCAATACATATTAATACAAGACTAGGTATATGCTAGGAAATACAAAAGTGTTATATACTAGTGAATGTTGATAAAGTAATCTATGTAAGCTAATAAGAAATGTATGAGATGATCATTTGATGTGTGTTTCTATTTGAAAGTTGGGTATATGAAACCTTAACACCACTTTTAATTTTAAAATGAGCTAGGAACATGTCAGCTAAAGTATTGAATACATTAACCAATTGATTCAGTAGAATTTAGAACCATTGTAAAGTATAAAATCCTTTAGGCTCCATAGAAATAACTTTGTAAGTAACCAATAACTTGGTGCATAATCAAAGCATGTTTCATGAAAATATCTCAAATGAATCTTTGGATCACCCTTGTCATCATATAGAGTAAGTTTGGGTTGAACAAAAACTTGTGGCAAGGGTGCAGAAATAATGTGACGTACCAATCGCATATGTAGTAGAGAAAATGAATCCAAATATTGTGTAGGTCTAGAAGCACCTTACTCAAGATTTAACACCTTATATTGAAGAGTTCTTATATCTTTTACAATGTCTACCATAGTAGGAGACAAAGATGTACTAGTTGTAGCTGGTGGCATAGAGGCAGGTTGGGCTACTATAGTGGGTTGTTGAGACATAGTTGCCTCCATAGTGTCATTTAAAATTGGTTACTCTGAAGGATGGAAGACTCAACTTGTTTAGCCTTATGTATTTCCATGATAGATTATAAAATAAGAGGAAGATCTCAAGTTTGGTCCCTGAGTCTTTCTTGAAAATTTTGTAGGATAAAATATTTATGGAGGACAACTTCATTAGTAATAATTGGTGGAAGTTGATCAAGAGTATGATGTGGTGGATCATGAACACCAGTGTTTTTATCATCATTATTATTCTCATACTACTCATTTTTGAAATTATCTTTATTGAAATTGGTGTAATATAGATGTGTAGGATCTATAAGAGAAGTCTAAGCTAGTTATTTATCTATGGTATATGGTCAAGTTGAAGGAATTTGGGTAAATTTAGGAGGATTTCCACTAAGTCTTGCACTTCATCTCAAATTAAGAGATGCAAGGAACTTAGGTGGCATAAGGAAAACAAATTGGATAATAGTATAAAATATTAAATAGATATAATCTAAATAAGGAACTAGAATATGCATAAAAAGGATATGAAGCTCACAAACATGTAAGGTCATATCTTAAGAAGAAAATAGGATCTAATATATGCAACTAGAGTTTTGAAAAATTATTATTTTTGAAAATTACTATTGAATTTTGAAATTGGAAGTGTATTTCTCATTTAAATAAGCTTGTAAAAAATCAAAAACTTATTGGAAAATTTGTGATTTAAAGATACCTAGTACATGCAAATAGGGTTTTGAAAAATAATTATTTTTGAAAATTATGATTGAATTTTGAAATTTGAAGTGAATTTTTGAGTTAGATATGCAAGTAGAAAATCAAAAATTTATTGGAAATTTTGTGATTTAAAGAAACCTAGAAGATGCAAATAGGGTTTTGAAAAATAAATGTTTTTGAAAATTACTATAGAATTTTGAATTTTAAGGTGAATTTATTATTTTTAATATGCTAGTAAAAAATGAAAAAATTATTAGAAAATTACTAAAAAAAATACTGGGACCTAGTATGCACAACTAGGTTTTGAGAGAAAATTATTATAAAATTACTACAAAATTTTAAAATTTAATGCTAATTTCTAGTTTTATTCTATAGGTAAAAACTTAGAAAACTATAAGAAAAATTTAGTAGGAAATTTACCCTAGGGTTTTTAAGGTTTTTATGCACAATCAAAGTAAGTTGGGTTCACCAAATGATTTAATCTATTTTGGGAATATTGGTGTATTATTCATAATTTAGTTAAAGGGTCTAAGTATTAAAATTAATAAATAAATATGTAATAATTAATCTACTAATTTTTGTAAATTAGATTACAATTTTGACCTTTCTAAAAATTGTAATAAGATGGAGAAAATAAGACTTAGCTTAAAAATGACTGATACAACTAAGACAGGGCCTAAAATTCACTATGCAGGACTGGGATACTATCATAAACTAGGATTTGACCTTTATTTAATTATTAGATAGGATCATTGAAAGTGGGTAGGAGTGGTACTAGTTTTTTAGTCCATCTCTACTGCTATTGTCCAAGAGATCTAAGCTTTCTAGGTTTGGTTTTCTATGCTTGTATGACCCTATTTGTGAAGTTTCAATAGCTGGAAGTCTATAGAGCTCCATGTAGATCAGATTTTATCTTCAAACCCTATACTTCATTATGATTTGACCAATTTTGAGAAAGAGAGGAGGTTAGTGTGTGTAATATTCACTGATTGTGTATCTATACCCCTTATGTAGGCATGTTGCCTACATACCGATACTTTGAAGAGGGATCAAGCCGTATGTAATTATCGTACTTGATGTGTTTTATGCAATAGAGTGTATGAATATGCAAAATACTAAATTAGATGTGCTTTAAGTGGTTAGGGACTAGTGTAAGGATTTGAATAAGATTTTAAGTGTATTGGATAACTATATTCAAAGATAGACTAAAATATCAGTAGAGATGGACTAAAACACTAGTACCACTTGAGTAGTCTTGCTTATATTCTTGCTTGCTTAGTGATATTTTCCCACCCTTTCCAAATGATCTTTGAATGGGATTTCATAGGGATATATTGGTCATGGGTTGAATGTGCTCACTTTAGGATGCCAAGGAAAAGGATGGGGAATCAAAATACTGATCATTGGGACCAAAAATGTATTTGGATAAGAGCACCAAAAGTGGATAGGAGTGGCATCGACACTATAGTCCAAGTGTGGCACTATTGTCCTGAGTTGACGCAGTCTGGGGGGATGGATTAATTATGGAAAGAGTAGTTTGGATGAGCTAAGAATAAGTATGAAAGGCTATAGATGAGTAAAAATCAATGAAAAGATGCATATGATGGTCATGAGAGCAAGAAAGAGGGACCTATGGGTTGGGTGTCACAAAATACACTCAAGTTACCAATTTTTGAATTTTATATGACTACATAAACAAATATTTATCACACTTTTTGAGAATTTTAGCATCGTTACACTTTTAAAATGCTTTCATAGACTTATTTACATAGAAACTATTTTTTTTCAAAACAATTCAAGTGTATTTTGTGAATCTTTGTCTAGTACAGTTGTAATTTTCATTTTTGTCTAGTTTATTGGTCAAAAGAGTCTAGTTTGTGTTATTATTTGGGAGAAAATAAATGATCTCCAAGTGAATTTTGTTTCATACCTCATACCTATTGATCAAGTTTATGTCCAAGAGTCAAATGCCTAGTTTTTTTTAAGTGTTTCAAATCTATTAGGTTAAATATCTCATCCTTATTTCAAGTCTATCTTCTCATGCCATTTGGCCAAATGTATTAGTACAACCTATTTGATCCTAGCTTTTGACACCGCATTTGGCTAAGAGACCTAGCAACCTTTGTTTTTATTAGATTAGACTCATTTGAAACACTTTGATCTTAGAATTTAGCATTTTGATTTACAGTCCATCTACTTGACCTTTTTATGTGAGATGTGTAATGTTAGACACTTAAAATTATCTTGTTTTATCACAATTCATTCCGTAATCCTTTTTACATATTCTTATCCATCCTTTTGACTAGTTAGACCAAGTTTGAACCTTTTGACATTACTTTTTTAGAGTTTGTATAATTCTATTCCTTTTGGTATTAAAGCATTTACTATGGATCCAAACATGTTTTTTGACACTTGTAGTGGCATCATGTATAATATGGGGCTTAGTAATGTAATCACCCAAAAATAAATGGTTCAAGACCCCTATGCATACAATATTGTTTATGAGATGGATCTTTATCCATCTTATAACACTCAAATAGGGGCACTAAACAAAGGCCCATTGCCTCACTATTTAGTTAACACACCTCCATACTTGGAGTAGGATCAAGAACAAATAGAGAAATACCTAGTTGTGGTACCTTCAATTGAAGAACCATTTCCTCAATAATCATACTATGTTACTACACCATCAACGTATGATCCTTATATGTTTGAACATCACTTATTAGAAAATAAGGACAAGATTTTGGTCATAACTATAGAAGTAGGGGCTAAGTTTCCAATAGACTTCCCCCATGAGAAATTTCCAAGTCTAGTAATAATGCCTCACAACATAATTTATAGTCAACAGGGTTCTTCTAGCAACCCTTTAGCTCTAGCCCCCATGAAATATCAGGATCCTAGTATGCTTTTCAAAGGAAAATAACTCATAGAGGATCACTTTATATAGATGAAGATAACATACCAAACTTATTTGAATCTATCATGTAATTTTAATCAGATGACCATGTCAAATAGGCTTCTCATTGATTTAGTTACTTCAATAGGATTTTTAATAAAATTAACTAGTTAAGACAATCAGGGTGTAGACCCATTTATGCAAAACACTTTGTTCGATAAATTATTTCATATGCCCACCATCAAAGAAGTATCTTTTTCTTCTACACAAGATATCAAGTAAAACATAGTAGACAATGTGCAAGTAACATCTAATTCAAACCAAAGTGGTGTGAGTATACAAAAAAATAATCCCCAAATAAGTGTACCTTTAGTTAACACTATGAGTGGTTCTCAAAATTAGGGAGTAGGAGTTTTTACATCCTAAACTCAAACAACTACCACCAATCCTTAACCAACTGCTTCTTCTGGATTACTTATAGATACCATTCTTTCAAGATATGAACCACCAAAATTCAATAAATACAAGGGGAAGGGTGATCCCAAGGCTCATTTAACAGAGTTCTTTATTGCATGCCAACCAGAGGTATATAGTGACATATACTTGTTGTTTTTCAAAATAATTCTAGTAGGACAATCTTTAGAGTGGTTTTTAAAGTTTCCCAAGAATTCAATATTAGAATTTCATGATCTTTCAGACAAATTTGTGTATCACTTTTCATACAATCTCAAGCATGAGATTTCACTAGTCAATTTAATGCAAACAAAAAAAGGTTGGTGAAATATTTATAAGCTATTTATAATGATGGAGATCCCCTAAAATTAAATTAATCCATAGTTTACAAGAAGAATAATTAGTCATTGTGTTTACCAAAAAATCACAATGTGAGATATCCTATCCTATAAAACTGTACTGTGACCACACTTTTAAAGAGATCATTGACAAAGGTTTGTTGATTGAGTGATCCCTTATTAACAAAGGATCATCAAGATTAGTTCATCAAATCAAAATCAAGTTACCAATTAAGGAAATGGATAGAACTAAAATAAAAACCAAGTCCAAGCATATGTGTCATCATAGGCCAATAACTATGAAAAAACCAAGCCTTTTAATCATAATAAGAATGTTGTGGGAAATGGAGTAATTGAGTCATGACATGTCCAAATGGTGCAAATACCATTCGTTCATCCCACATAACATATTAAAATTACTCATAACCAATAACCTTTTCAACAAACACAAAAATCATAATAGCCCAAGCACGTACAAAAAATGCAACAATCTTTGCCATTATAAAACTCTCCTTCAAGGAGAATAGTACCTACTCATCACATTTTTAGTGACCTTGGAGAACCTATTGAATTTTTATTTTGTAAGATCACCATTGCTAATATAATTAGCTATTCTATAACAAAATACTATCTAGAGGGAACTCCTTATCCTAATTAGTAAAAATAAGATGAATTTTATGAATATCATCGGGTAAATAGACATAATTTGTGACATTATGTGCAAATTAAACATTTGATTTAGAATATGATAGATAATGAAGAGATAACATTGGATGCCAATACTTTAACTTTCAAACAAGGCCTTGCAATATATCAAAACCCCTTTTCGTAACATAATAACCAACCATAGTAGTTAAAATAGTAACAATGGCTACTGCAACATCCACAATAATAATATCAACAATCAAGGCTGAACCAATAGAATTAATCGAATCAATAATAGAAAAACCAATAATGTCAACTTAATAGATGGGACCAAAGTCATAATGGTTATAACTAATAGACCTACCATGCATTTTCACATGACTACAATAGGTTTTTAGGCCACATTATAGGAGGTTACATTTTCACCATTTCCATCAATCTAAAACCGAATACCAATCAATCAAGACCTTTGTTAAATAATGCCAATCAACCAACTCACACTGATAATCCTTCCTTGACCTAAGACCACATCTAGGTGTATCAACAAGTAGGGATTACTAATTTTAAACCCTATACCAATAAATCATCATTGCTTCTTGACCATGTGCAAGTGCACTAGTAACTGAGACTTATCATATCTAGTCTTCCACCATCACCATCATTTGTTATCAATGATGGTCCTATATATTTAATCCCAATTGTGTAATCACAACTCAATGGTCAAAGATTACCATCTTAGGCCCATATCCATCTACCACTTCTCTCATCAGCCAACCAACCATTTTACCTTAAAACAAGCCATTTGACAAAGACCAAGAAAAAAGTTTGATATTGTGGAATAATTTCAAAATACATCAACACAAATATCCATTTTAGATTTTTTGTGCTCATCAACAATACGCAAAAAAATCTTAAATGAATTATTTATCCAATCCATTTTTTCAAGTGACATATACCCTAACAAATTTCAAACTTTGGTTGTATGCCTAGCTCGAGCCCAACAAGTAACCTTCAACCAATGTGATATGTCATCCCTTGGTCCACTGCATATTAATCCACTATATATTAAAGTTTGTATAAAGTGGCACAAAGTGAAATGTGTCCTTATATATAATGGTTCAAGTCTAAATATACTATTTATAAAGCTCATCAAGCTTCTTGGGTACATGATAGCAAATCTCCAAGTAAAAATAATCACCATTAAATCCTATAATAATGAAGAATGAGAATCACAAGGCACCATCTATTTACCAGTTATCTTTAGGCCCTTGACCCATGATACACTTTTCCATTTTCTAGATCTTGATTTTTCATATAATATGCTTTTGGGTAGACCTTGGTTATGTAAAATTCATGTAATACCATTGACGTTGCACCAATGTATCAAATGATCCCATTTAAGATTGTAAGTTTATATACAATGAGACTTACATCCATATGAGAATTGTAAACATCTAGAGTATGATTTCAAGAGTTATAACTACCATTTTGGCATCAATCTAGTTTCCAAATAAAACAAAGGAAAGATAATACTTCTTGATTTACTAGAAGACAACAACATTGATCCTAATACCCATGATTCAATTTCCCATATACCACCTCCTAAATTATCGAATCATTATACCATCTCAGCTAATGGCCTAAGAGAGTATTTGACCCATGACACCTTTCACATTGCAAACATTCCACAGAACTCCAAGTCCTTTGGAATACCTAAAGCCAAACCACTTAGCATGGAATGGAACAGAAAGGGCAAAGGATACCTTCATAGTCTAGAACCTATTATTTTTAAACTAGCCTCTGGCTAAGAATAAGACCCTCTTGAAGGTGATGAATCATGGTTGTACAATAAAAAGTAAGCCAATTGTTATAAAAATGTAAAGTATCATATTCCTAATAGGACCATGAAAAATCAATACTATGATGGAAGAGGCCTCAAACAAAATCAACAGGGAACACTTGAGCCCATTTCTATGACTAAGTATAAAGGACCCTATGGACTTGGATTTAAACTTACTGGTGGTGACTCCTTGTACCTTAATAATGTTCCAACACATACAACTAGTGACAATGATGTTGATAGTGAAGTAGAGTTGGATCATAGCCTTTTTGATGACCTAGTTGAGACCAATCTATTTAACACTCATTCCATTTGCACCCTTAAATTGATCATTTATTGCAAGCCACTTCTATTATATTACCCCCAAATGATTGACTAGGACCAATAACAATCTGATGTTCTGATTGATGAGTTTTAAAATGATGAGGCTTTCTATGACTTTATAGGCCTTAGAGATAATTTTTGGCAACCATAAATTAGGGTTCTCAATCAAGTTGGATATTGTGGCCTATTTAAGATAATGGGTGAATGCCCTTAGCCAAAATCAAATAAATAAAACATTGAGGTTCTAAAGTGAAAACCTCTTTAAGGTATTTTTGGACTAGGGAAAAAGTAAAGAAAAAGGCCATTCTAGTGGTGAAAACCTATTGTAGGCACCATTAGATGGGGGTGTTCAACCTTCTTTAAACATAGCTCAGGAGACCACCAATGACAAACTTGTCTATGGGTTTGAGTTAAATTTTGAAGACCAACAAGCCTTTGATTGAATCATTTAAGAGTTTATAATAGTCTTTGTCATATGGCCATATCTCTCATTGGGGGACTTTGATTCATCATACCTAGGAAAACTTGAAGAACCAATAGTAATAGAGGACTCAAACATTTCCAATCAGTTTAGATCTTTTCCCACCATTCTTGAAGATGGTTTGACCCTTCTATTGGAAGACATAATAGAGGTTAACATTGGGTACCCATATGATGTAAAGTGGATCAAATTAAGTGCATCTCTTAATGAGAAATAATGTGAAGTCCTTACAACCCTTTTGAGGGAATTTGTTGACATATTTGCATGGGCTTATTCTGACATGTTAGGTTTGGACCCCCTAGTTATGCACCACCTTGTGGTACATCGTGATGCCAAACTAGTGAAACAAAAGTTACATAAGATGCATCTTTTCATTACTATATTAATGAAGAAATATTTGAAAAAAATCTTGGTAACAATATGTATTTGATCAATCGACTATTCAGAATGGATCTCAAATATTACACCAGTTAACAAAAATCTAGAAGGAATCAAAATCAATTTTTATTTCCATGACATAAAAAAAAATTCCCCAAGGATGAATTTCATTTTCCAAACATTGACATGATAGTCAAATCCACAGTGGGTTATGAGATGCTTTCATTAATGGATGGTTTTCTAGGGTACAACTAGATCAAAATATCCCTAGAAGACCAACACAATACAACATTCGCCACTCTATGGGTAACATTTTGTTATCAAGTTATGTCATTTGGTCTTAATAATGTAGAGGCCACATACTAAATATCCTTTACCATCATATTTCATGATATTGTTGACATTTTTGAAGACTATGTCGATGACATTCTTGAAAAATCAAAGATCAAGGTTGATCATCTAGCAGTGCTATGTAGAATATTTGAAAGACTACATAAGTACAAAGTTAAACTAAATCCTAAGAAGTGCATCTTTAGAGTTATCTCAGGAAAATTACTTGGATTCATTATGTCTCATTGAGCCATTGAAGTTGATCTAGCCAAAGTACAAGCCATAACTCAGATATCACCCCTAACTAATTTAATTTAGCTCTATAATTTGTAGGGTAAGATCTAGTATATATGATGCTTTATATCATATTTGGCTAATAAATACCATCCTTTTAAGCATCTTATGAACAAGGAAGTCACATTTCACTAGGATGATCATTCCTAGATAGATTTTCAATGGTTAAAGGACTATTTAGGGAATCCACCTATTTTGTTGCCTCCCATACTAGAAAGGTTGTTCTTATTATATCTATCAGCTATAGACAATGCCCTGGGGGCACTCCTAGCTTAGCACAATGATAATGTAAAGGAGAATGTCATGTACTACTTAAGTTGTACACTAGTCATGTATGAACATAATTATATGCCCATTGAAAAAGCTTGTTTAGCTATGGTCTTCATAGCTCAGAAACTATGCCATTACATGTTAAACAATAAGACCATGATTAATTCAAAATCAGATTTTCTCAAGTATCTACTATCAAAAATAGATTTTCAAGGCGACATGGCAAATAGATCATGCTTCTTAGTGAATTTGACATTGATTATGTCAAACAAAAAGCCATTAAGGGGCAAGTTCTTATAGATCAGCTTGTTGAAGCACCCCTTACCTATATAAAACCACTCACATTCCAATTTCTTGAAGAATTCATAATGAACATCATTGACACGTCTCTTGAGAAGCAAGCCTAGAAGCTATATTTTGATGGATCATTCACAAGATATGATTTAGAGGCAAGCAATTTATTTATTCTACCATAAGGGGATCTAATCCCTAAATCATTTAGGATCATCTTTCCTTATACTAATAACATGGCCAAATATGAATCACTTATTGTAAGGCTTCAA
The DNA here is from genome assembly GCA_037957365.1 of Torreya grandis. Taxonomy (NCBI): domain Eukaryota; kingdom Viridiplantae; phylum Streptophyta; class Pinopsida; order Cupressales; family Taxaceae; genus Torreya; species Torreya grandis. The sequence continues at coordinate 4,562,305 of JARHVA010000257.1, forward strand.
CAAGTAGTATAATGGAACATATCTCATCTCAATATTTATGGTGATTCTCAGTTAATCATCAATCAAGTTACAAACCACTTTCATACCAAAGATGACAAACTAGTGCCATACAAGGCCATGGTCAACACTCTCAAATGATACATTGTTGATTTCTAATTTGAACATATACCAAGGGAAAGTGATATATTTGTAGATGTTATGGCTACTATCATATCTATAATTTGACAAATAAACACAACTAAAGAGTATGAGTTCCTCATGGATAATTTACTAGTGTCAGCTCATGCACCTTCAACCATCTAAATGATTTGTGATATTGTTGGTCTCATATCTATTTGGTATTATAGCCTATATTCTTATTTAAATGACCATGTTTTACCACCCAACCTATCCCATAAATAATCAAAATCCTTCATTTACCAAACCACTTGTTATACCTTACTTAGATCAACCATTTACCACCAAAATTTTCAAGGAACTCCAATTCATTCCTTAACTTTGGTAAAATCTACACTAGCATTATGAGAACTTCATGGAGGAGTACATGGAGCCCACACTAGTGGGGTATTCCTATCCAAAAAATTACTATGTATTGGGTATTATTGGCCAATGATGGATGCAGAAGTAGCTATATATGTGAAGAAATGTGACAAGTGTCAACAGCATGCTAATCTAATTCATGCCCCTACCAAGAATCTAAAACCAATGTTGACACCATGGCCATTTACTACATGGGGCCTTGATCTCATTGGGAAGATAAACCCCACCACATATGATGGTCATCATCATATCATTATCACCACTGAATATTTCAATAAGTGGGTTGAATTTATACCCCTCATTTATGTGACTAGAAAGCAAATTTCCATGTTTATTTTTAACCATCTCATATGTCATTATGGTATCCCCTCTGACATTATATCTTATAATGGTGGGTCATTCAAAAATAAATATGTCACATTACTATGTGTTGAGTACAAAATCAAATAATTTTTTTCCATGGCATATTAACCACAAGTAAACGACCAAGTTTAAGCATCAAACAAAACCATTATCAACATCTTGAAAAATATTATCAATCATGTTGGTCATGATTGGCACCTTCAAATATTCTTTTCCCTCTGGGCATACCACACTAATCACCATACCCTGATAGGATCCACTCCATACTCACTTGTTTATGGCATTGAGACCATTCTTCCCATAGAGGTTGAGTTACCTTCTTTATGTATCTCCTTGAAACATGTCTTAGATGATTAAGACTACTAAGTCGCTCACCTATAAGATTTAGAACTACTTGATGAGAAATGCATGATTGCACTCAATAATTTACAAGCATATCAGAATCACTTTCATGGATAGTACACTTGACGTGTTAAGCATATATAATTTGAACTTGGTGATCTTGTCCTTAAACAGATTCAAAAGAATACTATGACTGATAAGAAACATAAAGGTAAGTTCAAACCAAATTGGATAGGCCCTTCCATCATTGTTGAAAATTTTGGAATCAAATCATATAGGCTCACTACACCAAATAAAGATGAACTTGATAAGCTGATTAACATTATACACCTCAAGCATCACTTCGCTTAAGAGACCTGGGTATTGTATATAAGGCTCATTTTAGTTTTACTTTAATATTGACTTCCTTCCTTGTATAAACTATAATTATATTATACCTTTATAATCAATCGAGTTAATTTTCTCCCTCCCTACCTGACCCTTTGACCTTGGTTCAATTTTATTAGTTCCATATCCAATTTCAACAAGAGGATCCAAATTTTAGTCTCAATATTTTTTTCAAACATTCTAGATAGAGGTAATATTTTAGAGTAGTTGGATAGAATTTTGGTAGTTACATCCTTCATTTCTTATTTTATTCTCTCTCATTTTCATGATATTAATTATAACTGCCTATGGGCAAATTAGTGTCATTGACCTATGCCATTGTTTCCTAATTATAGCAACCTATGGTAAAATTAGGGGAAATGATTGTTTGTAATGCCTTGAAGTACGACCTTATCATTCCTATGTTTTATTATGATATTTACCATATTTACTTGTTATGTTTAAATTGGATGCTACACTAGTCAGATTCCTTCACTGTATAGTGGAACTATAGTGACTTGATGTCTCATCCTATGACTATGTAGGTAGTTCTTGATACTTATTGAGGATAACTCAGTCAACCTAAGCCACACTCTGACCATTTTATAAGAAACCTAAGGAACACTCTCATCATTTTATGAGAAATCTAAGCTATACTCTCACCATTTTGTGATCAACCTAATCCATTCTCTCTCCATTTTGAGAGTAACCTAAGCCATGCTCTTATCATTTTTCAATTTTGGAACCTTTAGTGTCTCATCATTCTTGATTGAGTTAAGATACTTCAAAATTCCAAAAATGTTATAAAATTGATTTACAAAAAACCAAACACATTGACCACTTATTTTCTTTAAGGATTATGGAAACCCTCATTAAGCAACAAGTAAATCACTTATTCCTTAGTTTCCCCATCATTTTCATCTATTTATCCAATTTAATTTCCATTTTACAAGACCATTCATAGTCTTATATCACATCTATAATGTTTTTTCCCATCAGTTATCATTTTCTTCCCATTTCCTAGGAGAACTACATTTGGCCTGAAGTTTTTGTTGGGTATTATGTTCATATAACTATGTAGGCAATGTCCACATGCGTAGTTTATATGGAAATAGTTCAACCACCCCATTCCTTTTCTTTTATTCCCCTTTTTTTTTTGTAAGTTAAGTTATCACCTATTTTCTAGGGGAAATGTTCATTGCATTATTTATACTAACATTAGGACAAACTGTTATTTACTTCTTTAGTTTCTTATTTGCTTGTTTGTTTGTTTGTCTTTAGTACTATTGCCTTCATTTAGTATAGGGGTGTTCGTTAGGTGATTACTTTTGAATTTATACTTAAAACCATCCATATTCATATGTCTTCATTTTCATCATAGTTTTTATCATTGGTGCATTATTTTCTATTGAGTATTAGATCTTGGGAGTTAGTCCTTATGCATCTTTCAACCCAATCCTCATGGTGTTCTATCATGAGGCCTAACATCATGTGCTATAGGAAAAATTATCTTGCAATGATCTACTCAGTAATGGTAGCATCAACATCTCCTCATCATCAGCATCAGTCACATCTTGATCCAATCTTAATCATATCCCAAATAGAATAATTAAACACTGAATGAATTTCAATCTTTGTTAGTTTGATTGAGCATCTCTTTACTAATTGGTTGTCCCAATTCATCTTTATCCTCTATATCAACCATACTAATTTATCTAATGAATCATGTTGCTATAATCAGGGTCCAATGATTATAACCACCTATGGACAAATCATTGTACACCATCCCACCTACATTTTTCAATGATTATAATCACCTTTGGGTAAATCATTGTCTTATCATCAAATTTAATTTCATTTTCCCAAATATGGGCATGCTTTTATCTTTTTTATCTATTCTAACTGGGGTAGTTCCATCTTCTTAATCATTATAACTACCTTTGGGAAAATCATTATGTTATCATACCATGTTGTAACTATTAGGGTACAATTCTTATAACCACCTTTGGGAAAACCCTTATACACCACCCCACTTGTATTCTCACTATTTTTTACTCCTTTTTCAAAGTCATTGTGTTCTCACCCCATCATCTTCATATATTTGGTTCCCTCATCTTTCTTCTTTCTATTTTGAGGGTTCGTTTGTTGATCTCTTTATGCCAACCACTCCCTTAAGGGAGTATCATACAGTTCATCCATTTTCATTAAATTTATAGGCATATGAGACCTTTTCATTCTTTGAGAAGACATTAATATTCCTATATATTACAATGCCTTCCCAAATAGGGGAAAATTTTAGACACCTAAAAGTGGCCACTAATGACCTCCAATCAAGCTTTAGACCAATTTCTATCAAATATCACAATTTGCCCTAAAAACACTAAAACACACTAAATAATTTTATTTTGTTATATATAAATGAATATTTTGGCTAATGTATCCCTAAATAGGGCAATGCATTTTATGATATAACTAACTTTGATCATATCATTTCGAGTCAAAATGGCATTTTCACACCTGGGTGCTCTAGATTGCTCTTTTCTACCAAATTTCTTATAGGGGACCTTTGCACTTGTTATTTTGTGTTATAAAAATCCTAAATTGGATAACATATCCAACACATCTAACGTCACCTTCCAATTATAATCCAGTCAAATTTCAAGCTAATAATATGAGATTTTGACCAATTTGATTAATTTGAGAACCAATTTCCAAGATTTGTACCAAAATTGATAAATCAAGACTAATTAATTTGAATCAAGAGCTTAAGTTAATTTTTCATGGAACTTGTTAAATATTTTATCAATGGAAATTGGTTTCTAATATTTACATCATCATCTGACATCTTTTTTTGAGGTGGCTCCAAAAGACATAAATGCAACAAATATCTGATTAAGCCTTCACATACCTCATTAATTCCCCTTATTCCCAAATCATGATGAATGTATTTATGGATTTTTTTCATAATTAGATTAATTCATGGTCACACATCTTCATCTTGAGATGGATGGTCATTGTTGATCCAAGCCCATTTGAAAAATCTATAAATAGAAGGTCTCACACTCATAATTTTTAGCTATCTTGGTGCAAAGTTATTATGCCCAAATGATTTCAAGAAGCTCTCTCAAGCCAAATTTATCACGCTCAAATTATTTCGAAAGTGATTTTTATATATTGTTAGTATGCCAAATTCTTGAGTGAAGCTTCACACACCAAATTCACAAAGCCAATGATGTGAAGAGGAGGTGGAGAATAGCCAAAGATCCATTAAAAATGACATTTGAAGCACAAGTCAAGCAAGCCAATGAGGAGGATATTTAGAGCATTCAAAAAATTGAGAAGGTTTATTTTCTTTCCTTTTAGTTGTGTTTTGTCAATGTTTTTTCCTTACTAATCTCTCCTTAAGATCTAGACATAAGGTGTAAGTTCATTAGTGTGTTTTTGTTTTGGATTTGATTTTCTATAATAACATGATACTAATCTCCCCTTATTGGATTCCTATGTTCACATAATCTACTATGGATGCCTACAAATGCTAAATGAGGAAAGGGATCCTTGTACTAAAATAATGAGAAGTAGGACTGGATGTACTCATGTTTCTTTTGAAAGGAATTTGGAGAATATTTATATGCAAGAGTGGATGTTAGATGAATAATATCCATGTTAGATGGATGTTTTATGGTTAGGAATGTAGTGAACTCTGAAGTCTAATCAACTAACCCTAATGTTGTAGTGGTATCGATACCAATGATCTATACATTATATGAGTCCAAGTTTTGGTATAAAAACTCTAAGATACATGAGTGAAGTTGAGAAAATCAATGTGATCTATCTCTATAAAGATATATAAAGCTTAATATGTGGGCACAAGACATGTTGCTTTATCAAAATTTGGATTTTTGATAGTTCAGAATAGTAGAAGTGCTAGTATATAACACAAGGCACATTATGTAGAGATCAATGCCTATGTAGATGTATAATAAGAAGTGTTCTTATCTAGTGCATTGCTGATGTGAGAATATTTGTACTTTTAAGACCATTATAGAGAGGGAGATATTTTCCCCCATCTATTTAGATCCATCCATCCACAGTGTAGTTTAAGTGAATGTGTAGTTCTTTGGACATGAATGTCAGAGAAACCATGGGTGGATCAGGAATGGATAATTATTTAATAAATAATGCAATGATCTATATCCTTTCACTACTTATTTGTATGCCTACTCTGATGATAATGTCTATAGGTAAATGGAGAGTGTGGTATATCTCTAATGATAGTGTTTTTTTGGTTGCACTAATGGTGTTTAGGATTTCATCAAGGCATATGCCTTGATTGGTGTTATTTATACATAGGAGTCTTATACTTAGAATTTTATGTATTTAATTTATGTTGCTTTTGTGTAGAACATTATTGAGAATCTTGCACTTATGATTATCTACAACATCGATGTCAAGATGTACATTATGGTGGCATGGGTTTCGGTTGAATATCTTATATACATTGAAATAATGACTTTTACATGAAATGTGTTTTATATGCCTTGATGAATTATTTAGCTTTATCATAGAGATTTTGAGATGAGGAGGCCAATGTGTAAGTGTAAAAACTTGGGTTGTCTTTTGTATAATACAATTTAGAAACATTATTAGCATGTGACTATGGTGAGAAGTGTATAGAGCCATATTTGATTGCATTGTAATTGACATAACCAAGACCCATATTATGTGATCTCATCTCCATATAAAGGTGATTGATGATGCTTTGATCTTATCTTTTGAAACCTTAGCCTTCATATCCCATTTGCTTTAGCAACTTAAAACTAAATCCATTGGTGTGTTTTTTGAATCTACCAAATAAGATAGTTGATGAATCAAACTAAAATGAATGATAGGGACTTGTATAGGTATCTTAGATAGATGTATCTACATCATATTTCATGATCAATCATGGTGGTGCATTACTAACACAATATCAAACACATTAAGATTTGTGCACTAGGATTTGAGTCACTTAAGTTCTTTTTCTTTGGTAGAGATTTATTGTTATAGATTCTTCATGAAAAGAAAACATTTATCCCTAAATTGAATAAGACCATGGTAAACATGTTTAGAAAGATTAATTTTTTGCATCATGATATCTATTAGCTACTCCATGACAAGACTAAAAACTTTCTCATTTGACTATATATCATCTTGCAACTATTGATTTTGGTGTTGGAGATGTCAGATCTCCTCAAGAAAACATGTGCTCTCTTCTAGAGATTGTGAAAGAGACACTTTCATCTGGGAGTTATTCACCTTTTTGTTTTCTATTTTCATTACTACAAAATTTGAGAAAAAGAGCACGTATATGAATACTAGTTCTCTAGCTTAGAATATAAAACTAAATACAATAAGGTGTGATAGACTTTAATTTGATACCATTGATCTAGAGCCCAAGAGGACACCTAATGCACAACCTATTTAAATGGATTTAGGGTAGTTATATGTGAAATTGAATTCAAAAAAAGTTAAAAATTGTAAAACATGTAATGTAATCTAATAAATAGATGTGTAAACAACCATTACACATTCAACAAGGAGATTGGATGAATGGTACCACTTTTATTCAATATAAAGAATAGGTAAACATATATATGTATATAATGTGTGGCATGAAAAGAAATGAAACTTATTATGATCAGAAAGGGATAAACATCCTAGTTGATTCATCTAGATCAAGATATCATGAAACAAGGTAGTAAAATCAAGTTCCCATGACTAGAGAGGGATAAACATCTTAACCGATTTACATAGTCTAGGGAGAGATTATCTGATATGAGATGCTAAAGGTATACAAGTATTCATGATGTTGTAGACATGGCCAATAAGGAAAGAGGAAAATGATTGCTCTCTTGGTCCATGTGTGAGTCTCTTATGTCTATATTTCACCATTTTTGATGTCTTACAATATATATCATTACAAGGAAGTAGTTACAATAAATGATTACAAAAGTAGATAGTTACAAGAGCAACTCATATTTTACCCATTTGATACTTCAAAGTCCTTACATTTGTGATTATTAGACTTATATCTATATTGTGTTGTTGATAATATCCCTACCATAACACAAAATTGGATAATGACACTTGGCATGCCACATGGTAGAAGAGTTATGGTACATGAATGTTAAGTCATGTGTTGAGTTGAATTGATATACAATATATTACAATGTGATACTAAAGCATGTAGAGGTGTCATGTGTCTATATTCTTAACACAATATGTTTTGAATGTTGTATACACCCTAAATTGGTCAAGAAACCACACATATCATGTCTTTTCATAGTCCTTTCATAGGAGACTCTGACTAGATAATATGAATCTCATTCACATCTAGACATGTCTTTTTGTTTGATTTGCCTTGGTCTTATTTCATACCCTAGACACCTTTTTGAACATTCCTAATCATTTTTAACCTTCCAAACCTAAACCTTTACTGACCCAGGTTACTCTTTCTATGCTTATTCTCTATATAATAGCTCCCAAATTGGACTACAATGCTGAAACCTAGGGTGTCTAGTTTCTAGCACTGTTATCCAACTGTAAATTTGGTTCTAATGATTAGTTTATCCTACTACATGAGTCCCAACACTTTTTATTAAATTCATCCTTAAGTATTTTAATGTTGGCTAAATTTTAATAAAATCTCCCAAATTAAAAACAAAGAGTCTCCTATATAAAGGACTTCACAAGGCATTTTATATCTAACATTTACTACTTTGTCATGTTAGACATGATACAAATTAGTCAATAGTATAGCTCAGTATTTTTCATCACACATAGACTTGCATGCTTTATCAAGGAGGGGCCTAGGTGAAATTCATTCTTGCATCTATCATTTGCATTGATTATGCATGTTCCTTAAGGGAGAACCACAACTGGTTAATATAGGTAGCCATCAAAATAATAGGTGTTCTTGATTATGTGATCATTCTTCCCCTAACCTATATTTTCCCACTTTTACTTTTTATTTATTCATTTTTTGCATGTGTATATACGGATACAAGTATTAAAGACTAAAATGGATGTATAGTGAGATCCGCACACTTTTAGAGCTTGATATTTCATAGACAGGATCACACAGACTAGGTGAACAAAACCCAAAAAAGCTTATATCTTTAGAACAATATCACTTAGGTAGGACTGCAACACTGGACACTAGGGGGGCATGTTTCTATCACCCTATCATTTTATAGAATGAAAGATAGATTCAGGTTTTAGATAGTGTCCTAGTCCTGTGTGAAAGTTTTTAGATTTAGAATCATCTGAATCATCCCATTTTTATAGATAAGTACATTTCTCCTTTCATGCAAACTAATTTGATCAAATTTATGTAAACCTATATTTTAATACATTTTATTATAATTTTCCCCATACTCTAGACCTATTTATAGTTTAGGAACTAGACCCTAGCTCCCCAAAATTAATAAAACATTTGGTGAACCCACCTTACATCAAACAAATTTAAAAACCTAGGTACCCTCAGGGTTTTATTTAAATTTTATGTAAAAATTACATTACAAATTTCTAATTTTTTGTATTAATTTTTATGCAATTATTCCATTCAAACATATTTTTAGAATTTAAATTATAGACATAATTTTTTAAAAAATTCAAAACCCTAGATATACAAACTAGGTCGTCAAACCCCAAGTTTCCCTCATAAATTTTAAAAATTAATTTCAATTTTTTTGAAAATTGTTCAGTGTGCCAAAATATTTTCATAATTTCTAAATTAGTAGTTATTTTTATGTAAAAATTCAATTTCTAATTTCTAATTTTTGTATCAATTTTTTTTGAAATTATCTTATTCAAAATAATTTTAGAGTTTAAATTATAGCCATAGTTTTAAAAGTTCTAAAACCCTAGCCCAAAACCCTAGATTCTTAAACTAAGTCCTCCACCTTCAAACCATTCATCCTTGCAATTTTCAGAAATTAATTTTAAAATTTTTGCAAATTTTTTAAATAGTCCATGTTAGTAGTCATCATTGCATTTATTTACTTAATATTACTTCTTCATATTCTTTTTGGTGAAATAAAATAGGCCACTAAGGCATTTTTTCCCTCTCATCCTATATACATATTTCTTAATTTTTTGCTTAATTATGATAATAAGTGGACAAATTTATAAAATTGCACATTAGCTAAAAATGTGGAAAATGATTTTATTTACAATGAAGATAATTACTATTGTTGCAATGAATAATATTATCTTGGATTTGAAAGTGATAATAAAAAAAAAGTAGGTGCATCTTCTCTTCTCAAACCTATTTTTTTAATCCCTTCTTCTAAATACAATACTTTTGATCAATGGGATAAATAATTCTCATCTCATTCTCCTATGCACAATGCACAAAATGCATAAATTAGTCATGCACTTCCAAATGAACCTCTAATAGGTCATAGTTTTCTTCCATGTGAACCTACTCTCTCTCTCTCTCTCTCTCTCTCTCTCTCTCTCTCTCTCTCTCTCTCTCTCTCTCTCTCTCTCTCTCTCTCTCTCTCTCTCTCTCTCTCTCTCTCTCTCTCTCTCTCTCTCTCACACACACACACACACACACACACACACACACACACACACACACACACACACACACACACACACACACACACACACACACAACAATATAAATGAAATAGAATCAAATTAACAAAGCATAGTTCAAATAATGCATCTCATGCTCTCAGCTCTACTTTATCCAAACAACGTTCAAATGTTAACTATCTTAAAATTGCTTCTCATACTGCAAATGAAGAAAATACATACACTCCATCCATGGATAGCATAAATACACATGATATTCTAAATTCTAATTATAACCTATTGCATATTAGAAAGGAATTAAATTCTTCTCTTATACCTCTCCCTAGCAATGATGGAAGTGATAATGAGTATGGTAGTGAACATGCAAATGAATATGAGAATGAAAGTGAATACAAAAATGACACTTAAAATTCTACTATTTCAAATGAACAAAATTTAGATTGTGATAATGCATGGAATAATGATGACTATTATGCATATAGCGAAGAAGAATATGCATCTCATGCTTCTACTTCTTCTCTCATTCATTCTTTCAGATCTAATGCATGTCACAATGTTTCTCTTACTTTTATTCATAATTCTATTTCAAATAATGCACATGATGATAATAATAATAATAATAATAATAATAATAATAATAATAATAATAATAGCACATCCTATACTAAATTAGCATGTGATTGACTAAAACACAAAGATACCAATGAATCTCCCAAGCCACCCCTCACAAGAATAGAATCCAGTTCTCACTCTTCACCTAAAGAGAATGGTAGCCCACATCCTTCTAGTAAGTTCCAAGTTACCATTACTTCCAAGGTTCAAGTGAGCACACCCCCTCTTTATGATCCAATTACAAAATGTAGCATTCCCATGGTTAAAATTAACAATCAAATTCAATGATTAAATGAACCATTTCAAGATACTAATGTATCATCCTAGGAGATCATATCTTTTATGCATGAAATTGGTGAATTACAACATCAAGTACATCTCCTTACGTTGGAAAACAAAGCTTACAGGTCTTGGATGGATGATAATTATCTACATGGTAGCCCTATTTTGAAGATATTCATAAAAGCTTTATTACCTAACTATTTATAGATACCATCATTACCTCACTTTGATGGAACTGGAGATCCATTTATATACCTTTAGGCCTTTTGAAAGGCTTTGCTATCTCATGTGAGCTCATTGATTCTAATCAAGTTACTCCAACAGACATTAGTGGGGGAAGCATAGAATTGGTTCTTTCATCTACTCCACATTGGTTCATTGCACACATATGATGACTTAGAAGAGGCATTTATTAGATATTATATCAGAAACATGGGTCCTCATGTTACGTATGAGAAAATTGCCACACCACATCCAAATTATTCAGAGCTAATTAGTGAGTATATCTTAATATTCAAGACTTACATGTTAAGATTGATATACAAACTAGTAGATCTAGAGATTTAACATATATTTATTAAGGGGCTTCAACAACCTCTACTCGAGCATCTACTATATTAGATAGAGTCTTCTTTCAGACACTTATGTCATATAGTTTTATCTTTGGAAAAGAAATTGGGATTGACTGAGGCAGATTCAATTGATCAAATCACTCTAGATTTCATAGTAGTATTTTCAAATACAACTCCTAACACTTAGCATCTTCCATGTCCTAGACAAGATAGGGGACCAGAACAAAAAAAGTAACTAGTCAAGAACAAAGAGCTACTTTCTAAAGCACAACCTATAGTTTTCACTATAGAGAATAATAATAAATCACCACTACAATTTGATTCAAATTGGGATAGCCCATCTTCCATATTATCAACACTACTAGATAGGAGGTTAATCACATTACTTTCTACTCATCGACGAGATCCATGTCTCTTATATAGACATCCACATCAACCTTTTTGTAACTATTATCATATCTATGGACACAGAGATAATGACTATTTTTGACTCAAAGATTGCATTACTATATGTGTTGATAATGGTATCATAACATTCACATAGGAGGCACCAAGATCTCCTCCACCATGGAACCATAAACATCATTCATCTATGACTAAGTCATCCTAGGACATTCCTTCACAAGAATCATCAATCACTCATTGCCATAGCAATGTAGGTTCTAATACAGATCCTCACAAGAGATCTCCCATTCCAACTAATCAAACGGTTTTGAAACCATTACAACATGAAAAACCCACATATAACATCATAGTCCATGAAATACATAGTGCAGTTCTATATACATATCTAACATAGTCATAGGCATCGCATCAGATTACTATTCGAGAGAGATAGTCACTAAAACTAAGATTTCAAGGTCCTATCTCACATAGCAACCCACTATGGTTAAGATTATATGAACCCCCATCACATGTTATAGTTCCATCTCGATCTATTTCTCAGTTATATGCATCATAGTAGAGAACACAGGGTGTTATTTCATGTAGCAATCCACTATGATTATGAATAGATGGGCCTCCTCCACAACACATAAAAAAAATTGCACATCTAGTAAGGTTGCATTTTTCAAAGTATCCACATAAAAATATATTTAGGGCATAGTAGGTAGTATTATATACAACATATGCTCCTACATAACATGAGTAGTATTGGAATTTATTCAGTTGGCCATCAAGGTTTAGATAGAGATACAATACACATATAGTTTCACTTAGTAGGGCAACGATGGAGCCAAAGGTCTAGCTAGCCTTTGTATTCTTGAGCCACTCTCAGGGAAGTAATATACACAACATTCTACCTTACATCCCCACATACTAAAAACTAACATTCTAAATCCTCAATAACTATCCATAGCCAAAACTAGCCTATCAAAGTCCAGATCTTACCAAATCCACTTATCCAAATCCTACTTTACCAATCTCAAACCAAGTCAAATTTATCCAAATAGTTTGCCAATTACCACAATTTGTTTTCGCTTACATATGATTACAATTCAAAATCTATAGCTTAACATTATAATTACCAATAAAGCAATCAAATCACATATCCCAAGTACCATTTACCAAACATATACAACCTTAAAACATCAATACCAAATCAACTACTTCTAAAATAACCATATGCAACAAATATAAAAATATATTTCAAATACCATAACATTGTACGAATGAGTCTAAATGCAAACAACATCCATATATATAACTAAGTTTTCAAATACATACACACTATAACAAGATACAAATCAATCATGAACATGTGTCAAGCATTCACTCTCAGTCTAACTATCTCCTCCAGTGTTAGTCCCATAATGCAATCTAGCATTAGATGACCCTACACCTTCTCAAGCTAGTGCATGCCTCCTACCATGAGTATCTCACTCCAATAGCTGACCATACTCCTCATGCAATTATTTATATCACCACTGAAGATCCATATAATCATCAACAATCTTCATGCTCACTATGCCACAATTAGGTGGAGGCATCCTATGCTTATCCAACTCAGTTCTTAGCTCATCTCCCTCTCCTACTACCCTAACATATGCAATTGTAACTATAGCAGACCTATCAAACAAAAGAGCATAAATGTTAGATGTAAACTTTGCTCGCTCTATCAAACCCTCCTCCACCACATCATCAAGAATATACTGCATGACCTATTAGAGAGTCTACTCAATGATGGTCTTCCCAAAACTCATCATCTCCCCTCCCCACCCTAGTAGGTGCCATCATCATGTGCATCTCCCACTCTGCCTACATGCATAAAAAGTAAAAAATTAGATTAGATGTATACTTTAAAATCAAACTAAAGCATAAATATAAGCACAATTCAAATACAATCACTACTTACCTCCCTTCATCTAGATCAGTTTAAGATCCTCATACATAGGGGCATCCATTCCATTAATAGGATACAATGGAGCCCATCGATGCCTATCCCACCATGAAGTATATGCATTAGTACATCCCACATCATCTATATCAAGAATATCTATAGTTGCATCTAACACATCCAAAGGTAATGGTGCCAACTCAGCATCAGTGGGCCTCACACAAGCTCCTACTCTCACTAGTGTCCATACACTCCTCAACCATACCCATGCTATAGGAATAACATCCTATAAAAATACAAACTTCCTAGTCATGTGCTCATACTGAAAGTATTTATACACTCCAAACTAGTGGTCATGTATCCAAAAATTGACCCTCATATATCTTAATTTCACTCTATCCTCCTCCCACCTAGGGTATCCTCTATAAGGCCTCCATATGATATCATGGGCCTCTAGTCTATCCAAACCTCATCTATATTGATCTATCCTAGGAGATAGGATATCCAAATCACTTGTTTACCACTCATTACATGGTTGTGGAAGTGCCCAACTCTCCCTCAGTAACCCAATCAATCATATAATTGCCATTTACTCATAATCCCAATAATGTAATATAGTAGCTGCACCTACACCACCAATAAATGCCTCCTATGTAAATCTATATAACTCTCTATATAAATGGGTAAGCATACTCCTACCCCACAAGAACATAGTATCATACATCTCAACAATATGAACCACCCTATGCATCCTTTATGCATTAAAGACTCTGCTACCATCCACTACAACAAATGAAGCCAACAACATGGCTAACCACTTTCATAGGCACGTAACACTTGACTACATAATAACTGATAGTAATACATCACTACCACTACCTCTCTAATGTGCATCTGAAGCTACACCATAAAAATATAAGGAGGCATGATCAATGGCATCACCACCCATATCATCCTTCAGTGTCACCCATTGTCCACTAACCAACAAATTCAAATATTCGATACACATCCTCTAGGGTCATAATGATCTCCCTCTGAAGGAAGCTATAATGTAAAAGTGTTTTCATTCCACTTCTCACAAAAGGTGGTGATCAAATACATATCCCACTACACAGTACCTAGGTCACATACATGACCAAATCTTGCTCTATCTATCACACCTCTCTCATCAGCTGACAAGGGCAACATTCTCAATGTCTCCATGACTTGGCCTCTATGTAACTCTCTCATTCGCCTACCTTGCCCTAAAAATATCAAAAAATAACATATATATATATATATATATATATATATATATATATATATATATAAAAATAGCATATATATATTAGTTAATCATGCCAGGAAAAATATCTAAACTACACAATAACATGAAATAATTCAAAAACTAAAAAAAATATCCCTAGTGGACTACAATGTTGTAGAAGGACAGTGGCACTAGATAATAGCATCAAAACTTGGACAATTGAACTACATCTTAGATAGGAGTGCTTCCTCTAGGATAGGAGCATTGGAACTAGCTAAATATTTTATAGAATACTTAAAATAGCCTAGAAATGCTAAATACAAGATTTTAAATAGGCAAAAACTAGGTACTTTTATTACTCACTAAGGTAATATCTCCACTGGTTCGAATTTGGGCTACCATATACTCGAAATGGATCACAGAAGGTGCTCATCTCCTAGGCATTTTCTCACTTCAGAGCTCCAATATCTGAAATTAGTCAATGCACAATTGAACCTAAAGTCAATCAAAATTCCTAGATCAACCAACTTTTTTATTCAAAAACAAAACACCATTTTACCCATAACTAAACCCCAATAGCTCTATTTTACAAACCATTTTATTTAACAAAATCATGACAATGATACATTCAAAATCACACATGCCTTGCTCTCTCATTATGTGATCTACCTATAATGGAATACACACATCCCTATACCTCTTTTGTACCATGACATACAAATTGGTACCTACCAATCAAAAACTCATTCAAACAACCTAGTCAAATCAATCAACTTTTCAATCTATTCAATCTACTACCACCTCATTTGCCTACCATGGCATAAATGTTTCTAATCTATACTATACCCACACACAAGCTTTGGTCCTAACCAATCAAGAATATATTTAAATCCTAGTATTTCAACTCTCACTAATCAAATAAAACACTTTTGATCTATTCGCTACATGCCAGCCTAATTACTATTCATATGCCACTAGTCATCACTTTTGAGTCAAACTCCTCTATCACAGATCTTGTCCCTCTCCCCAAAAGGGGGGCATCATTCCTACTATTTCTATAAATTACCTAGTATCCCTATCCACTCCTATATGTAAATACACTTTGGTTCTCACACCTGTAGTAGTCAGATTGTTAGATTCAACAGAGATCAATCAAAATATATAGTGATTTAGACTATAATGGGTCACTCAGCATGGTTTTTACACCTCTAGAATCCAGATTATCAACATTAATTAGTATATATTGGTCAAGATTATACAGTGATTTAGACTATAATGGGTTGCTCAACATGGTTTTTACACCTCCAAAATCTAGATTATTAGTATTACTCAATACAGATTGGTCAAGATTATATAGTGATTCAGATTACAATGAGTCACTTAGCATGATTTTTACACCTCTAGAATCTCGATTATCAACATTATTTAGTATTGATTGGCTAAGATTATATAATAATTAAGACTATATGGGTCACTTAACATCACTTAGCTCAGATTGGTCAAGATTATACAGTGACTCAGTTTATGTGGGTCACTCAACATCACTCAAACGTCTAGATGGATATACCATTAGTTTACAGATACATATAGTATTTAGATACAATGGTTTAGATTATATGGACTCACAGTGACTTTGATATAAACTCATACTTAGATACTAGATTTGAGGGCATGTACATTACTACATGTCTCATATATATAGCTTCATTGAACATGGCATAGTGTAGAGCACATTATTTTGATCTCCAATTTTGCACATGGAACATTGCACGATAGATCATGACACATGTTATATAGATTTCTATATTATCTAGATGGATCACTCACATACCAGATTTGGAGGCATGACATAGATGATCATTTTATTCAACATCTAAGATTATACAAATTAGAATGGAAAGACATATCATTTCTTTCTTACACATTTACTAGTGTTTTTAGACTACACCTAGACATACCCAAGTTATCACCAAATTGGATCGTATGATCATATGTAGTGTTTGGTCAATAGCTTTACTCAAACCCAAGAGTTTGTGCAATATAGAGGGCAGACATTGGTTTTGGACCTCTAGGGACTTCTCATTTCTAGTTCATATTATTCAGAGTGGGGGCATGACAGATCTTGCTCTTCATAGTATATAGATTCTATACACACATTCTAGATTACATGAGTTTATTTGGGATAAAGGGTAGACATTAGTTTTGGGCCTCTGAGCATTTATCATTTCTCATTTAGATTCATTACAGGGGGCATCCATTTCAAGGATTCCTTCTTTCTCCAAGCACTATTTAGATTCAGTAAAGGGGGTATCTATTTCAGGGATTTCTTCTTTCTCTAGGCACTATTTAGTTCTCTATCCACTTCTCTATCTAGGAAGTTGGACCCTTTTTCAACACACTTATCTCCACACATGTAAGTTTAGGTACGCATCTTAATTTTTTATTTTACTCTAGTATTTCATTTCATTGCATCACTAGATTAAAAGGGCGGCCAATGTATACACCCTAAATTGGTCAAGCAACCATGCATATCATGTATTTTCATAGTCCTTTCATAAGAGACTGACTAGAGAATATGAGTCTCATTTTCATCTAACCATGTCTTTTTGTCTAATTTTCTCTGGCCTTGTTTCATACCCGAGATACTTTTTTGACCATTCTCAATCATTCGTAACCTTTCAAACTTAAACCCTTACTGACCTAGGTTACTTTTTCCATACTTATTCCATCCCCCAAGATCCTGGATCCTCTAGAAAACAATGCCCAAATAGGACTATAGCATTGAAACCAATGGTGTCTAATTTTTAGCACTATTATCCAAGTGCAAATTTGGTTATAATGGTCAGTTTCTCCCGTTTCATGAGTCCAAACCCTTTTTCTTAACTCCATCCTTCAGTCTTATAATGTCATCCAAATGTGAATAAAAGCTCCCAAATTGAAAATAAAGAGTCTCCTCTATAAAGGAATTCATAAGGCATTTTATGTCTAGCACTTACTACTTTGGCACATTAAACATAATAAAAATCAGTCAATAGTATAGCTCAGCATTCTGCATCAGACATAGACTTGGGGCCTAGGTGAAATTCATTATTTTATTTATCGTGTATGTTGATTATGCACATTCCCTAAGGGCTAACTACATCAGATTTGAGACCCTAGCTTGAGGGTTAATGTAGACAACAATCAAAATAATAAGGGTTCTTGATTGTGTGATCATTCTTCCCCTAACTCAGTTTTTCCCCCTTTTGCTTTTGATGTATTCATTGTTTACATGTGTATAGATGGATACATGTATTAAAGACTAAATTGGACCTATAACAAGCTTAGCACACTTTTAGGCCTTGATATTTCACAAACAAGGTCACACAGACTTGTCGAACAAAACATAGAAAGCTTAGATCTTCAGGATAACAACATCAAGATAGGACTACAATGCCAGACACTAGGGTGTCCTATTTTTGGTGCTCTTATCTTTTCACAAAATGAAAGATAGATTTAGGTTCTAGATAGTGCCTTAGTCTTTTATACAAGATTTTAGACTCTGAATCATCCAAATCATCATGTTTTTCTAGATAAGTACTTGTCTCCTTTCATGTAAACTAATTTGATTAAATTGATGTAAACATGTATTTTACTACATTTGATTGTAATTTTTCCCATATTCCAAACCTCTTTATTGTTTAGGAACTAGACCCTAACTCCCCAAAAATAATAGAACAAATGCATTGAGTCATGCTTAGGACTAGAGTGTTGTGTGGTTTTCATCTTGACACTACAAAAGCATCCAAGAATACCACATAGGTTGTACGAGTGCTACGCATTAACAAGTTGATTCATCTTGGTGTTGTAGAAGGACACAAGAATGCAGAGATTCTTTACGAGTGTCTTAAAGGTATGTAGGTTGCACAATCATGTTTGGAATTGTGTGATGTGTACAATCTTTCGTTACTGCTTTACATAAACTTGGGATGAGCTAGCCAAGCTAAACAATACATAATAAGATATCATAGATTCCAAAGTAAGCTAGCTTGCATAGCACAACCTAACATTTTTGGGTATGCTCTGATTTTGGGCCATAATACCTTTCTGTAAAACTCATCCTGTCATCTATAAGTTCACATAGCTAAAGTTATGCATGGATGCATGTCGATCCCTTTAAACACATTGAAGACTTCTAAAATCGACTTGCAAGTTTTGTACTATTGAACTATAAGAGTTGTGTGGTAACACAGAGGATGCATAGGAACCTTTCCTTTGGCACTTGAATGTTGAACTTGATGACATTAGCACAAGGCTAGATGAGCAACACCCAAAAATTCCAATAAGATTTAGTTGCTTAGATTCTCGTGGATCATGTATTAAATCTTTATTTTTATCCTATTATCAATTATGCAAGACTACCATTGACTTTGAGAGATGATTTATTAGATACACGAGTTATGTTTCGGGTATGGGAAATAAATTATATAAATCAATTGATAAAATATTTTTTCACATTATTTCTTTACAAAGATAAACCCTTAAATTTTTAATTCATAAGATTTTTATCTTATTCAATTATTTTTTCAAAAAAATAAATAAAAATGAATTAATTTATTTTATTATATTTTAAATATATTATAGACACTTTCTTGTTATTAAAATTAGATTACAAGTTGTGTTATAATATGAAGCTTCCTGTAGGAACTTTGTGTGTTTGTAGAAGTAAGTTATTTAACACAAATATATGATTGAATTGTAATTATATTGATTCCATATTAGTAAGCATTATAATATAAGTATAATTTATAAAAATATTACATATTCTAAAAACTGTCAATAAAGAAAAGATTAGAAAAAAAAACTTAAAATAAAAAATTATAATTATTATTACTCTTTATTAACAAATATTTATAATAATTATATTTAAATTTCATTTAAATAATAATTATTCATGAATACTATTTTGAAATGATTTAAACATATATAAATAAAATTTCATAAAAAATAATAATTAAATTGATAGATATAAATTATGGTGTCCATTAAATATTATTCAAACGATAATTATCTTCAAAACATTTGTGTAACGAGATTGAGGACAAATATAAAACAAAAACATCTAAATTAGAAATTAATCTCTTAATATTCTTAAGATTTTACACATAAATATATACTGGTCTATCATTTTAATCTTAAATTATATTAAAATTAATATTTTGATAAGCATGACCCATTTATTGGTCCATATGAAGAATTAGCTCCTCTCACAAATAATCCTCATTAAAATTTTATCTAGTGGAAACGATCGACTATCAAATTCACATCTCCCATGTAGAGAATATACATTGAGACAACAAAATCATTCAACGTTACAGTTTGATTCTAATCAGATCGAAGAAACAAGATTAAACTTTAGACTGTCGATGCATATAATTATTAACCAAAACAAATCTGTTGTAAACGGAAAAATTATGTTAAATACTCATCTGAAAAAGAAAATACCCTTCAAATCTATCCATCGATCTATCAAGTACTTCACTTCATTTCATCATAAATGTATTTTTTTTACATCTGTACTTATTCTAACAGAAACTGTTTTTCAAAGTACTATAAAATATAAGACAACCTTACACAGACGGGATATTTAGAAACAGCATAGATGGAAACGAAAGAGAACAGCGAAGGAAAATACAAGTTATTAGCCTTAATTTTTTCCGTCAGTTGTCGTAAGTTCTGCACTCGTCCGTCTCGGGGTTATCCTTGCAGTAAGTGTCAAGAGGGTCGGTGGATTGCTTCTTGGCTTTCATATGGCTCATAGTAGCGCTCATTTCTTCGACATCATCCCACAACGCCGCACACTCTCCAGAAGTCGGATCCTCTGCGCATTTTTCAGTAGCGATTTTAATGGTCTCCTCCACCTCGACCGCAATTTTTTCTTCCGCAGGCGTGGGGCTCGACATCGCGACCACCTGCATTAAACGGCCCCTTCTGCTCATACCCACCTTGCCCATACGCCCCCCCACCGCAGGCTTGTAGTATTGGAATTTCAATACAGAAGCGGAGATTTTTGGCGTCAGTGTAACAGCGTCCTTTGACGGGAAAAGGATGGCCTTGGAGACTCTGGGTGTTGTAACAATTGAAGCAGCCATTTGTAAGAGGGCCGCGGCGTTCACTCTGATTTTTGCACGTTAATAGACAGAATTAGAGGAGCTCAAGGCTTGAAATGAAATACAGCAGTGGTTTGTGAGGAATAGAGAGCCAAGGATGGACGCACATAGCAAAGAGATAAGGAGGGGATTCTTGGCCTCTCAATTTTTTTCCTATCCACGTCGCATGTTTCTATTTGTTAGAGCGGAGATATTAAAGGAGGGAATGCGGTTTTGTCCACCTGTTTTACGCCCTGCCTTGGTGGATAATGTCCTCACCATTTCTTCCAAATGTGCTCTCCAGTGAAGATTCCAATTATCTAACATTGATAATAATTCCAAATAAAAGAAGGTTTATAAGTTATTACGTATACTAAATCCTTCAATTTTAAAGTCTCCAAGTGGATGTTTTAATATCTTCATTATTTTCTTTATTAATTTTATGTATCGGTGTGTTTTGTAGGTTTCTTTGAGTTTGCTAATAATGTAAGAAGAGTCTCCTTTCTATTAGTATCATAGTAATATCATTTTTAGGGTATTTATGTATTTTGTAGGTTTCTTTACCTTGAAATTATTATTATATTATCTCTTTTTTAATATAAAAATATAATACATAATGTTTATATTGGAAGTCAATGGTATTGTCCATCCCGTTTCAAGGAAGAATCCAATGAATATCACATTTAATGGGTTTGAATATGTTACGATAAAATTGTATGTGAAATCATGGAGAACAAATTGTACAAGTCCAGGGGTTAACTGACAAAGAGAAGCAACTAAACAATAAACACTGTGTGAAATATTGCATTATGCAATAGTTATGTACAATGAAGAGAGATCAAACTACCACATGATGTTTAGCCACTAAGTTACTTCCTATTGTATCTTGTCTTTCAGAGAACGATTAATGCAATGCACTACTATATAAGTATATAAAATGAAGAGACACCTTTCAAATTACAAGAATTTCAAACGTTTGCTTTTTTACTATTCAAATTCTTTGTTTTATCATCTTTTGAAAACTTTGATGTTTAACTAAACATAATAGGGCTGACATTGTCAGAGTTGTGTGACATTAGTGAATAAGAGTTAGGAATTCACAACATGACCATCTATGATTGGAATGCTCTTGAAGCTAAAGGTGAATACAACACACGACACATAATATTGTCATCATACTGCGAGTCCATCAAAGTTCTAGATCCTTCTGGATCAATCATCTATCCTTGAGAAGGCACTTGAATTTAGTTAACAATATGGTAAGGATGAATCTCTTGTTATCTAGTGTGTTTGACCATGATATCAATTATTTGATCCAATTTTACTAGAGTGTTACAATCATGATTGATCTATATCTACTAAAGTGATTATGGAACATTAGGTGTGTCCAACCATGGTGAAAAATAATGGCACAAAAGTCTTGCATTGAAGATAAGATGTAAACCAAAATAAAAATGTAGATTGATCTCAAAGGCATTTTCTACAACCTATTTGGTAATAATATAAGGCTCATATTAAAGTAGTCAAAGCTTGCGATAAGGTCATATGAGTCTTTCCTTATACAAATGAAGCCATACCCAATTGCCATCCTGGAATGTGTGTGGCACTCCATATTTATCATGGTGTTGATGATACTTAGCAATATCCTTCTACCGAATGGTCTATAGTTGCTAAGTTAAATGTGTTGGTTATGCTCAATGAACTTAGTATATTTATCAACTTCCATTTTAGCTAAAGGAGGTGTTTTCATTAAATATGACATCATATAACATGAGCTAAATTAATTGGTGCAAAAGGTTAGAAACCCAATCAAACTTGAAAATAGTTTTGAGAAGCAAAGTTGTGCAGACCTCTATTGTAGCTATGTTGAATGAGAGGAGGGATTTCATCCCATGTTTGATGCCTTCTATAATTGCACATCTTGAGAAGACACACATTTGTCCTATTCACCACTTATGTTTATCCATTAGTTAGAGGATTGAATGTAGTAGACTTTTTCACATTTTTAGTTCAAATATATTGTAACTATTAGAAATGATGATCTTTGGTAATATAAAATGAACCCATACATTTTGAAAATATAGTTGAGTTGTTTATAGAGTTAAGATTGACTTCTTACAAGGTGTAATAATTTCCATCATTGATGTTGGTGTGTGTCATGTTCACACTTGATGTGAACACCACCTTTGGTAGTCATGTTACTAAGGTGCGATGTTTTATGTACACTTAATGTGGTAGTTATCCTCACATGAGTGAGAAGGTTTAGGTATAACTTAGGGGATGCTTCCATTTTCACTCTACCAATAATCATCTCTTGCTTACCTCTTACTTTTCCTATTTAATAAACCTTTGTGTCCTTTTTGGGTAGTAAGCATTAGTCTTTGAGCATATTGTATCTAGTGAGTTGGGAGAGACGTAGTCATTATGAGAACTAAGAATCACTCTTTGATCCTTGGTATTATTGTTATGAAACATTTTTAATGCACGCTTCTCCCTTTGTACATTCTTTTTGTATGGAATAATACATTTCTCATTTACTGGTAGAATCTCTTTCTTCTATATGAATAATTATTATATGGTTGGTGTATATGTTAAAATTCTTAGGCTTTCTCTTTCTTGACATGGTTTCAGTGATAAGAGCTATTTTACCCAATATGGTATCAACGCTAAGGGATTAGAGCAATTCTTCATAGATATGCATATTGTATTTATGCAATCTTCAACAAACATAACATCCCCATATTATCATTTCCTTGCCACCCCTTTTGGGGTTTTCAAATATTCCCAAAAGGATTTCTTTGTGCCAAAAAAAGTTTTTATGCAAACCCTTCTTGGGTTTTTTAAATTACACTAGGCATGTATTTTTTCCATGCAATATAATTTATGTGCCAACCCTTTTAGTGTTTTCAAATTCATTGGTTTGTTTTTTATGCCAAATCTATATATTTAAGCCAAACCTTCATGGTTTTGTAAAAATTGTAATGGGTGTTTGTTTTATGTGTGCTAATTATCGAATTTAAAGGTCATTTGCATAGAGTGAGTTAGATTCTATGAGGAGTTATTAACATGTACCATGCCTTATTTGTTTAGATCTAGTTTTTACTTCAGTCAGATACATGTAATTGTTTTAAATCTATATATGGAGTTTAATTGAATATATTTTATCCATTTTTATTTTGGAGTGTTTTTGATAAATAAATCATTCTCAATGCATTTGAAGTGCTAGAGAAATTAATTATCAACTTTTGTTTCACTTGAATTGGATGTCATGAGATCATTTGTAAAGAACATTAATTTTAAGGGTAATTATACCATTTTTTGCTTTTTTGGGGTATTCATTAACAAATAGATTTTTATTGTGTCCATAGCAGCCAACATCTCTTAGGGGGACTTTTGTTTCACTTGGTTTAGTTTCCATTTGTAAATTTTTATAGATATTTCAGTTTTGAAGAGTTAGGGCATGGAGGCATATCTAGAAAACCTACATTTTTATAAAAAAAACATGTACTATAATTATATTCATTAGACTCATATTTTTGAGATCTTTCCAAAAAATCCTCACATGATTTGGACTCATAGTACTTCTATGTTGCGCATTTGAAGTCTTCAAAATATGTGTGGAAGAGACAAGTGCCCAAAGCACTATTTAGGTAGTATTGCCAAAATCCGCCAATGTTGCCATGTGGCTAATGTGACACCACCACCACCACCAATCCACTACTAGCCCATTAAGAACCTTTTCATATATACTGCTATGCACCACAAACCACTAATAACTAAGGTTAGACCCTAACTAATATGAATGTGACCACTCCATGCATACC